>OU744799.1:8801844-9219763 GCA_916614155.1 Mesoligia furuncula | reverse complement strand
GCGGGACTCATTTGAATTTGAAAACATAATAAAAACAATGGTATCTGACATCTACCAACCCACAGTGGGCCCGCGTGGTGGATTACGGCCCACTCCCTCTCACAGAGAGGAGCCCTATGTCCCAGCACTGAGAACATTGATGGCTGATTATGTTATGTTATTTAACTAATTCGTATATTTTTAAGTAATAGATGATTAATTTTGTCTATTTCACTACCTGTTGTTCAGGTTTTTTCGTTCTTAACCTGCTCATGACTTAACAAAAATTCTGAAACTAATTCTGAAACTTAGTTTAATTAACATCTTTTTACAAAGACCAAAAAATTACCTAAATACTTTACTTATCAAATAAAAAACCCTTTTACTATCTGAGTATCCGAAAATACAAAAAAAGGACTCAAAATATCTAAAGAAGTATTTTGGCAGATAAATATCTGGTCAGAGGAAGCGATCAGCAATTTTCGTATCCGCCCTTCGTCAGAATTATCTACGTACAGATTTAAAAAAATAAAAAAACCAACATTGAAAGTACAAAATCCAATTTTAATGTAAAAATAAAAATGACTGCGAAACTTGAGTGCCAATATGAAATATGAGGTTAATAAATTGGATTGTTCTGGGAGGCCTGTATTTTAAATTCTGTAGGTAACTATAGCGTAAAGCCTCGAAATATGATAAAAGTAAAGTTTGTGAACCTCTCAACTTTAGCTTTAATAGGTTCTTTTTGTGTAGGGCATGCCCAAACTGGAAATGATGATGATTTGTCCATCAGGCACTAGGTATCTGCGATTGATTATACAAACATATCAAACGCCTTAGATTAACCCAGACCCATGGAGGCTAACCCCGACTCCTATACTCCGGTCTTATTACAAAAAAATGCTTAAGTACTGGTTTAAACCAAGACTAAAAGGTCTAGGTTTGTGACGGTATTAAAGTTAGTACCAGTATCAAAATGTGTTCCGATTACAAAACGAAGACTATCCGAGGATCTTTTAGTACCAAAGAAAGTCCATGGTTCAAATAATATCCACAGATAAGAAACAAAAATGGCATTCTTTCATTCGTTCCTACAGGCATTATTTGAAGCAACGTTCTGTTTCTATAAATATTGATATTATAATAACACTTGAAATGATTAAATAATTATTTATCATTACAAAAATATGTCATAAATTGTTCTTTGTTTAGGTTACAATATAATGAACAAGCACAACTTGTACTTTTGACGCGCTTTATTTAATCAAGTTGTCATATTTTTCAACACCTCTAGCTAGTTAACTACCGGAGGCACTGCCGAAGGTTTTTTAAAAGAAACAAATGAGTCCAGTCGTGAAGACGGTTTAATGTAGACTGCCAAAGCTTAATCTAAATCGAATACAGGATACACAGTTCTTCTTTGTTCTTAATATTAGGTCCTTATCTCTATTGTCGCCGGGGCTAGTCATAACATCCTGCGACTCTACCGTGAATGGTGTTCAGTGTGGGTCACACAAAGCGAGACGGTGTTATAAGTACAATGTGTCGATTCAGCACGCATAACTCTTCCCCCCATAAGTTCGAAATTATCGGAGGGACGATTATTGTTACTCCGATTATTTCGTCAGAAACAATATTTTATGGCTCTTCCGAGCTTCTTACGAGCTATGAACTTACGAGCTATGAATACACTAATACTTGAATATAACTATATATAACACTAGAGTGCCGACGCTAACACTTTTCACATTTATGAACTTTTCACTCACTTTTACTAATCTTTAATAAGCTGCTTAGGCGTTGCAGATTTATTTAATCACTAGTGTCCAAGTTGTAATAGTCTTTCGTTGTAGGTGTGGCTCGATGGCTGTTACAAAGGGAGATTGACAATTGGTCTTTTCGTAGTGCTAATATTAGGTACTTGTGGCAGTATGATTAGATTTTGACATCCAAGGTGAGAATAAGTACCTTTTATTTTTCTTTCGTTATCTCGCTATTGCAGATTTCTGATAGTATGCTTTTGGCTTTACTATAGATAATCCAACGCCTTTTCCTCACAGGTTCTATCTTGAGAGTGTGAATTTCAACTGGTACAGGATTGCTGGAGCTCGTGTTATGAGAGAATTTCATTAATGCGGTTATTCAGGTATCTTCCATTGGCAGCTGGGACTCGTCCTTGCAGCACAGGAACTTCGCCTCGTGGAGTTCTTTGCAAGCCTGGGAGAGCGAGACTACTTCGGACCCTTTTACTTAGAGGTAGGGGTATTTGGGAATATTGATTGTGGTCTGGTTAAAATGATCTGTAATAGGTATTAGGATTGCTCTCTAGTGGGTAAAAATATATATTTCATCTTTAATTATAGGTATTTCTAAAATGAACGTTATTTGACTTCCTTTCGATTTTGCTTTTATTTCAATACACTGTTCCAGTTTAACTAGTTTATACATAACTTTGTAGGTATTCACGTTTATTGTATCGTCGTCATTGTCTAGGTTACCGGTAATAATCTTAAAAATAGATCCTAGAGGATTTAGAATTCCATATTTGATTCTCATCGATGGGGCTAACTGCTTAAATTTTGTTTTAATGCTACTTGTTCATAACGTATCTTTTAATATTAAATTCTAAGTCCTCATGAATCAAACTTAAATCTAAAACCTTAATAATAGTCCACTTATTATAACTTAGGCTAGCTTGACCTTGCTTCAGCATCAATACACCAGGATTCTTATCGATCCCTTGAAATTGAAGGGTGTGTATCCTGATGGTCAGGGCCAGGAGCACGAGGAGGAACCTGCGGAGGTCGTTTAATGTCCTTAAGTGTCACTTTTGTGTCACGATTATTTATTCTGACAGGACAAATGTTCCTAACGATTTCACCCGATACTTGTGCTTTTTGGAAACGAGGTTTGTCTTTACTTCGTCTAATGTTCACTCCTTTTATGAATACAGTGTCTGTAAACTGATTACGGTGTATTCGAACCTCAAAATAGAAGAAATATTTTATTTTAGGTTTTATGTATTTTAGATAAAATTGCTTTACTAGGTCGGGATTATCTACAGGTATCTCAATTTTTTTTTTATTATCACGAGATATATCCTGTACTGATATTTGATTTCTGTTACAGGTAAAAACAAGAACTTGATGGGGCTTCGTGTCTACAGCTTTATCTAGGATGGGGACGACGTCTGTATGGATATCTTGTGCTGAGTGTATTGTTTCAGGTAATGAACCTGCTGTGAGGGTGCTAAATGAAGATGATCGAACTAGATAGGATGAGTTAATGTCAGAAGGTGATGGGGTGGTTAACCTTTCTGAAGAGTCTAATGTTGCTATTGTACTGCCAGGTGTTTCAGTATCACCTTCATTACCCTGTAAGGATGTGTTATTATCTTCATTGGTAAGTACCTTTAATTTTATACGAGACAGGTCATTACCGGATTTTTTTAAGTCAATGATTGCATCACTATTATCAAGATCAGTTGGTACATTCACTAGCGTTTCGGTTCGGGGGTCTAAAGTGATTTCACATGTGAAGCTGTACACTATAGGTATTTCTGTCTCTCGTGTTCGTAAAATTTGAGTCTTCATATCTATTGTTGCATCTAACATTTTTAAGAGATCAGAACCAATTAATCCGTCATATCGTCTATCGACATCGTAAACATAAAACTTGTGTTTAAGGGAACTTTTGAATGTTTCCAGTAAGGGTATGTATATAACTTGATCATGTGAGCTACGTGCATGTGTGCTAATAACTTCAAACGGTTCGATAAATTTATGGGCAGAAAAGTATTGATCAACTTTGCCTGGACTAATAAAACTTCCTGTACTTCCGGTGTCAATCATTAGGCGGGCATCAATTTCCGGAATGTAAATGTGTGGTAATGGGTTTGTACTATTGCAATTTAAATGTATTGCTTCGGGTGATCGTTTTCCGAGGCTACTAGGAAAAATTAAAAATCCTTCTTGATTTGTAGGCAAGTTGGAAACAGGCTCCACCTTTTCTGAGTAGGAATTATTGTCATAGGCGGTGTGGCTGTGAATTTCTGTAAATCGTAAATGATTTTGACAGTCTGCGTTATCAGGCTGAAAATCCTGGTCTTGGAATATGTGTGTTTCATTATTATTCGTGTAAAACAAATTGGCATTATCAGAGTTGTTTGTACTAATGTTGTTTCTAAGGGGACGGGCAGTTTGCATAGAAACATCAGTGTCTTGTGACTGGGGTAAATTACGCTGTGGTTGATGTTGTGGCGGTATACCAAATTTGAATTGCTGGTTTGGTGGATTAAAATTGGGTCTACCCTGTGCGTTATTAAATTGAGGTCTAAATCCTTGTTGAGGTACAATACCAAATTTAAAATCGTTCTGGTTCTGCGGATTGCCTGAAATGTACACTGATTTATAACCTTGAGT
The DNA here is from genome assembly GCA_916614155.1 of Mesoligia furuncula. Taxonomy (NCBI): domain Eukaryota; kingdom Metazoa; phylum Arthropoda; class Insecta; order Lepidoptera; family Noctuidae; genus Mesoligia; species Mesoligia furuncula. Next base: position 9,215,363 of record OU744799.1, on the reverse strand, counting down.
CTGTTGCATATCCGGTTGGAAGTGAGTTTGGTTTGGTACACCAAATCTATAGTCACTGTTATTGAAACCAGACCTAAAATTATTTTGGGGTGAAACTCCAAATTTGTAGTTTTGGTTAGCCGGATAACCAAAATTATTTAAAACTGGAGCATTAGGTTTTATTGGAGGCTGGAATTTAAAACCTGGGAAGTTATTATTAGTAGTTGAAGGATGCGGGGCTGAATTTGTATTATTTTTATTTTTGGCGTTATATTGGAATTGAAAATTGACCTCTTGCATGACGACACTGAGCGCACTTTCCAAGCTTGTACAGTTTCTGAGTCTTACAATTCTAATTAAATCCTCTGACAGATTATATAAAAACACGTTAAAAGACAAGTTATTGTAAATGACCATTTTTGCAGCTTTTATTTCCTCACTAGCAAGCAGATTGACCTTGGAGAACAGAGTGCTGCGTATTTTTTGGATTCGGTTACAGAATTCCAAATAGGTTTCATTAGGTTTAATTTTTAAATTTTCTAGCTCAACAGCCACACAGTCCTCTGATCTGGGGTCACCGAAATGTTGAATAAAAATAGATTTTAGTTGGTCCCATCTAATTATATCCTCCCTTTCACCTAGCAGAGCCGCTGCTCTACCACACAATCTACTAGTGATAGCGTGAAAATTATAAGTTGACTGAATAGCATTATTGGGACCATTAAAATTTCTTAAAACGTATTCAGTTTTCCTTATAAACAAGTTTAAAATATTTTTGTCACCATCAAACTTGGGAATTAAACTTAAAATATCTTTAGGGATCATTTGGAAAGCTTCTCCAATTTGATTCTGCATTTTTATTAACCAATTTGTGAACAATTTAATCAAATTAATATACTTTAACAGTTATAATATAAAATACTTATAGCTTAAAACTAGGCCTGCCAATCTTCGTGCAGAAGTCAAATAACTTTCAACGATGTGAGTTTAAAAGTTACGCAATTAAGTCCTAATACTACAGCTTAAAAATAGACTGCCAATTTTTGTGCAGAAGTCAAATAACTTTCAACGATGTTAGTTCAAAAGTTACGCGATTAAGTCCTACAGGAGCAACACAGGAAATAACAAGGACGGGACAGGACAGTAAAAAGGTCTACTTACAGTCTGCTCGATCCCATGCCTACCCGTAGAGCTGCTCGTGCCGTGGACAGGAACCTTCGGCGCCAGATGAGTATAACTTATTTCTTTGGTTCGAGGATACCCGTGAGCCGCGCGCGACACCTATTTTTGTGTGTTCGAACACAGCGTTTAGACAGCGGATATCCTACCGGCTGCGCCAGTTAACTACCGGAGGCACTGCCGAAGGTTTTTTAAAAGAAACAAATGAGTCCAGTCGTGAAGACGGTTTAATGTAGACTGCCAAAGCTTAATCTAAATCGAATACAGGATACACAGTTCTTCTTTGTTCTTAATATTAGGTCCTTATCTCTATTGTCGCCGGGGCTAGTCATAACATCCTGCGACTCTACCGTGAATGGTGTTCAGTGTGGGTCACACAAAGCGAGACGGTGTTATAAGTACAATGTGTCGATTCAGCACGCATAACTAGCTTGAAATGGAGTGAATTACATTGGGCTGTCCGCGTCAGTTTGTAAACACAGACTACAATATAATGCATGTTTGCGTCCTGTTGAATAAGTAAATGCACTTCTTATTTATTAATATTATTCTTAGTATTTCTGTTACTAACAGTGTGTTAGTTGGTTTGTGCGTGAAAGAAAACTCAAAAAATATGTTTTACTAACTTTTTCTTCAGAACTCCAGAAAAAACTGAAAACTGTTGTGTGTTGTTGTTCTGTGTGTTGTTTTGTATGTGTTGAAACTGTTTCAGAGAAAACGAGTTCTGAAGAAAAAGTTACTAACATATTTTTATATTATTATTACCTACGTAAACAATGCCTTGTTTCATCTTATTTCGACTACCTAACGCGGATGTTCTTAATATTATAGGAAATATTACGTAATGCGCAAACCACTTGCACTTCAGGACTCAATGGGCATCTTCGAGGGTTGTGGGATAAATCCTCACTTAAAACATCCACTATTTTTTCCTCAAAACGTTTTGTGAACCTATACTTATATTTAAAATCTTCGTCACTCAATTTAAAAGGATTTACACGATGACGATGTCTGTAAGATCGCTGAGACGTCTCCAGCATATCCAAATCATCCAAATCCATCAAGTCAATCATATTAATATCCATTTTTTACGATTTGCAAATAAAAAGACACAATAATCATCAACGCTAACCTCAAAAATACGTTAGTACCGATGTTAAACTAGGGGTCTCGGCGGACTAACTTTAGTACCATAGATAGTTCAAGAACTAGTGATAAACTTCATTTTGTAATAGCGTTTTATTTAGTCGTGGTTTAAACCTAGTAATAATCCCAGTACTAAATTTAGATCGTGTTTTGGAATAAGGCGGCATTAGTTTAGGACTTTAGGTAATTAACTAAATTTTGCGAATGTAAAGGTAAACAAATCGTTAAAAGCGTTTTTTATAGATAGCTAACACTTTCATGTTGATTTTTACTACAGTTTCACGTTTTATTCATGTGCTAAACTTAACCTTTTACACTAATTTTCATAGATGTAACTGCTTGAGAACAATTTTTTAGTTGGATATACATTAACAATATAATATTTTCTAACCTGTCTATTGTAAATCAAATCAAATCATTTTATTTCAGGTATACACCCATATAAAATTTAACCGGATTACAAGTTGAATAAGTAAAGGAAGAACTAGAAAAAGGATAATAATAAAACAAAAAAATTTGTTTAGTCTTAAAAATTATTCTTCAACTATAAACTTATTTTTTGACGGATAAAAAACCTGATTAAACACCAAATTACCTGAATCTTAAAACGCAAGAAAATAAATACAAAAATTAAGGAGTCCCTACAAAAAGCATGAAATAAAAAATTTAAAAAACCCCCGACACAAAAAAATTATAAAATTAAATGTAGGTAAGTAATTGCATAAGGATCAAATAATTTAAAAACCCCCAACTTAAAGAATCTAGGTAACGAGACTAAAACAGATAAATTCATATGGAAGTCGGGGGACCGTTCTGTGGAACATCTTATATGCTAAGAGGTCCCCCGACTTCCACATGAATTTATCTGTTTTAGTCTCGTTACCTAGATTCTTTAAGTTGGGGGTTTTTAAATTATTTGATCCTTTTGCAATTACTTACCTACATTTAATTTTATATTTTTTTTGTGAGGGGGTTTTTTAAATTTTTAATTTAATTTTTAGTTTAAAAATCCCTCACAGAGGATTTGGGGGGTGACAAAGTTGATGGATTAGAAAAATATTTAACCCGCTGTCGGATTAACTCGAAACTCGGTACTACTAAAACAAAAAATATTTAAAACAAGTGATTTAGGGTTTTTCAAAAATTAACTCCTACGAAGGTGGAAAATTCTACTGCTTGCTTCCATTAACTCGAAAATGGGTATGGTTCTTTGAGTCAAGTTATGAACACATCCCAAACCAACCTATTTACCAACAACCAACTTATTTCTATCTAAATAAATGATAAAAATCATAAACATACATTTTCGAAATTGACATGAAATGAAATGATGATTTATTTGCAAGAATGTAGGTACAAAAATATGGTGTTAAGTAAAAGAAGGATCCAGTACATTCTACCGTCAGGCATGCAAAATAGTTTTTTTTTTTATTAGTAGAATAATTATAATGAAACAATCTTAAAAAAAAAAGAATTGTCAATATTACAATGTCAATAATAAGTTAATAATTAGTCAGTAAATGGTCAATAAATAACCCAATAATCAATATAACGTCAATAATAGTAAGTTAATAATTAGTCAATAATATAAAGAAAATTCATATAGATTTGTCATTTAAAAATGCATCAATTGTGTAATATTGTGTAATTACAAGAGGAAAATATGAATTTCACGCGGACGAAGTCGCGGGCAGAAGCTAGTTTGTAATAAAAGGTAGCATCCATACGAATAGCATCCATCCATCCAACGGAGTATAGTATAAACGATTATTGTCATTTTGTTCGGCGAAGCCGAACGCGTCGTCGCGCTGGACTTCAGATTTTCCGAACCAATGTTCGCGACGATCGCGTCAACAACGCCAATCGCTTACGTCAGGACACGGCCTAGCTCGTAATATGCCAACAACAGGTACACAGCCTTTTAATTATTATTCCCCAGGTATTCTCCATCTGGCATTTTATTTTTAAACTCCTACACATTTTTATGTTTGAAAGTTTACAACAACTTTTTTTTGGAAATACCTAATTATTGTTATAAACTAAGTAAGGCAATTTCAAGTTACGTTTTTTTTAAGAATTAATGGTCTGTTTTAATAGGTTGTCATGTAATTGTTAAAGTTTTTATAGGTCACAACGGTGAGGTAATACTTTCGATTATGTTTAGGTTTTTTGTACCGACCTTCTTATGTTTATTTCTGTCATATTACATTGTCAAAGCGACTGAAGTGACAGTAGACAGTTCACGACCCATGATCAATGGTCGATCTATGGTATACCCTCATTGTTTTTTAACCACAGAGTACCTAAATTGGCGAGACGCCATATTGAAAGTTGGTAAAAATAATTGATAAATATCAAATGATTACAAGAAAAATATGCATTTGTGCCATTTTTCTGTATTTTTCCCAAATACCAGAGATTTTTCTCGATTTTTCGAGGTACTGTACATATACTGGGCCCGTTTTCAAACATTTCCTTTCTCAGTAGCAGCCTGAGGTATATGCCCAGTTGAGGACTGGCTGGCGCCCTATAACATGGGACTTAAACATAACTGGCAAAATGTGGGTGTACAGTCACGAGCAAAAGTACATATACACTTGGCTTTATTCAAAGACGATTTTCTCCTTTAGTTTTCGTAATTGTTAGTTGCCAGGTGTTGACATATTATTGCTCGTGACTGAACCAATAGGTCACCTTTTTCCTAACTCTTTGGGGAAAAGAGGCGTGATGATATTTTATGTTTGATATTAATTGTGGCTAAGTAATAACAGCCGCACGGGTCGATTGATCAGGTTCAGCTACGCTTGCCGCGGTTGGTCCGTGGATTGGTGACCGTCTTTGCATAACAAGACTTCTCCGTGGCTCGGAAAGCACGTTAAGCCGTCGGTCCCGGCTGTCATTCGTGGATCTTTGGCGGTACACAACACCCTTCGGCCAGAACTCTTCCTTGAGGAACTGATAAAAAAATGATAATGATGATGATAAATAAAACTGGCTTACCTCTCTAGAATCACATCTGCCCCCACAAGCGGGAACCTTCACAGTGTCCCAGCATTTGTGGCCATGCTCATCGGTCTGCTCAGCCCTCGCAAGGTGGACCCGTAACTTGCACGGTAAGGCGCCATGCGATGACGTCACCATGTACATCAGCAGGATTGAGAGAAAACTTAACTTTACTGTCATGGTCCTCTGTTACAAAAGATAAGATTTGAAATTAGAATTATGGGTTCGTCTGTTCTCTTTTTCTTTTAGAGACTTCTTTGAATTAAATTAAGTACGGGGAGCCTAAAAAGGCCACTTTGGCAGAATCATAAAAGGATAACATTATGAATCATAATGGACAGTTAACTGTTAAGTTAATCGTATCAAATCCCATTGGTTTTTTCAGTTATTTTTTTTCTGTCTGTGCTAAAATACCAATCAATCCAATCCAAATCCAAATCCAATCCCAATCTCTTTGATTATACCTACGTAGTGCAGTACACGGACTGTCTTCGCCCTAATATAATTCATAATGTTATCCTTTTATGATTCTGCCAAGGCGGCCTTTTTAGGCCCCCTGATATTTATTTGTGATATTAACTCAATATTTTTTTATTGGTAATTATTTAGAAATCTTGCGCTTATTTTTTTCATTCGTTAGATAAAATCTCGCTTCGAAGATTACATAAATACTACATAAAACTTTATTCATATTTTATCTAGAAACTAGAGAAATAAAACGAGCTCTGCCTAATAAACTATTCAAAACAATACTTAATGTCAGATATTATAATATTCATAAAAGTGTAAAGAGCTTTCTTAAATAACGCAGAGACCACTTCATCAAGTTAGTTAAACACTTTCAAAGAGAGTTAAGATAAGCAAGAGAACCTTCAGTTAAAAAGATTAGTTAATTTCACTTAAGAGTTTAAGAGCACTCACCGAGTAACAGTTTGTTAAACAAGGGACGTAGTCTATGACTGAAAGGTTATTTGAAACTGGGCTCCTTTCACTGAATCTCTTTTGTACATGTAGCTTTTCCTCATCACTTAACATCATGGCTTCCCATTCCGGTTGTTTGACAATAAACGGTCAAGTCAGCCAGTAAAAAGCATATAAAATAACAATATAAAATACATCAAGGGAATTTTAGTATTGCATGCAAATTGTGTATTTTACAGCGCGTAAAGTAGGGCGAAGTTCTTTGCCTACGATGTAGAAGTTAGGAAGGTTCCTGGGGGCCTAAAAAGGCTACTTTGGCAGAATCATAAAAGGATAATATGGCGAAGACAGTCCGTGTTTTTCTTTTTCGCTGCACTACGTAGGTATAATCAAAGAGATTGGATTTGGATTGGATTGATTGGTATTTTAGCATAGACAAAAAAAAAAACTGGAAACCCTTCACCAATGGGATTTGATAAGACTACAAAGGTCTAATAAGTTAGTAGAGAACATTTTCGAAATGTCTTAATTAAAAAAAGATAACTGGAAATTCCTGTTTCTATGGAAAATTTAAAATCGGTCTAATTTAGCTGTAACACTATTTTTTTAATATGTTCTCTACTAACTTTTTAGACCTTTGTATCCTGCTTATGCGTATGAAGTTTCATTAAAATCAGTTCATTCATTTCGAAAAATAAGGGCTTAAAAGTTTGTATGCAATGTCGTACGGCGTCAACGCTCTTAACAGTTAACTGTCCATTATGTTTCATAATGTTATCCTTTTATGAATCTGCCAAAGTGGCCTTTTTAGGCCCCCTGTTCTCTTTAGAAAACTTATTGAAATTTCTTTGTAACAAAGGAAAGCTTTTATCCTTCGTCCTTTGTTTTTTTATTGCCTATGTTTATTACGTTGAAATTATGAATCTCAGAGCTGGGTTACAAAGGCTAAAGTGATCATTTGTATGGATTCACGATGAAAGCGGGGTTGATTGCGCCAATTTTCATGACTACGTGCTCCAACGCCTTTTATTTTAATAATGAAGTGTTGCGTTCATTAATTTGTATTGTACAATGTACATCTGAAATTATGTAAGACCACCACCATGACATCCCTATTCAGTTACCTATTTAAAACTACCTACCGCAATGGGAACGAGTAGGTCTGGCAGTTTGAGTAGTTTATGTGGCCTACCCAAATGTCCTTTCTTTGGTATTGTTCGTCGAATCGTTGAGCTCCTTAAGTCTTGAGTTGAGCTGCACGATTTCTGACAAATGCGTGCACTGACTGGACAGGTCCTCTCAATCTGTGTGGTTTTTCCTCAAAAGTCAATCTAAGACATCGATCTTCATGGTCTTCACATAACTTGACCAAGATTTTGTCTGGACTTTAAAAGAGACTGTGACCTCTGAGTTTGTTTCGGCCTTTCTTCTCAGAGTAGTCTGATAGGAAACGCCGACCTCGTCTAGTTTTAAAAAAAATATGATTGACGCGTAAAAGTGTTTGTGCAAACCTACTTACAGAAATATCATTTATCATTTATTTATCACCCTAACGTCTGTGTGGTGCCGGACTCGTCTGTGTGGTGCCGGACTTAAAGAATACCACCACCCCTTACTTCCCGTGGGTGTCGTAAAAGGCGACTAAGGATCGTACCGGAGAATGGGCAGCAGCGTTCTCTATGTATTCCACCATCATACCATACTGCGATCGCCAATCCGCCTGCCAAGCGTGGCGATTATGGCAAACCCTCCCAAAATTGGGGGAGGCCTATGTCCAGCAGTGGACGTCTATCGGCTGAAACGACGATCACCCTAAGGGGCCCCTTCCTCCATGCTGACATCTCTTTGAGGCGCGCGTGAAACGCGTACGCGCTGTCCGGCACGGGCCAGGTCCTGATCGGACGGTGAGCTACCCATTACTCTCCGTCCGCAGACCCGCAACTACGGTGGCCGGGAGTCGTCACGTGGCTTCCGACGCCCGGAGCGTCTCCCGCGGCGGTTGGGATGGGAGGCTCTCTCCCTCAACCATCCCAAAACCTCCTTTACTAGCATGACTGCTTCGCAGAAGGAGGTGGCTGCCTCCCAATCCCTCACGCTCCGGACCATGGCTTACCCCTTCTTCTTACTATTTACCTAATGGAAAAAATACAATGACACTCCAGCCCGGAGTTTGGAAGTCGGCGGTGTGATACCCTCGTGCCTCGGAAAGCACGTTAAGCCGTTGGTCCTGCGCCTGAACTTTCTCCGGTCATGTCGGATTGCCGTACCATCCGGCTATGTGACTGAGAGAAAAGGGAGTGCACCTGTGTCTGCGCGCACACTTGTGCACTATAATATCACCCGCGCCGAAGGCTAGATTTCGTTGAGATTGGCCGCCATGGTCGAAATACGGTCTGGAGGACTTTAGTTTAGTTTACTCGTCGTTTCGTTTCAGCCGATAGACGTCCACTGCTGGACATAGGCCTCCCCCAATTTTGGGAGGGTTTGCCATAATCGCCACGCTTGGCAGGCGGGTTGGCGATCGCAGTATGGTATGGTGGTGGAATACATAGAGAACGCTGCTGCCCATTCTCCGGTACGATCCTTAGTCGCCTTTTACGACACCCACGGGAAGTAAGGGGTGGTGGTATTCTTTAAGTCGGGCACCACACAGACCTTTTAGTTCACTATTTACAACCAAAGGAGCATCTCTCTACGTTAACCTTTCGTGGTCTACTTGGAAGAGACAAGTGGGGAGATGTAACTCCAACCTGGTAAAGTGGACCTTGACGAGGAACGGCAGCAGGGTGTGGATGTTGAGCTATGTCGCAAACTATGCTCCACCTCCTATCCTGCCCTCTGTGTCCCATAACATGCAGTCAGTGACCTTTGCGCTGCCACGGACGACGCCGTGGAAGTGACAAAGTTTTGGGCCAACAAGATCTGATTATACAGTCGTGCGAGCAACACAATGAACAATACTTATACCAAGCAACTGTGAAAAAAAATATTTACCGACCCACGATGAGAATGGTGTTGTTATAGATGACGTGATGATAAACATAAGGCACATATCGCAAAGCATTCCATCATTTCTCCAATAACTGAAATGAAACAATATACAGCTAACAAAACTTTCAGCGTGTTAAAAGCCTCATTAACGATTACCGACCTCATTCGTCGCAAAATGGAAACTTTTAAATGTATGAAAATGAAACTGATCAAATAGCCAAAGGCAAGATCTCACAACCACGTGAATATAGTCTTTATACAGAACTTCATAAGAGCGTTAATTCCTTATCAATTATAGAAATGTAAAATGCGAAGTTCCGAGCTGTTTGCGATATTATCGTGTGGAATAAAGGCTGGGTTGCTTTCAAGTATTATAAGCTTTGTTAACAGATATTATTACAAGGAAAAGATAAGATACTATGATGACATTATTGTTGGATTTTGTAAGATTTGTAGTATCATTTGTAGAGTTTCTTGCCCGTTCTTCTCCATAGAGATCTACGAGTACGTTTTGGAATGGGGAATCAACTTTAACTTTCTTGACTAACTGACCGACTCTATGACAATTCTAAAGTGCCTGTAAATGGGTTAAGTAATTAAAATAAATGCCTTTTTTATTTATTTATTTTTTTGAGTGGGAAATCATCAAATGACCCCCTCCCGCTCTAGGTGGAGCGGAAGGGAGTGTCAGACTCTTACTGACTAAAATCCACCCATGTTCCTTCCTTAGCCCTTTATGTTCCGGGCCAGCGATTACCCTTTCGGACATTCCCGCTGATCCGGGACAATCCCGCTGACCCGGGACAATCCCGCTGACCCGGGACAATCCCGCTGACCCGGAAAATAAATGCCTTGAGTTTGAGTTTTTGTAGTGTAATTTTGTATGAAATGGGACTGGCCGGGTCACACTTATACAGGATGCACCGCATTGTCACACGGTTGGTGTCTGAAGTTGGGGGTCGTCACCAAGGCAGGCGGCAGAAATGCAGGCGTGACGATTTGGTCTCGTTCCTGACCTATTGGCTCGAGAAGACAAAACACAAGGAAAATTAGAAAATTATGGGAAAGACCGTTGCCCAGTAGTGGGACAAAACAGGTTAATAAAAAAAAAACATTTTGTATACCTACCTACTTAAGTGGCTTTATGTAGGTAAGTCCATTTCTAATGTTTTCTTACTTGTATAAAGTAAGCACTTAGTTCAACATCCTGTATTCACGCGGGCCGTCGCACGTAACCAGCTTTACACGGTTCGTGACATCTTCTTACCTAGTTCCTCGGTTAATTAACAGTCTACCTACCTTCCGATTTGCGCAGTGACATAACGCCAAGAAATATTAAGTTAAAACTTAAGTCCCACTACCTACAACACATTGAATGCTCAATGTGACATGCAGCTGACGTAGTAACTAGCATATCACCGGAGATGAAGTTACCAAATGCCGAAATAGGGTATTAAGTTAATTATTTTTTACCTTGATTTTGTTTTCACTACGATGTAGCATTACATGTAGCATTAAGTACAAACCTTAAAGGTTTATAAATGCTATTCTGCTGAAATAAATGTAATTGATATTTAAATGGTAAATAATAAAAAAAATTTAGTTAATTTTACGCTGTGTCAATTTTAACGACAACCCAAAATAGTCGGTCTCTGGTCCCTTTTGTAGGTAGCATTTTTAGTTATTGTTCGGTCGTTGCAGTGCAAACCAGTAAGCATTTTTTTTTGTGATATACCTATAGGTGTACAGGGTGATGGCAGGGACATCGACGTGCACCCTGAATAATAAAATAAAGAAATGTAAAATAAAATAAGATAATAAAATAATTTAATAATTCTTAAATAAAAAAATAATTGTAAAAAACTTTTATTTTTTTTATAACCGACGAACATTTTCAACGCATTCGGGTTCGGAATCACATGCTGAATCCATGATAACAGAGGGGCAATTCTCGTAATATAAAACATTCAAAATCTAGTCGCAGTCTCATCTCGGCGACAAACAAATGTCAAAATGGAGGGAAATTAGAGGTATTTTTGACAGATTGAGACTGAGATCAGACTGAAAATTCTTAAAATTACGAGAAAAGCGTTAAAAATTTTCATCGGTTATAAAAAAAATAGTGTTGTTCCATACTGTTTGATCGCGTAGGTATTGCATACTTCTATGAAACAGCAGATTTTTTTTTGATAACCCACATAATCTGTTTAGAATAATACATAATGTTGGATTCATGATTACAGTTTGCGTCGATGTCTCGCCACCCTGTATAATAGTTAGGATGATCAAAAGTTAACAACGTTTCATTCCAAATATTCTAATATTAAAATAATTTATTACACATCATTGTATTTTCGGTACCTACCTACTATTACTTGCCCCTAAGGCTTATACCACCTAACTAATAAACGTTGTATAGCGTCTGTATAGTAACACAACGCTTTGTCTTCTTCATTCGAAAGTCAAATTATTGACGACTGAAAGAGAGATATCGGTGTGTAACTATTCATCTGATGTAATACGTTTATTAGTATGGGGGCTAGGCAACTCATACTTACAAAATCTTCTCACCTATTTATAATCTCCTAATTCAACATTTTCTTCGTATGTGTCTGTTTTGAGCTATTTATAACTAAATGCTGTTAGGAAATCTCGAACCTTTCTATTCCGTAAGTAATAACCAACGTGTCAAGGGTATAAAAGCTTTCCTGAGTGTAAGCGTGTATTCACGTAGAAAGCTGGTCATCGGCGCCGAAATGCCAGTGCTTCTCGGCGCCATATATAATAGTTTGTTCAACACACTTGCTCGTAAAGTGGTTCTTAATGAACCAATTTTAGGTCCGTAATGTAAAATGGTATTAAACACCCGTGTTTTTTATTTGACATTACCGCACTAGTACGGTAACGACACAGATAGTACGCCACAGATTTACTAGTCGGAGATGTGCGTTTTTTTAATCTTCAATCAAAGAGACTTCATGCCAAAGGGAATCCGTGGCCCATTTTCATTTTTTTCGTAGCGGTTTTGCTTATTTACACTTGCGCGCGCATCGCCAGCACGGCGCGCGGAAAAACAAAACCAGCGCACCATTTTCCATAAAAGTTAATAACAATACAAGTCTGTTTCTTTCCTCGCAAGTGTGTTGAAAAATGTCGTATGAAACGTGTGTGCATTGATCATTACACACGTATCATAATGTACTATTTTAGCATAATCAGCCGATAACGTTCCCACAGTTGAGACACAGGCCTCCTCTCAGTGAGCGGGAGTGTACCGTAATCCACCACGTGAACCCAGTGCGAGTTGGTAGAAGTCTTTGAAGTTTTGGTTCTAGGACATTCCTATTTCCTCACAATGTTTCCTTTACCGTTTTGAGAGCAGTGGTGATGAAATAATTTAGCAAAGTAAAGCGCCAGTCTAGGATCGAACCGAAAATAGTTTTCATACTTTTTGCCGAATCTGCGCGGACCGTCGCCGGTAAGCGTCTCAAAATCTATGAAAACGGTCTGCTACGACCAGCATTGACCACCACCACAACAAAATGAATTTTTTCTATAAATAGGATATATCGGAATCACTTCACGTCATATTATTAAAAAAATAGGCAAGTCGTCATTTCCTATCTGACTACCCCTGAGAAGAAATGGCGAAACAAACTCAAGAGTCAAAGTCTCTTTTAAAGTTCAGACATAATCTTGGTCAGATAATGTGAGGTCAATGTAGATTAGTGCTTGAAATGTTCTTTTAAGTAAAGAACTACAAATATTTAAGTGGACCAATCCAGTCCTAGCAAGCAATTGTCAGTAATCGTGTTAGAGTTGTAAAAAAAATAGTTTTTTTTCTGAGATGAAAAAAAAAACACGAAAACAAACAGTTTTTTTTCTGGATTAGATTTTTTTTCAAAATCACGAAAATAAAAATATATCTTCCTAGTCGTCTTCGTCGTCGTTCCAGCCGATAGACGTCCACTGCTGGACATAGGCCTCCCCCAATTTTGGGGGGGGTTTGCCATAATCACCACGCTTGGCAGGCGGGTTGGCGATCGCAGTATGGTTTGATGGTGGAATAAATAGATAACGCTGCTGCCCATTCTCCGGTAAGACCCTTAGTCGCCTTTTACGACACCCACGGGAAGTAAGGGGTAGTGCAATTCTTTAAGTCCGGCACCACACAGACAATCTACCTAGTAAGTAATGGTTATCATTAAGAATGAGCTGATTATATACTTTGGTTAATAAAGAAATACCATTTATTTAGGGCTAGGAAAATAGTGTACCTACATTGCGCATAATTTAAGATTGCAATTAGTACAGTCAGCAACAATATCGACACAAGCATAGATAATCAAAGTTCCTGGTAATATAACAGTTGATTCAGAATCAGATGAAACAAGTGAAGACACAGAACATGTCAATTATTCCGTTGTCGATAACACAAGCGTAGCTCCCGATACCGATACAGATGACAGCACTGATGAACGTTTAAGTATTATTATCTACCGCTATGCATGATTTCTAATTTCATTGATTTAAGCATAATTTGACTTGAATTAAAAATAAAACAATCATATTAAGTTGTGCCATTTTATTTAATGTAATTCACTTTTCCTGAAATAAAACCAAATGTAGAAAAAAACGACGGTGCCAAGTTTTTTTTTCATCTTTTTTTTCAAGATTGTGAAAAAAGACATTTGTTTTTTTTTCAATTTACATCTCTAATCGTGTAGCTCAACTCAGAACTTGTAAAGCTCAGCGACTCGACGAACACTACCAAAGAATATCAGCGCATATCGGCGCGGTTACCAACTTTCTACGTAAATACACCCTAGGAGAAGATCGTATCAACTTAGTGTTCCATTTTGCAACGAACTATATTTAACCCACCTAATAGTTTCGTGACGGTCCCGATTAAAAAATAATGGCTGTTTATAAAATTACTGGTTCGGTGTCAGGATTTGGTAATTGAAACGCAACTTGTTATTATGGTAGTAGTATTTTATATAGCGGAAGCACTCGGCAGCTGTTTAATTTTGACAGTTAACGTGAAAACTCACAATAATTTGGATAATTTGTTGGGGTAATTGTTTTGGAAAAATTGTAATGTAAAAGTCCCATTTTTCACAAGTTTTGCCGATCAATACGTACAGTAATAAAGTAAATTCAAGTATTTATGACAGTGTACAGTCAGAAAAAAGAATTGTTAAGCAAATTGGCATCCGACGTCCATTTACCAATTTATAGACATGTCATACAACTGTCAAAAAGTAATGACAGTAGTGATTTGAAATTACGGACAATTTACGAGTGTAGTCAATTCGTTTAACAAATAATTTTCCTGACTTCATGATTGACATCTCATTGTTACTGTCGAAAGATATAGATAAATAATTAGTTGAACATTTAATAGCATAATTTCAGGAACTGAAAATTGCCCATTGAGCCTGCGTGCGTGCGTGCGTGTTGGGCGTGCGTGTGGTAGAGGCAGACCAGCAGAACGTTGGTACCACGAGATAGAGGAATTGGCTGGCAAATCATGGCATGTGAAACCAAAAAACAGACCAAACTGGAAATTACTAGAGGAGGCCTATCCCCAGAAGGTGGTACCCTTAAGGCTTATCCGAGGTTACCGCACGATCTCGGGCGAGGCGGCAAGCCTCCTTACCGGACTGCGGCCATGGGATCTCGAGGCGATAGTCCTCGTGCGCCTGTATAAGTGGCGCGTGGAGGCACTACGCCGCGGCGGAGCGGACGGACCTCCGGCGTGATCTCATAGCGGCATGGAAAGAGCGACTGTCGCAACCCAGCGCAGGGCTCGCCACGATAGTGACGATAAGACCCCTCTTTGAGGAGTGGCTAGAGAGGCGTCACGGTGCCACGGTGCCTCACCTACCGCCTGACGCAGGTCCTCACCGGACACGGATGTTTCGGGAGGTTCCTGCACACCATTAGGCGTGAGGAAACGCCCGTGCCAGACGGCGCGTACGTGTTCCACTCGCGCCTCAAAGAAATGTGAGCATCAGAGAATATTATGGCCGAAGCCTGCCGGGTCAGCGGGATTGTCCGAAAGGGTTAACGCTGGCCCGAAACATAAAGGGCTAAGGAATAAACACGGGTGGGTTTTAGTCAGTAAGAGTCTGACACTCCCCCTTTCGCTACACCCAGAGCGGGAGGGGTAGCATTTGATGATTTCCCATCCGGAAAAAAAAAATGCCTCCGTAACTACCAAACTGACGAATTTACGGAATAGCTTTCATAAAGTACCAGTAGTTAGTTGAATCATAAATGATAACAGTACTATGTGCCAGTCAAAACTGAGCTGCACAACTTAATTAACAAACAGTATGTGGAGTTATACTAAAGGCACACAAGTTAACAAGTCACAAATTGTGTAAAATTGAGGTGCGATTTGTCATTGTCATTGGGCTCAAATTCTGACTCCAAACATGGCCGCATCTGCAATAATTGGGCATCGCAACTGCGTTGTCATTCCAGAGACAAAACATTATGAGTCTGTATAAGATCTGACCAACTTTACTTTAAAAGAGACTTAGACCCTTGAGTTTGTTTCGCCATTTCTTCTCAGGAGTAGTCAGACAGGAAAAAACTAAAACCCGAATATTGAAAAGGATGAAACAAGAAAGTACCTTCCCATGGTCGCATGCTACTAACATACTCGTATAAGCTTTTGTCTGTGTGGTGACGGACTTAAAGAATAGCACCACCCCATACTTCCCGTGGGTGCCGTAAAAGGCGACTAAGGGGCGTACCGGAGAATGGGCAGCAGCGTTCTCTATGCATTCCACCACCATACCATACTGCGATCGCCAACCCGCCTGCCAAGCGTGGCGATTATGGCAAACCCCCCCTTTTGGAGGAGGCCTATGTCCAGCAGTGGACGTCTTTCGGCTGAAATGATGATGATGATAAGTTTTGGTAGCATGTGACCATGTGTAATGTAGTCATTGTCACATTTACTCGATTTTACTTTATTCATGTACGTACAAACAATTGCCTCAACAAATTATTCAAATTATGGTGAGTTTTTACGTTAGCTGTCAAAATGTATTTATCTGCCTAGCCTTTTCCCAACTATGTTAGGGTCGGCTTCTTGCCTAACTGGAAGCTGCTGAATACCAGTATTTTACCTACTTAGAGCGACTGCCTGTGCTTCCACAACCCAACTACTGAGTAACACGATACCCCTAGGTAATATTAGTAGTCGGGTTCTTTACTATCCGTAACTAATGTCATAGACCTACGAATTTGTATGACGGCATAAGTTTGTAATGGATTTGTTACCTATTCAGTGACTGACCTCGGCGAGCTCTGCTTAACCTTAATGATCGACCCGTGAAGCTGTTATTACTACATAGCTACGAACCTCTATTTAAAATAAATTTAAAAAATTACAATTTTTTCTTTTTTAAAAAACGTTGCCCCACACTAGGAATTTCTCCTGTATTGTGGGTGCGTTTACAAACATTTAAACTCACATACACAAATAGCCAGACCCGGAACAACTACTTGTAGGGCATGCAAATATTTGTTCCGTGCTGGAATCGAACCCGCGACACGCAGCGCAGCAGTCAATCGCTTAACCACTGCGCCAACCGTGCCGTCAATTGTCTCAAGGATAATAATGATTTAAGATCGTATTAATAATAATAGTTATTATTAATAATTATTATTTAAGGTTTTGTGCCGTCAGATTACCTACTAAACTTAAATCATATACCTACTGGCTTAGGTGACAAAGCTGACAGAGGTCCTGAATATATCTTCCTAACTGTTGCCACCATTCGGAGATCACTATATCACTAAATACCAGATACGATGTTCCTGGTTGCCAAGCGACTCAAAGCTTAAATTGTAAACCTATCCTCAAAGACATTCCAGGCTTTGGAACGCGATTTCCAAAGGATGAACTATTTTCCATTAAACTTGTTGCGACGCAATGGACTACGTACTCGTAACATCCATCTAAGTTATTCTGGAACGCTATGCAGGTGATCCGTCAGATCTGATGATATTTCGAGTTTCAAGTTATTGAAGAATAGTTCTAGGTATGGTTAGAAATGGGTTGGAATGACGGCTGACTTAGTAAGGCAGAAGAAGAGCCGACCCCTATTATATTGGGTTAAGAGCAAGAGATTGATGACTTCGGCTGGGACGTACAGGTCATATTTAAGGAAATATTTAACTGATCCTCTAAAACTTGTTTAAATGATGCACTCTTTGTTAGGGAGCATGTAGCATGCGTAGTTCACACAAACGTAATACCAAAATAATCTGTAAATCAAACATATTCTTAAGGTAGTGTGCATTTATTCCGTTCCGAGGCACGGAGGGGTCATGGTATGTAAAGATGGCCACCCATCCACAGATCAACCGCGGCAAGCGTAGCTTAACCTGATCGATCGACCTGTGCGGCTGTCTTTATTTAGCCACGGGCCCCTTAAATACATGCCTCATATGTATGTATGGGAATTAGGTTCCCAGTAGTCTTATCAACAACCATCGACTCACAAACTCACAACCTAATTTCCAACGACACAAATTGAAAAATGTGCTTCATCACATTAGCAATATGTTAAAAGGGTTTATTTTCGTCGTTTGCAACCTTCGTTCCGCCTCATTTACAAAGGCTGCGGCTGTGTACTTAGGCTTAGTACCTACTCAAATTTTTATGTCTGCAAAATTGTACATCCATCATTCGGGACACCGAAACGTCAAACTCGCAAAACAATTTTGAAAAAGCTATTTACTAAGTTCTGACACATAACAGAATTTGCGAGTTTTCCACTTATGCTAAAAAACTTGATATTTCTTGGTATGGGGTGTAAAATAAGCAACGAAAGTCTATTAAACTGTTAAAAAAAATACCACAAGGCAAAAACGCCGAAAAAAACAAGTTTGTTGTATGGGAACCCCGCTTAAATATTCATTCTATTCTGTTTTTAGTAGGGTAAGTCAGGGAGAGTTGCCTATATGGTATAAATGCCTACTAAATTAAAAAAATAAAATACAAAATTTGCGTGAACCGGAACGCATTCATACTATGTCAGTCAAAAGTTGTATTTAAATTTCGTGCCACAGCCTACAATGCAAAGAGATAGGCAGGCGCAGGTCGGAACACCGTCTGCGCGCTGCCGCTTCGATCGATGCATTTTTTAATTTAGATCTCGAAAGTGGAAAGCATTTCGTGAGGAATAAGGGTACCTATTCTCCAAATTGACGAAACTCTTTTAGAAGCAAAATGTTTAATAATGAAAAAGTGCTAAACGAAAAGAATCGGTCGTGGGATCGCCCGCATTTGGGGATGGAGCCGGCTAGGCATGGCGGGCTAATATCAGTCGAGGGTGTGGCGAATGTACAAGTTTCTTTCTGGGCTCTCGGGCCCCAGACTTACGGGACGACTTATCAGACGTAGTAGAAGAAACAATGGGGTTTTAGTCGGTCGGAGTCCGACATAACCCTCCGTTTATCCCAGACGGAGGGTTTCCATGAGGATTTCCCAACGGAAAAACAAAAGCGTTAGGGGCCAGCCCCCCCCCTGGAAAAAACCCAAAAAATATCCTTCAAAATCATTCAGATTGTGCCTGAAAATGTGTTACGCAATTAGTGTGCTGAATTTTTTAAACCAAACAATTTTTGACGCTATATTTTAGTTTGTGTATAATTAATTATAGGTAAGTTAGGATATAATTTTGTAATTTTTATTAACTAATTAGGTATTAGTTGTTATTTACTTACTTATTATTTTAATTTACATAATAAATATAATGTAAACAATTTACTTAACAATTTACAAATCATGTTAAAGCAGCACAATACGAATTTAATACACTAACAATAAGGATTGCAGTGACCACATTTTCAATGAATTCGGCTCATTCGAGGAATGTTCTCTGGAATGTAAGCGACAAGTGGAGTTTGTGGAACTTATATGATCCCGATTCAATTAATGAACAAAATTTCTGAATTATTTAAGCAGTTGAATGACGTAAATTAATTCTGAATCTGATTCGTGGAATTTCGTTATTGTTTGTACTTACAAAAAGCTTTGGAATTATTTAAAAAAAAAAAAGTCTGTAGTAAAGTCTAGACAGAAACCTAACAAGCAGATTGTGGGTGTAGGCATTATTTCAGTTTTTGTGGGGGTAAGGGGGTTTTTTCTTTTAGGGGTGGAAAATCCTCAAGAATGTCCGCCGCCCTACGGGGCGGGCGGCAGGGTCTGTCAGACTCTTAGTGGCTAAAACCCACCCCGGTGTTCCTTCTCACACCTACGTCGGGGGTCGCGGGATCGAACGATCCTTCCGGAACTCCAGACTGGACATCTGATCACCTAAACCAACCTCTCCTGCACGCGGTGCCCCTGTTGAATGACGAACGAGGCTCTGACGAAGAACTCGCCAACACGCATTGACCAGCGTGGCGTTGAAAGTTAACCCTCTTTTCATGAATAGGTAGAGTCAATAAACCACGACCCTCAGCACCCAGCAGCCCCGCTATTCCGAGTTCTGACAGTGGCTCTGGTAACGGCACGGCGGGGCAGATAGTGCTGAAAATATGTTTTTTTTTTATTCATAATCTGTATTAACATACATTACACAAAGTCTGCCAAACTGCATAACAGTTTGGCGGCGGTTGTTCTCGTCTCACAAATTAGAAATTTTGAAAATTGTATGTACCTTTAGTGTAGGATATCGCCAAGCTGTCACAATCCAACGACCCTGACCCTGGCGTGTTACAACGCCAGGACGCTGCGTACGGACGACCGATTATTTGAATTGCAGATCGAGTGCAAGACGAAGTGTCGGTTGTCCGGCGGTGAGATGGGCGGACGATATTGTTGCCATCGAGGGTAGAACCTGGATGAGGCTAGTACAGGAGCGTGGGGATTGGCACATGAAAAGAGAGGCTCAGCAGTGGGTGAATTTGGACTATAAATGATAATGATTTGAAACTAAATTAGAGCATGGAAATTTATTCCTGTACTCCAATTTAGTTTGTTCCAAGCACATAGATAAACTTAGATATAAAGCAATTATCACGATCTGTATGAAAACCAAGCGTGCCATTTATTGACTACCTATGACATATGACGATGGGAAAATCAAATCGATTTAAAGACGCCGCCGCGTGCAGCACCCACGCGCTCACGTTCATAGCCAGCAGTACTCAGGACTGCGAAAGTGGCGGCTTACGATTTTTGTCACGCGAAATAGTTGCTCTAGCGTTATTTGTGTGTGTCTATATCTGTGGTTTCAAAAGACAGCAAAGGAATTAAAAATGACTTGCTACAATCCAAAACATTTGTGACGTAGGTATGGATACAATGCTTTAGGGGCCGCCGCCGAGCCCAGGGGTCGAAGCTCCCACCATTGGCTTCACTTGGTGAATTTTTGTAGCATCTTCGACCTCGCCTAGCATCCCACCGGCGAAATTTCGACAGTTAGGTGACGGTAGGGGGACGTGGGAGTCCTGTCACAACAATTTGTAATGATTACATTTTGTTCACTAAAGACTATGGCAACTGTTCGAGCTAAAATAGCATAAAGATTGAAGACAGGCCTTGAATTCTACACGAACTCCACTTCTTTATAATTCAACCAAAGGACAGACGTAGAAAAAATACAAATCTTGGAAACTGTGCCTCCTTAAGAAAAAGCAGTCAAATAAAAGTACAAAGAACACGTAGAAAAAACAACAGAAAAAGGAACTTTATGCTAAAATAAAGGTTGTTAAAGAGTTTAAAGTTCTAAGGTAACTTGTATTTGTAGAAACTGTTAGCGAAATAACAAAATCAGGATATAACGTTTGCAGGAGCGTGCTGGGGATAAGATTTCATCAAGATAATTTGAGAGATGAAACAGATAGAATAGGTCTAAGTAGATAGGATTGGGGGTAGTCGACGAAATGTCTCAGCTCTTTGAAAGCAAGAAATGCATTAACAACACTTTTATATTCCGCCCTTCTGATTTTCCTTAATGCTTATAAGTACAGTGAAATTGTTTTTTTCTTAATGAGACTGCTCATTGTGAATCAGATGGGATGCTGGAAACGATTCAATGGATTCTTACGAGTTTTAAATGTATGAGATTATAATAATAATACTTTCAAAAATGACTTTGGGTACCATTTTCTTAAAATCGTTTTGTACAGATTGCTGACGGGCTATTTGCGACAAGCACTTTTTTTGTTTTAAATTGTTTTTAACTGACTTCAAAAATAGGAGGAGATTCCCATTTAAAAAAAATATTTTTATGCTTGTTACTTCCTTGTTCGCGGACCCTCGGGGGACCCTCGTCAGGAACGAAGTTCTTTACACGATACTCACACGCACACACGATCGTATATAGGTTGAAATTGAAAACATGATATGGGGAAAAAAAAAACGCGAACGCGAAAAACTCGCGATTTCGTGGTTGGTCCCATAGTAAAAGTTGTTCATATCGATGAGTACAATCTCCCATTTCAATTTGGTGCATGTTTTCAATTTCAACCTGTTTATTAGAATGAGACAGAGATGAGAAAGTGTGAATAAAATAAATAAAATAATGAAAAATAAATTAAAGTTATTTTTGTAGTGTTTTTTTTTTACTCGCCTAACTTGCTAGTTTCATGGCGAGAAGAGCCGGTTAATTAATTAAATTTTTTTTTGTTAATCTTTAAAAAAAAACTAACATTAAAACTACAACTTACTATGCTATTATATCATGATACTAGATTAGAGATTAGTGAGAAATAAACTCCTTAATATTGTCTGTGTGGTGCCGGACTTAAAGAATAGCACCACCCCATACTTCCCGTGGGTGTCGTAAAAGGCGACTAAGGGCCGTACCGGAGAATGGGCAGCAGCGTTCTCTACGCATTCCACCACCATACCATACTGCGATCGCCAACCCGCCTGCCAAGCGTGGCGATTATGGCAAACCCTCCCCCTTTTGGGGGAGGCCTATGTCCAGCAGTGGACGTCTTTCGGCTGAAATGATGATGATGATGAATATAATATAACTCCTCGAGGTGAATGAATGATTGAGTGGGCGAATATCACCCTTATTTCAAGTGCAAGGATGTAGTTTTCTTGAATTTAGTCCTACTATAAATTAAGTTGACCTTACCCCGTTCTAAATATTATTTCTAGGCAGTTCCACCGGTATTTTCTAACCATTAAACGACTCGTGTCGATTGCTCTTGATTGCTTTTCTATACCATGAACCTGCGGAACAATTGCGTTACACGTTATCAATAGGAATCGGTTTCATTTCGAAAGTTCAACAATATTCATTGCGTTATTTACGTGTTGGGCAGACAAATTTTTCGATCTTATGAAGCAATGGATTAGCAATTTGCTTCAAAATTATTCAGATTCCGATTGAAAGTGTGTTACGCAATTAGGGTGCCGATTGGAAGGACTTAATCTACTAAACAGCTGATGTTTTTAATAGCAGGCCATCCGCAAAGTCCATTGCCCGTTAAAAATATTAAACTTTTATGATTATTTCATGTTACATCAGTATTAAAAAGACTCCGCCTACAGGAAGGCAATTCTCGTGTTTACACTCGTTGATATCGCATTCGTCATTGCCGCTCGTCTCCTATGTCGCTTATAAAATGATGACGTTATCCAGAATCGCATCTCGCATTCGTTATTGTCGTTCGATTAGATTTTTTCTCTCGTAAAAATCATGGTGGTTCAGCTATTCTCGACATGTCGATTCGAGCATATGCCTTAGGTCCACTGGCCTCTATAATACAGCGTACTTGTATTACAGAGGTCAGTGCTTAGGGTATATGCAACATGCAAAGAATGGTGGGGACCAGTCGTACATGACGTCATGACGACCGACGTATGAACGTCAAACAGTTTCTATGTCAATCATGCTTGTGTCAATTGTGCAAAAAAATTATAAACCATTTTTAACAAAATGTGTTACGATTTTATAAGTATCTTAGAAGACGCTGCAATCGCCACAACAAGGAAAACACACACGAAGAAAACGAAGGATGAGACACTTGAGATACAAAAGCGAAAGGCACCGGCTTCTTAAGCCTGTCAAATGGACAAGGACGGCTTTATTCTAGAGGACAAGAAAGAACCACTCCTGCAAGCGAGGATTTTTATGCTGCAGTGCTCACCACCCTTCTGCATATTACTATGGGTTGATTGGACACGTGAGCTCACTCTTCTTAGTATTGACAGTTTTCTCTCGACATCGCACGTTCTCACACTTATGTAGCAAAGAGGCCAAATCTAACGATTTATATCTTTCCATAGCGTAGACTTTGTACAGAGAGGTCAGGGCTTAAGGTAGAATATGAATAAAATATAACTCAGCGGAAAATTTTGATGCTCATTGAGAGTGTGCGTTTGAGTCAGAAGCACTTTTAGTCTATATATCTCCAGGAATAGGTAAGTGGTGGAAGGGGAATGACCTTTCGAAATTGTTTAGAGACTGAAATAATACCCACGTTACAAACCAAGTACATATACAGGTTATCCCTGGGAGTATGGATCAAATAGAATTGGGGCGTGGGCAAGGTCATTTGAAAACTTTTTAACTGTATGTTAGTGAATTTTTTAAGGTTCAAAAGTTATGACCAATTTTTGTTTTTTTTTTTTCGATCACTTCGCATAGCGCTCAAAAAAAAATCATTGAAAAAAAACTGGCCAAGTGTGAGTCGGACTCGCACACGAAGGGTTCCGTACCACAAGGCAAAAACGCCGATAAAAACACGTTTGTTGTATGGGAGCCCTAATTAAATATTAATTTTATTCTGTTTTTAGTATTAGTTGTTATAGCGGCAACAGAAGTACATCATCTGTGAAAATTTCAGCTGTCTAGCTATCACAGTTCATGAGATACAGCTGGTGACAGACGGACAGACGGACAGTGGAGCCTTAGGAATAGGGTCCCGTTTTTACCCTCTAGGTACGGAACCCTAAAAACTATCAGGGATTTAATTTTTTTAGATGGCCCTGATAGTTTTTTTTAATGGTTTTGTTTTGAGCACTATGCGAAACTTGTCTGTGGGGTGCCGGACTTAAAGAATAGCACCACCCCATACTTCCCGTGGGTGTCGTAAAAGGCGACTAAGGGAGACCGGAGAATGGGAAGCAGCGTTCTCTATGCATTACACCATCATACCATACTGCGATCGCCAACCCGCCTGCCAAGTGTGGCGATTATGGCAAACCCCCCCGAAAATTGGGGGAGGCCTATGTCCAGCAGTGGACGTCATTCGGCTGAAATGATGATGATGATGACTATGCGAAATGATTGAAAAAACAAATATAGGTTGATTTCAACCGTAAAAAATTCACCGACATTCTCAGAGTTAAAAAGTTTGTATTCGATTTGATCCATACTTCAAGGGACACCCTGTATAGTAAAGTTCATTACGCGACGTCCTGGGTTCGATTCTATATCGATCCAACGTCCACATGTATGTTGTAATTGTGGAAATATTAGCCATTTGGGCCGTCAATTATGGAATCCCTAAAAGTTTAGTTAAAACATTGTGCTAGTAGAAGATCTTCCGGAAAAAAACAAACTTTGGAAGTGAGTGAGAGTACAATATACCTAATATTTACATTTTGTATACAAGTAATATTTATAGGTAATTTTACCAATTACCTTATTTGTATCTGTGCCTATATGTATTTAACAGAATTAGAGAAATTATACAAAACATACTTACATAAACCCTATGGTTTCAGTATTGACATAATATAAAAGTTTTCCATTTAAATGCGATTTTGAACATCTGTGGTTAACCTTTTATATATCGACGATTTATCAATATTTTTCCGTTAATAAATTCTCAGAATCAGGCTCTATATTTATTCCCGGTAATAGACCCTCCCCTTAACCTTTTGACCGCCACACGTCAAACAATAAAAAACTGGCCAAGTGCGAGTCGGACTCGCACACGAAAGGTTCCGTACCACAAGGCAAAAACGCCAAAAAAAACATGTTTGTTGTATGGGAGCCCCCCTTAAATATTTATTTTATTTTAATTTTATTATTTATTATTAAAGTTAAAATACAACTGAGTATTTTGTGAATATTTCAAGTGCCTACCTGTTGCCATTTTTGATATCGAGCAAAAAAGGGCAAAAAAATCGCGTTTGTTGTATGGGAGTCCCCCTTAAATATTTAATTTATTTTGTTTTTAGTATTTGTTGTTATAGCGGCAACAGAAATACATAATTTGTGAAAATTTCAACTGTCTAGCTATCGCGGTTCTTGAAATACAGCCTGGTGACAGACAGACGGACAGACAGACAGACAGACGGACAGACGGACAGACAGCGAAGTCTTAGTAATAGGGTTCCGTTTTTACCCTTTGGGTACGGAACCCTAAAAATGTGCCCCCGGCGTCAAAGTCTGTCATGTAGTCGAACCGTGGCGTGCTGGGCACATTTTGGTTTGTCATCTTTACATGACTGTGGCCGTCAAAGGGTTAATACCCTTAAGCCTTATAACATTACTAGCTAATTCTGCCCGCAACTTCATCCTTATGAAATTCCTTGCTCCCCCGACCCACCCTTTCGCATCGTATTGCCTGCCCGCGCTATTATTTCGTTTTAGCTAAGCGTTTTTCCTGACTTGTTCTCATTTTGCTCGCCTGCTAAAGGTCACACTAGTACCTTTTAGGACCTGGTTAGGTCCAAATTAAAAAATAACTTTCAAATCCGACTTGAAGTTCCAGAGATTTGCGCGTTCAAACAAACTCTTCAGCTTTTTTGTTAGTCCATACTAATATTAATAATAACAAAAAGCTGAAGAGTAAGCTAAAGACTAAATAAAAGTGCCTGTCTGTCTGTATGTTACCTTTTCACGCCTAAACCACTGAACGGATTTTGATAAAATTTGGAAGAGAGATAGATTGCATCCCGGAGAAGGACATAGAATATTTTTTATCGACATACCTCACGGGCGAAGCCGCGGGCGGAAGCTAGTATAGAGATAAAGCTGAATGGCAAATGTGTGTGCTATAAATATACATCTACCTACCCTTACGGAGAATATAGGCGTGATGTCCATAGTTTACATTAATAAACAACGTCGAAAATCCCTGCTTACCGAACATTTCTGTCGATTTTGTGACACAGAAGGCTTACCGTAAACCCTAAATCATATTAACCGAATCCGCAACTTCGTCGAAATGGTATTTAACCCTCCCGGGCTTGTTAACACAGGACTTAACCCCTAAACAATGCGGACTGGACTTTGATCTGCAGTTCGGGGAACCCGTTAGGCCGCTTGTATACGTCCGTTTTTTTGACAGGACAACGGACCGTTTTTTTTTCGTCGGATTCGCAGTGGTGTATGGTTTATAATAAATGTGTGCATATGCATCGTACACAGGTCCGGCGAACAAGTTACGCCGGATACATCGCCAACGGATACCGGACGAAAATCGGACCTATACGCGGCCTTACAAGGTCTTTATTTAACGGCAAATATTTTTGTATAAAAACTTTAGCCGCTTATTTAGACTTTGGAGAACATTTTTGGGACGGGACTTTTCATCAAATTGTGTGGACTTTCACTACATATTTCCGAGATATTAAAATACGATGATTTTCTCATGAACTCTGTAATCGTTGCGCATTCTTGAAAGTTCTATGAAATATTCAGACTTCATTTTGGCTCCTTACACTGTTTCAAGTGGCTATTAAAATATTAACGTTCTATCAGCTTAAAATATTATATTAGATATGACAGTAATGACAGTGTGGTGGTGTTCAAAATCAGCTTTTTACACAATGGCATTCCATTGCATGTTTTAACCGACTTCAAAAAATGGGGGAGGAATTATACCTATATTTTTTTAATTCTATTTATTTATTCATTTATACAGGTATGAGGAACAGGGTGTAAAGTTCACTCATACTCTATAGAAAAGTGAAGATCCTCCGACCACACGGATGTTGTGTCTGGCGGGCAACTGCCCGATGATTCATGTCTGGCCGTTGTATCTATGCCAGTTGCGCGGTAAACTCTGCTTGCGAGATGCAGGATTTTGCGTGACGTCAGTATGACGCGTTGTTCGCATGTGGCGTTGTAGTTACCGCTACACATTCATGTATTTCTCCGCAACAACTGGCCTGTTGACAAGATTCTTTTCAATTGGTAAAAGGCGGGCCCGCACAGTGTTCCCATTTCAATTTTATTAACTTGGCTTGAGTAGTTTTGTGTCTGTTTATGTTGCTGATGTCATAACTTCCTGTCGCTGTTATTTACATACCAAATAGTAGTACACGAGTTTGTGTGAGGTACTCGTACCCGACTTAAAATTAAAAAATAAAAATAAGTTTTCTTTTTGCACTTTCTCAAAAAAAAAAACATAGCTAGTTCTGGAATAGCGATGAACCTTGATTGAAGAGACATAACGTTCTCAGAAACAAAATTAGTTTTACTTAGGTGTTTTGAATATGAAAAAATATATAAAATACATAACAATCTTGGAATATCGGTCTAGTCTAGAACATAGTATTCATTAAAGTTGCTAATCTCTCTGGAATCAAAAAAAGTAAAATATTAAACTAGGCTCAGTTAAAAAATTAATGAAAGTCAGGATATTTGAAAATAAGACGCGAAAAGTAATTTATTTTCATCAAAAATGGAGGTTAAGGTTTACCTACATCCAGGTAGACTTTATCTATTCATAAAAATGGCTAGACTTTACTTACTTACTTTGCTTCCTTAGTGGCCATTCCATTAAAATATAAAAAATGATCCTTCACATGACAGTTCAATTAATCTAAATTATTCTAGCTTAGATACTAATAAGTAATCTGTAGAAATATTTATAGATAGAAGGATAGCATATAACCGATCGTTGGTGTCTTTCCACAGCACGGCAATCCAGCATCAACGATATTATCCCTTCCTTTGCCCTCAAACCTGGGCTCACTTCGGCCCTCAAACCTGGGCTCACTCCTGCCTTAAAACCTGGGCTCACTCCTGCCCTCAAACCTGGGCTCAATTCCGCCCTCAAACCTGGGCTCATCATCCTTATCCATATTGAATAACAACCCTTCCCTTCAGTTGTATCCAATAGGAAACTTACATTTGAAAGCTTAGCGCTTATTCGTCGAGCCCTTGTCACCACCAGTAAACCTTGTACCAGTGGTGTTAGAACCAAACGGCTTGGCACGTGACGATTAGAAGAAACCAGATGGCATGACGTTGTTGCCTTGGAAGGTAGGTATGCCTCTGGTGTGGGATGCAACGTGTGTCGATATTCTTGCTCCATTTCGTGTTCCTAGCACGGCGAGCTGAGCTGGCGCCGCTGCTGCGGGTGCTGAGACCCTCAAACGGCGCAAATACTGTTAACCTTATGGGTTACTACAGCTTTGAGCCATTTGGAGTCGAAACTCTCGGGTCATGGGGATCGAGTGTGCGTCTCCTTTTTAAAGAAATTTCTCGCCGGTTGGTCGACATTTCACGTGACCAGAGAGCTGGTGCATTCTTTGGCCAACGAATTAGCATTTCCATTCAACGTGGCAATGCCCAGAAGACTGGCATCCTCTGGGCACGGATGACAGTGATGCGGACGAGTACTTCGACGCCTTAGTGTCCTTTGTTTCTGTATTTATTTGTATAGTAAGTTAGTTAGTCATTTAATTTAGAATCTAGTGTAAATAGTTATACTCCATTTGAAATAAGATTAGAGATTCAACTAAACCATTTTTAAAATCAGTTCAACCAATTTTGACTTCTATACCGTAGGCATAAGGATGGTATAAAAAGCAAAACAGTGGTTACAATACCAACTGTTTACTGCAGCTGCCTTAAGTCATGCCACCAACGCAATAGAATTTAAAATCGGTTGAACGGACTGTAAAAAAGGGTGATTTAAATGTCTAATCTTATTACAAATGGAGTATAGTTACAAACAAAAGATTGTCTTTCTCCATCATCATCATTCACATCCCGATTTCCCCACTGCTGGGCATAGGCCTCACTTTTCTTGTGCCAATCCTGTACCAGCTTCATCCACATTTCGCCCGCGATAGCAACAGTGTCGTCTGCCCCTCTCTGTCTTTCCTCATTTTTTATTATAAAATATTAAACATTCTAAGGGTCGTACCGGAGAATGAGCAGCAGCATTCTCTATGTATTCCACCATCATACCATACTGCGATCGCCAACCCGCCTGCCAAGCGTGGCGATTATGGCAAACCCTCCCAAATTTGGGGGAGGCCTATGTCCAGCAGTGGACGTCTATCGGCTGAAACGATGACGACGACGACGACGACGAAACATTCAGAAATGGGAACCCCTTGATAGACTTTACAAGTGTAGTAAATATTTATCGTCCGTTCAAACTTTTCGTTAGAACTATAACATAACTCTATGAAAAACATAAAATCGGTTATACTTTTGACATCTCCAAGAAAACCCCTCGCTAACCGAGTTCCATATTATAATAATTGTGCCGTACCGTGAACTTAAGTATTCCCCTAAAACGTATCCCCAACCTCAATGCATGCAGGAGATAAAAATAAACAGAGGTGGCCATTTTATTAAGAGCTGTCTTCGATTCCTAGTCTTGTGTATTATAGTAGCGTGACTATAGTTCAGAGTATTCCTAGAGATCTTGTTATACTGGTTAGGGTGACGTCGCGGCATTCTTGCATCGGAGGCAGTCGACTAGACGGCGCCGGTCGGTGACTCATCGCACAATCCAGCTGCTTTATAGCTTTTCCGCTGAATCACCGTAATTCATCATTTATTTAATTTTACGTGAGACGAAAATTATAAGCGTGAATGTTCACTTCGTTTAACTGAAGAAGTTAGTTTTGTAAGTCTTTTGTTTGGATAATAGCTTAATAGCCTCCTTTGAATATAGATTAATTTCCATTATTGATTTTAGAAACTGAGGAATCCTGTTGAATAAATGTGTTTTTTTTTTTGCAAAAAGCCGAATATCTATTTGTAATAAGTAGATAATTATAATCGTATCTATGTAGCTGTAGGTAAATCACACTAATATTATAAAGGCGAAAGTTTGTGAGTGTGTGTGCATGTGTGGGAGGTGTGTGTGAGTGTTTATATGTTTCTTACTTCTTCACGCTCAAACGGCTCGACCAATTTTGATACAATTTTGTATGGAGGTACCTGACATCCTGGATTAACATATAGGCTACTTTTATCCCGATATTCCCACGGGATCGACATTTACGCGGGTGAAACCGCGGGGCGCATCTAGTCTGTTATAATTGGCAGAAACCTTGACGATACCTTCAAAATATAATGAAGACAAAACAAAGGCAATGAGATTATTACCTATCGGCTTATCTTTGTCATTAAAATGATTACTATTCGTTCTTAACAGGAGACTCAATGTCGTGGCGAATGATTATAATCTCTTTTGTAGAAATTTCTTTTATTGTGTCCTAAATATAATTTAGGTATGTCGATTGTTGTGGGAGGGGTAAAGTGCCTGGGCCTCAAGTCTGCTATTACAATAGTGTCAGAATGGTCTATCATTGATTTCATAATTGTTGATTTTGACAAGTTTGGTAATCTACTAATATAATGGCGTCATTATGACATTCCAATGGTCAACCACTGACCCTCCATTGAAAGAAATGGCACAGAATGGTAATCTCGTACATAATGAAAAATGAATTATACTGACTGACGCGGTAATCTGCAAAAATGTTGAGTTCCTTTGATCAGTAACATAACATTAGAACGTCATTGTGCAGTGATTGCTTTTAATTCGTTACGAGTACCTATCGTCTAATTTCTGTGTCATTGACCGACCAATGATCAACCATTATGAATTTAGCAGATTACGAACTTTTAGCAAAATGACAATGGGATGGTGGTGGGATCGTGTTGGAATGACGAATTTATAAAAATAGCAGACTAGGGCCCTGGTAGAGTGTGTAACTGTAAAATTCGAGTAGTAAATGACACTACAACTGAGAAAGTAATTCCAAAACAGTACCTAATAAAACCCTTGCAATATAAACATCCAAAAACTTCAAGCGCTTAAAGCGGCTGCAACCTAAGCAGTATTTTGACATCCGACACTATAACATTTTAGTGTAATATCCTAAGTTTTGTCCCCTAAACACGGCCACCCCTCGCCGCCGCACTGCGGGCACCATCGAATGTAACACTTATAAATTGCTTTAATTTAATACATTGCGCCTGTGACGGGTGGCTCCGTATTCGGAAACATTTTTCTGGCCAGAACTTTGGCAGACACTCATAAATAAGGTTTCTTGTAGATGTTGCGATGTATTTTTAAGTTGAATTGCCAAATGGGTTTTCTCTTTTTGCAGTTGAGGTTTATTTTTAGGGATCCGTATCTAAAGGGTAAAAACGGGGGTCCCGTTTTTAGAGAAGACTCATGGCTATCACGGCCATGAGTCTTAGTAATGGCTATCACGGTTCATGAGATATATCTCATGAACCGTGATAGCTAGACAGTTGAAATTTTCACAGAAATACATCATTTCTGTTGCCGCTATAACAACAAATAATAAAAATAAAATAAAGTTAAAATATAAAGGGGTTTAAAAGAAACGTTTTTTTGGTACGGAACCCTTCGTATGTGAGTCCGATTCGCACTTGGCTGGTTTTTTTTTTTCAAGTTATAGGTTGAAAAAATACTACTACTACAAACACTAGTATTCCTTGATTGGTTGTTAGGTTGGTGGTTAAATAGTGGTTTGCTATAGTAGGTACTTAAGTTATATTATACACAGAAACTGTTGGTGTACCTTAGATAGTGCCTTAATTTTTTTTTTGCTTATCCTGTACAGTCCCACTGCTGGGCAAAGGCGTCCCGCAAGTCCTTCCAGGAACTCTTTTTATAATAACTTACTGCACGTTACAATTTTTCCGACTACGTGTTGCCAACATTTTAAATGAAAAATTAACGTTCGAAACGGTGACATGCTCCAGTTATGTGGGAAAGGAATTTGCTTGAAAAATTATTTATTTATTTTTAATTATTTTATTTACTACTATCACTTTTAACACAAAATAAAGATAGTACAGAAGGCGATTTACATACAAAGTGCGCTCGAACAAGGCACACAGAGACACTGCTCACGAACACGTTATCTCAGACGGGTTGGGAGTAGTGCGAGCGCGGGTGCCATCCGCTTGAGACACGCGTCTGTAAAGTGCAAAAATAGAGCAATAAAATTATATTTTAAATGGTAAATTCACGCCACCAACTGTTACGTAAATTGAAAACATGATTTTTTGTTTGTGTAGATATTTTGTTGTTTTTAGTGTCATTTGATAGGTTTAGGTCTAAAACGGATAGGGCAAAATAAATTGTGTAAATACGGTAATCCGTTTTGAAGTTATTGGGGATTTTCGATAGTGAAAATTGACAAAGGTAGGAAAAAGGAAGGAAAGGAAGGAAGGTAGGGATTATGTTTTTGTTCTGTAAACTTTTTGTATTGTAATACTATGTTTATTATTTTGTTTTAATATTTAGAATAAGCTCAACAATAAATCAAACAACTAGATACGAGTGCCATCTACCTTGTGGTAGTGGCACACGTATCTAGTTCGTTCTAGTTAGTTTTTTGTGCATTAGCCAAAGTTGACAACCCTAGCGCGACCGCCGAGCGTAGGTATGAAAAGTGAAGTACAAACATGTGATTGCCTTCTGTACTATCTGTATTTTGTGCTTTTAATATATTATGCTTTTACAGGTGCGAACCCAATATAACAATGCACAATTATACAGCCTTTTCACGATAAAGGTACTATTTGGAACCGAGATACCAACTGCCAACAGCACGTGCAGCGTCTCATGCCTCGCTCGTGTCTGGGGGTCTACTCCCTAAGTCCGTTAACGAAGTAACAAGCCCGTCCGACAGTAGTCCGATACGTCGGAATTAACCCTACCCCCTAACGATTTCGGATTCATCAGTTTCAAACGGAATCATAGACAATATTCGTGAACGAACGACGCATGGCGATAGAGTTGCCCTATTTTACCGGTCGATTACCGGTTTACTTATTTTGTAGTTTTCTAGCTTATTAAACAAAAATTAATACTTTTGTCGTTAGAAAACTACCACGTTTGAAAAAATATCCTTTTTATTATGTCTTTAAATATAGAATTGAATTATTTTTGCCATTTTGTCCGGAAACCGGCATCATCCTGTTGATACCTTTGCCTGTTTACTTTTTGAAGGACATTTTCCACAGACTACTTTTGACACTTTCAAATGAAATGTCAAAATATCGGCCGGGAAGTTTTAAAATTTCCAACATTTTATTAAGCTTACTAGTTAATTTTGTTTATATGGCTCCAACCGCTGCAGCAACACACGGGCAAATTGAGGCGCTTCTCGATTTTATGGGTGAGAACCATGAATTGGCTCGCGGGTTATTGAGGGGTGCCTACGGGAGAGTTCGCTCAAAACGGCTGTGGGAAAACCTGTGCAGCTCCCATAACTCAATGGGAAGTTGCACTAAGTCCGCCGAGCAGTGGCAAAGGGTGAGTTTTATACATTACTCGTCAATATTAATATGATTTTAAGGTCTTGTCATCAGTAAAGTGAATACAATGATAATAATCAGTCATCCTCCAAATACTTATCTGTAGGAGTACTTACGAGTATAGTGGCTTTTATATAGCTTCATAAAATTAACCAAAAATTCAAATTTTAGGTGTGGTCTGACAAAAAACGCCTTGCTAAAAAAAACAAGTAATTTAAAAAACTAAAAAAACCCGACTGCGGTAAAAAATTAAGTTAAAAAAAACTGAAAAGCTAAAAACAAGGCCATTTTAAATTAAATAAAAGTTGGAAGCAGGCGGGACCCATTTGAGTTTGAAAGTATAATAAGAAAATGGTATGGGTCCCGCCTGCTTCCAACTTTTATTTAATTTAAAATGGCCTTGTTTTTAGCTTTTCAGTTTTTTTTAACTTAATTTTTTACCGCAGTCGGGTTTTTTTAGTTTTTTAAATTACTTGTTTTTTATTTCCAGCTTTTTAGTTTACAAATTCGTAAGATATCGCAGACGACTTAGTTCTTGGTACGTGTTTTTTTACGTTTTGTCACTTCGAATTACTTTTAACCATATAAGTTGTATATATTTTTGTAATCACCTTTAAAAACCCTTTATTTTGATACCCCACTCGATAGGTTTCGAGAAAAATAATTTTTTTTAAGACATAATTTGCGCCAATAATCGGCCATTTTATATTTTTTTCAATTTTGATATACCCAGTGACACTCGCGCTACCAAGACAAAACTAAAGACGTATAATTTATCCAAATCCGTTCATTCGTTTAGAAGTTACGAGGGAACAAAGAAACGGACATACATACATACATACATACATACATTAGGGTGTCCCTTATTTTTCAAAGTTTATATTTTTTAACGCATAGGTCTTAGTTTTGTTCATTTGTTCCTAAAACACTCGGGAATGAATTTTTACCTTATTTGGAGAACGATAACCCGTGCCGACTTGCATCGAATCATGTTAATACAAGTTATGTGGAAGTAGCGGCGCGTACTCGCCGTATTTGTCATTTGTTCTCAGTTAGTCTCGTGATTAACACATATTGTTTTACATTTAAAAAATGGCAGTGGAATTAAGAAGCAATAAAAAAAGTATTTTCTCAGTAGGTGACGTGAACTATCAAACAACTGGAGCAAAGTTACCGTCTAACCGTCAAGTTCTTGCAGTCCTCTTTTTTAACATTCGCGAAGTTAAATTGACTGTTAATGAAAGCGCAAATCTCGTCGTTCGAGAGTGTATTATATTCTGGGAAAAACTTGAATCCCTGTCAGAGCTATCCCTAACTGTGTAAAAACTCTCACCATGCTTGGAGAGAGTTGCAAAAAAAAAAATCCAAAAAAACACAAGATGTTTACAAGCGCCGTGAGAAGGACTTTCAAAACAATTTATATAATTATTCGATATAGCACACGCTAATGCTTAAGAAGAGTAAAAAAGAGATGAGCAAATGTGTTCAGAGAGTTTATCGTTATCTTTAACTACACATGATCTTATTGAGACACAAGGATATCCCGATTAACCTACCAGCTCTGATGAAAGCATTGACGAACCCTTGCCATCAACCTCTCAAACGGTAAGTTCTAGAACTATTACAAACAGGGGAAGGAAAGACTTCATCACTCCTAAGTTAGTTGCAGCTTTAGACAGATGTCAATTAAGCATAAGGGATTCTGTATATATACTTCAGGCTGCAGTAGAAGCACTAGATCTTAGTTGTGATGATTTCCCGATAAGCAAATCGACTATTCAACGCATTCGCACACATATTTGGAAAAGATAGAGCGGAATCTATAAAATCATATTTTCATAATAATTTGCCTGAAATTGTGACCGTTCATTGGGACGGGAAATTAATACCTGGACTGGACGCAAGCAGTTCTAAAGAAGAACGCCTGCCAATCTTTATTTCATTTGGAGAAAAGGAACAACTTTTAGCTGTGCTCAAGCTGGAGAGCCCTTCTGGTCAAGATCAAGCTAAAGCTGTGTTAAACGCACTTTATGACTGGAACCTCGAGGACAAAGTACAAATAATGTGCTGTGATAAAACTGCATCTAATACAGGGATTGAAAGGAGCTTGTGTACTTTTGGAACAAAAGCTAGACAGGGACTTATTACTCTTTGCTTTTGCTTGCCGCCATCACGTTTACGAACTGGTTTTAAAGTGTGTATTCGAAACAAAAATCCACCAAATCACAAATAGCCCTGAAAATGACATGTAAAAGGAGCTTACGCTAAGCCTACTTTACAGAAATAAATAATCATTTATCATTTATCATATGTGTTAAACTGTTTTAATAAACTGCTATTAATACTGTCTTGTCTATTTTTACAGAAAAATCATTAAGTGATTTTGTGTCTGTCAAGAGCAGAAAAATATCTCGTTTAAAAATTGATGAAAACTTCTTGAAGAAACCTATTTCTACGTGGGAAGAAGATGTTGCCTATTTACAGGCAAAAGAAGGGTTCTTTCTTTAAGGGTAGTGAAAGATACAGCTGAAAGAGCTGTAAAACTTATGCAAGATTTTCATGGTTTAATCACTGCAACTTAGCAGTGATTAAAACGATGAAAAAAAACAAGAACAAAAATTGTTTTTGTTCTTCGTTAAGAACAAAAACAATTTTTACTACGCTGTGTGCAAGAGCATAGAAATCTATATCCAGACTGTAAAAAAGAGACCCTTAAAAGAAAATATCCTTGCTAATCTGTAATTTTATGTTCTTTTAATAAATAGATACGTATTTTCTTACTTTATTTATTGTTATTATTTTTATAAAATATAAATATTTCATTTTATTTAGTTAAATAGTGAAAAGGGTTAAAGGCAGCGATTTTCAAAATCTTCACGGCCTTGTCGGCACGGGTTAATGTTGACATAGGAAGATAAAATTTTGTATTTAGGTAGGTCTGGGTAGTTTTAAAAGAATGAAGGGGTATGCAATTCGATTTTCAAAAAAAAATTTTTTTTACCCATATAAGGGACACCCTAACATACATACATACAGGTCAAACACATAACCCTCCTTTTGGGCTTCACCGCAGTCGGGTAAAAAGGCTGCTGGAGCTGCCAGAAATCAGCAAGTGCTAGAGGCCCATCGGTAGCACAACCCTCCCCAAGTGGAATTAAAGATACTATCGATAATGGGAGAGGGTTTTAGAGAGCCGGAAACCGGAGCAAGAGTGCCAGCTTTTCCATTGGTAAGAATTACATTATAATTTATGATAGTAAGTTTGTTCAATGGTAAAAAAACTAAAAGCAATAAGTATTGTATTTATAATTATGAGTCTTTCCCGTGACTTTTGTTTATTAAATAATAATAAATTACAGATAACTACACAATTATATATGTTTTGATGTATCCGTCAATGATATTCAGTTTTTGTTGTACAGCTTCCACCTGTAAGAGATCCAGAGCCAGTAGCTACCTCACCCATTCATGCTCCTACACGTGCCGACCCACTCTCCCAGTAGCAACTCTCTACATCCACTGAGGAAAACCTAAGATGTACCAACTCTTGATGGTGCATAATGAAAATAAATTAAATGAACGATTAAAGTTAATTCATTGTTTTATTCCAAAAAAAATCCAATATTGGCAAAACTTAGCATGTACTAAACTCTAATGGTAAAATCCCGAAACATTGTCTCTTTTTACCCGACTGCGCGGCGCAAAGGAGGGTAATATGTTTATCAGTCTATATTTATGTACTACTTATATACGTATGTATGCCTTCAAAAGAGGAATTAAATCCGCACAAAAGTCCTCGAATTATTCTCGAGTGAGCCTATAGTTCCCTATGAACTCAACGTCGCCGGGAATACTCGCCAACCTAAAATTTTGGCGTAAATTATATCGACGTTGCCTCCGCTCTTCCTGTAAAGCTTCTTCAATAATTAAAAAAGCAGCCATAGTTCGAATTCTTAACTTTCGTCGACAACACGAGAACTATTTTGATGTCGTATCAACTGACATAACTATCCGTCGAAACCAATGTCAAGTTCAACTGTTCGGACGGGCGAAAACACATCGGGAGTAGGGACAATTGTCAAATCGCGTTGAAATTCATTCTTCGCTCGGACCCCGAGCGAATCATCCGTCCGTTGGTCATGGGGGGTAGGAAACGCCCGTAACGAAGGCCGAAGCGACGGACTTCGTGCTTAGGGAGTAGACCCTCTGGCTCGTGCAGTGGCTCGTGTGCCGACACAAGCCACTGTACAAGCCGTTGGCAGTTGCAGTTGTCAGCTCGGTTCCAAATAGTACCTTCATTTTCCTTTACTGTCAAATTCACAGTGATCCTTATTTTCGTTACAATAAGGTTGCTGTAAGTTGGCTTGCTGTCATTGACAAGCCTTTCAAAATCACAGTGATCTTTATTATCTTTACAATAAAGTTGCTATCTGTCTGTGTGGTGCCGGACTTAAAGAATACCACCACCCCATACTTCCCGTGGGTGTCGTAAAAGGCGACTAAGGGGCGTACCGGAGAATGGTCAGCAGCGTTCTCTATGCATTCCACCACCATACCATACTGCGATCGCCAACCCGCCTGCCAAGCGTGGCGATTATGGCAAACCCCCCCTTTGGGGGAGGACAATGTCCAGCAGTGGACGTCTTTCGGCTGGGGTGAAAGTTGCTATTGGGTTTCTGCTGTCAGATGTAAAATAACTGTGAACGGACTGTAGTC
The DNA here is from genome assembly GCA_916614155.1 of Mesoligia furuncula. Classification (NCBI taxonomy): domain Eukaryota; kingdom Metazoa; phylum Arthropoda; class Insecta; order Lepidoptera; family Noctuidae; genus Mesoligia; species Mesoligia furuncula. The sequence continues at coordinate 9,176,922 of OU744799.1, read as the reverse complement.
ACCAACTCGCACACTCAGGCACGTCGCCGAAAAACCAATCAAAAACCACTAACAATATTAAAATGTTGAAATTATCACTCCGAGACAGTACCAATGCTTCAACGGTTAAAAACAGGTGACCTAAATTAAAATCCATTTCTTATTTTACAACCAAATATTACATTATAATAAGCCATAACACTTACACAAGACATTGTCATAATCCTCATCTTCGCAGTACATAAAATACTTTAGTCCATAAAGCTTGAACTTTCTCCCTAATGTTGACGAACTGCGGTCGTAAAAGTGAAGATGCTTTACAATATTATAATTTCAGCTCGTGCATTTCCTAAAGCCTCTTTTAATGATGTTATGCAGTCATTAATATTTTATGAGCTTCTATATAAAAATGACGCAAGAGTGACTGGTATCTAAAAAAATGGCATTGTGACTGGTACAGTCCGCTCACTGTAATTACTTTACCCTGATAGGAGCAGCCTTGTTGTGATGAGAATAAAGATCATGTTGATTTTGAGAGACTTTTCAATGGCAGCAACCCAACGGCAACCTTAAGCAACCTTATAGGAATGAGAATAAAGATCACAATGATTTTGACAGTGATGCAAATTTAGAGGTAAAATAACTGTGAAAGGTCTTTAGAAATGGCATTTGAGAATATCACATGGCATTTGGTTCGACTTGTTTAATTTATGGTTTACCAGAAACAAAACTGCAATTGCTCACGGTCACCTAACAAGCACCTGTCATTCTATCCTATTAAAATCTCACCGTGAAAACTTGAGTGTAGTGAGTTTGATCTAAACGTGTCATTCCTTATTGACACTATTGACAATTCACTTCTACTAAATTTTCACAAACACCGTCATCTGACTAGCCTTTTCCCAACTATGTTGGGGTCGGCTTCCAGTCTAACCGGATGCAGCTGAATACCAGTATTTTACATGGAGCGACTGCCTATCTGACCTCCACAACCCAGTTACTGGGTAATACGATACCCCTTGGTAAGACTGGTTGTCAGACTTTCGGGCCTCTGACTACCCGTAACGACTGTCAAAGATTCACGAATGACAGCCGGGACCAACGGCTTAACGTGCTTTCCGAAGCACGGAGGGGTCTCGGTATGTAAAGATGGTCACCCATCCACAGACCAACCGCGACAAGCGTAGCTTAACCTGATCGATCGACCTGTGCGGCTGTTATTATTTAGCCACGGGCCCCTCATTTTATTTTATTTTATTCTGTTCGGGAAACTTACAGCTAATTTAAACAGTGCTTTTGTTTACCAGAAACAAAACTGCAATTGCTCACGGTCACCTATCAAGCACCTGTCAGTCTGTCCAATTAAAATCTCACCGTGAAAACTTAAGTGTATTGAGTTTAAACTAACGTGTCATTCCTTATTGACACTATTGACAATTCAGTTCTACTAAATTTTCACAAACACCGTCACCTGCCTAGCCTTTTCCCAACTACATTGGGGTCGGCTTCCAGTCTAACCGTATTCAGCTAAATACCAGTATTTTACATGGTGCGACTGCCTATCTGACCTCCACAACCCAGTGACTGGGTAATACGGTACCCCTTGGTAAGACTGGTTGTTAGACTTTCGGGAATCTGACTACCCATAACGACTGTCAAAGATCCACGAATAACAGCCGGGACCAACGATTTAACATGCTTTCCGAGACACGGAGGGGTCTCGGTATGTAAAAATGGTCACCCATCCACAGACCAGCAGCGGCAAGCGTAGCTTAACCTGATCGATCGAACTGTGCGGTTGTTATTATTTAACCACGGGCCCCTTTTTACAAACAAAATGTGTAAAGTAATGGTGTGACGGCAGCCACACTGAACTGCTTCAAGAATCGACTAGACAGTTCAAATATCTCCAAGCTATTTGATACACACGCATCAGCTTATTAGCTGCTAGTGTGTCTAACCAAATAATAATTAAGCTTTTGACAATATTCACTCTCGTGAGTGAATATTGTCAATTATTGAAAATAGAAAGCGCCAAAATCGTAGCTAATTTATGGGCTTTGTAGTCCAAAAAACAAGAATCTACCTATTGTTGACTCAAACAAGAGTTGTTTTATAGTATCTGCTATCTTCGCTTGGAAAGGTCACCCCTGTTCCTACCTTAAGATCTTTGGAGGCAATAAAGTGATTGTCTAACCAGGCTTAAGCAAGCTACACCTACGCACGTTCCAATTAATATAATCCTTTGGAGGATTGGAGGTATTGTGGGCGTTAGAAAATGAGCAATTAATTAACAACAGTAATTAAGTAATTAGAGTACCTATCTTACATATATGGTTATTGGTAAGAGGTCATTGTACTCATCATCATGAACAACTTTTACTATGGGAACAAACCTGAAATCACGAAAAAAAAATCAACTGTTGCCTACATTTTGACGAGTTATACGAACATACATGTAACATAATGTAGGCTGATTTTTTTTTTCGCTTTTATAAGTAAATTTAAGTGTTAGCAGGATATTTTTAAATAGGTAAGTTGGTAACACAGAAAAAAGACAATAATCATGAACGATTTCAAAAAAAAAGTTCAGACCTCTTTTATTACTATCATACATATTTATAGGTATTATTCAAAATAATAACAAACAGGTAACAATGACTTCAAAATGTAATAACAAAATCATCAACATTTCACGTGTTTGGGAAGCCATAAAAGTACGCGTTTTGGAAAAAACCTTGAGGCGAAACTGCTTTCCATATATAGCATTAATGGAATTCTGGATAAGCAGGAAATCGTATATATTCTATGAAGGCCCAACTACCAAAAATATTATACCGGATGTATGAAATCCTGAGATGGATATAAGGCTCGGATTGGCGTACGTGGTCTATAATAAGATTCGTAACAAAGCGTAAAAATTAATGTGTATTTCTATGGGATTTTCTGGCGTTTTGCAGTTGATTAAACAAATATAAATAGGTCCATTCATTACAAGGTGCTTCGTGGCTAACTTAAAACTACGTAGTTGAAACTTCGAGGTTACGTTGCACTTACCGTCAGTCTTGATGTGTTTATCAATTACCCATGTTACTGTTGGACTATGGCGGGACTAGCTGGACAAAACAAACGACCAATGGTTCAAATTAGACCTCGATCGCAAGTGTGGTGTTCTGGCTATAATCTCTTATTGGGGCTTAGGGTTTAAAGTAAAACTACTAGATTATCAGTAAGTAGACAACCACTCAACGGGCACGTCCAGTCGACACGGGGGTAAGCCGTGACTGACTCGAGCAGTGTTGCCACTGAGTTGTGTGCTACATTTAATAGTACATCACACCTCTTCCTTTTTATATGTTAATCAAAGTCATTTAGATATTACTTATGAAACGTCAGAAGCTAGGTGCACGGTTCCAAATGGTCGTTTCCTGTGCAGAAGAACCGGCAAGAAACTCCACGGTTACTCTTTTGAAAATAATTGGCTTTTACAATGTTTTCAAATTGCAATGAGGACAGCGTAAGCCTATCAACAAATGCCAGCTACTTGATAAAATAAAGTGATCTACCGAATCAAAGTCTACAAAGGCCTTTGTAGACTTTGCAAACTGCCAACTGCCTTTGTAAACTTAAAAATTGTAAATGTGAGGACTCGTCCTCACATTTACATTTTTAAGTTTACACAATACAGTGTTAGCATCTATACTAAATTACTACATCTGAAACTTCGTTAACGTTAACTTTCCATTTGCCTTTCTACCCTCTTTATTTCCCTTTTTTTTTTTTTTTTTAGACAAACATCATAAGGATATTGGAACATTATATATTATTTTTTTGGAATTTGATCTCAATATTTATTAATAAAAAGATTAAAAATAAAATAACGAGACAAAGAATATTTAATACAATAAGATATTAATTTACAATGCTTTCCCTTGTCGCTTTGATAAATACAATTTAGTGGTGCGCTACATACGGTTTCCTCACGATGTCTTCCTTCACCGTTGATGAACAGTGGTGATGAGTGAAAACACACAAAATGCCTGCCTGGTTTCGAACCCACGAACCCAGTCGGGCCAGACCACCACCACTGTTGTGCCGAAACCAAATGCCACTATTATGTGTATGTGCCTACGGTGAGTGACCTGGTCTGTTCAAATTGTTAAATAGCAAGGTGTAGTACCTATTCTGTTGACGAATATTTAAATGACAAATTTTAATTATACTTGTTAACTAAATCCAATTTGTGCTCATATTATGACATACTAGATAATTAAGTTAATTTTTTATTATTGTTGTATTATTATATATTTTTATTTATCTCATGACATTATGGAATTTTTGATATTTTGTATGCCTTTTGGCGGGGCACAGCTCGGATCTTATGTATTATAACACCTTTTGTATGTACCGTGTGTTCACGAAATAAATGAATATGAATTTGTTTCTGTCTCTGTTTTTAAAGGCGGTAGGTAAGTCGTTGAATTTAAATCACACTGATCTGACACAAATTAACTTGTTTGGTAAACAATCATTATTTAGGTCTTTTTAACACAACTTCAAATTCACACGAGGAGACGAGATTCCATATTCAAGAACCTACCTTTAGATTCACCGCTTGTATTTCTATATTATGGTCGCAACAGATGCCATGGAATTTGAACCTTATCATGAAGGTGTCATACCTGTTTGTGTTCCCAAAACTTGATAATTATCTGAGATTCTACAGCCATTAATTTTGCGCAAAGCCAGACTCCGCCGACGTCACCACCAAGAAATTCCTGATGGAAACACCCCACAACACTTGGTGCCACCCGGGCATCGAACTCAAGACCCTACACTCAGCAGTAGCGCTTGCAAATAGTAGACTAACTAATAGTAGGTAACAAATTATTATAATTTGTGATCACAAATTATAATAATTTGTTACCTACTATTAAGATAATGAAAATCTTAAAAGCTAGATACTCTCACAGCAACATTTATGTATTTATAAACCTATGTATAGGTAAACAATCTTTATTGTTACAAGTACATTATTGTCTTGGTTTCAAATAATGTTACATGGCACCTGTAACTTAATGACCTTTGAAGGTACTAACACAAAACTCCAACAAGAAGGGAACTTCTCTTCTCAAACAATATTGATTTACCAATACCTATTCATCATATCATAAGAAAATATTATGTCATTCTAATTCATGTTGCTGATGAAAACAGTTTTACTAAAACATTTTGTTCATCTATCTAGTATCTACACTTATGGAATCACTGTTCCCCAAGCCACAGGCCACAAGCCACCTAGTTTGGGTGCCAGGAGATAAATGTATAATACTCAATGCACTTTATGTTGTACCATATTACTGTACTTGTAACCTTTGTGAACATTTTACTGGAAATAAACATTATTATTATTTTAAGTTTTCTTTTTTCAATGTTCATTTCCTGTTCTCTTTGCCAAAATGCCATGATTGGCATTCTTGTGCTTTATTAGAAAACTTTGAATTTATTTCTATTATTTATTTAAGTTGACATTGAACTATTTCTTTTTTTCTATTTGGTTATGATATTTAAATGATTTCTATTTCCAATCTTAAATTCTTAATGAGTTGACATTGAAATTTTTTTCATGAAAATTTTTCGAATTAATATGTACATCCATACCAAATTATAGCTTTCTAGTATTAAGAATCTCTGAGCTAAGCTGAATGAATGCCATTAGAAGTCAGCTGCAATAACTCAATCCTCAATTTTGTGTTTGCAAAAATTATCTACGAAATTCGGAACAGCCTTGCGTTTTTGTATCATTCCAAAAGCACCGAGCCCGGTGATAAATCTTCTTCAACTAAATTAAGGCGGCTTTACTTAATTCCGTGGCTTCCTAATTCCAACCGTTTTTTTTTTAATTTTAACAGTCGAAATAATTTTATTTATACGAGTAATGGTGGTCGATGAAAGGGCCGTGCTATCTGGAACTCTTCTGATTTCCCCGCGGACCTTTAAATCTACCCGAATCCAGGCATCTTGAAGATATAAACCTGCCGATTGTGGAGGAAAGTCTTGGATAACTTACTTACCAGTTTACAGGTGGCATTTAAACGAAGTTCTTTTTAAGGTAGGTGCAACAGTAAAGTTTATGTTAGCATTTAGCTCTTTAATTTATTCATTAGATCAGTTTGTGACTTCCACTGTAATGTAAAGACGCTAGCACATCAAGCTAGTACAATCTGTCAAATTTCTTTAATATATTTTCAACTTTATCGCTAAAGCATTAAGTTCAAAGTTGATTGGGAAAATTTTACAGTTTCGGGTAGCTTGATGTGCTGTCGTCTGTACTACGTACCTAACTCTAAAATATTAAAACACACGCACATAACATAAAATCACGCCTATATTCCCAGACGGGTTAGGTAGAGGTGTACCTACCCACATTTAATTTTTTTTCGTGGGTGGGTGTACAACAAGTTGACAGAGAAATAATATTATGTTTACCTTTAGGACTAACAAACTGTAATTGTTTTCATGGACAAGGGCGTAAATATTTTGATAATAATGTTGCGCGCCACAATTAATGTCTAGTACATGGCGACAGTAGTTACCACTAGCGCCATCTAGTATCGAGTAGCGGAACTAATAGTCAAGACCCTTCTAGAAATTTCGATGCGAGAACTTTCTAGAACATTCCCGAACTTTCGACATCTGGTCGATCGGGGCCTGTATGTACTCGAACATTCTAGATGTTTCTACAATGGAAGGTTCTAGAACTCTCTTTGGCGCTATATAAGGCCGAGACGCGTCACGACCAACACAGTTTGGATAAAGCGATCGAAGTGAAAGCATCGAAGCGATATTCAAGTGCGACTTAAAGCGATCAGTAGTGCAATTGTGTTTTGTAATTAGTGTGTTTGAGTTGTAATTAGTGTTGATTATTAAAGTGTCATTTTTTTGGTTATAAAATCGGCAGTTTTTATTGTCACGAACCCGAAGCTCGTAACAATTGGTGTCAGAAGTGGGATTAAAATGCCGGTTTTACCCAAAGACGACACGGAGGGTATCCGTACCCGGAGTCAACGCCAGCAGGAGACGGACCAAAGGCGATTCGGTGGAACAACGCCAATGGGGTCGGAAGGCCAGCTACCGACCGCGGAGGCCGGCCCGTCCACAGCTGCTCCAGCATCATCAGCGCCAGATTTTGCTGCTCTGATGATGATGCTGCAGGAACAGGCTCACCGACAGGAGGAACAGGCTCGCCGTCAGGAGGAACAGGCTCGTCGGTTGGAGGAACAGCTCCAGCGGGACAAGGAGGAACAGGCTCGCCGACAGGAGGAACAGGCTCGTCGGCTGGAAGAACAGCTCCAGCGTGATAAAGAGGAACAGGGCCGCTGACAGGAGGAGCAGACGCGCCGCCAGGAAGAACAGATGCTCCTTATAAAGGACCTTCACGCTACCTTCGGGAAAGACATGAAGGAGATGAAGGATAAGGTTGCTCAATATGACAACCGCCTGTCGGAAGCTGAAACCCGAATCGACAAAGTGAATAATCGGGTTGACAACGTGATGGCTGACGTGAAGCTAAGCGTGATGGCTGACGTGAAGAAAACGCTGGATTACCTCAAACTTGGGGATGGAATCGCAGCTCCTGTAGCTACAACACCTTCGCTACGTGGATTCAAAGTGCCACCGTTCGACAGAACTTCTTCCTGGTCGGCCTACAAAATCCAGTTTGAGGCTGTCATGAAGGCGAACGGGTGGAATAAAAGCCAGGCCATGACTGCTCTCACCCTAGGCCTGCGCGACCAGGCCTTAACTGTCCTGGAAGCTCTCGGTAAGGAAGTGACTTACGAGCAGCTCCTTGAGGCATTGGAGGCTCGGTATGGCGACGCTCATCTGGAACACGTGTTTCGTGCGCAGCTCAAGGATCGCGTGCAACGCAGTAACGAAAACCTGCAGCAGTGGGCCCTTGAAGTGGAGAAGCTGGTTCGTAAAGCTTACCAGTCCGTACCTGCACTTATTGGTGGGAACCTGGTACAAGCATTCATCGACGGCATTCGCGACCTTGAGGTCAGAGCTGCTGTGAGGCTCGGTCACCACGAGACGCTTAAGGACGCCTTGGCCCATGCTCTGGAGGTGGAAGCTGTGCGGCAGGACCATCGTTCCCATCGCGCCAGGGAGGTTGCAGCGGCTACAGTTGGCGACCGCAATAGAAGATACTGCCCTAGGTGCTACGGCTGTGGGGAAAGGGGCCACCTTCGATCCAGTTGCCCTAAGCGAACTGCAGAAAGGGAAGATGGCTGGTCTCCAAAGGGCAGTGCAGCTAACAGCACCGCCCAGCAGCAGCAGCAATACGACTTTGCGGTCAAACATCGCAGCGGGAAATCTCAAGGCAACACAGATGCATTGTCAAGAAGACCTTGTCCTGAAGACCGCAAGCATTGTACTAGGCAAGAGGATAAGGAAGTGGTACCTGTGAGGATGCTCAGGACAGACCTCAGCAACGAGTGGAAGGAAAGCGTACAACGTGCACAGCAGGAAGATTCGGACATCAAGCCGATTCTGGAGTGGATGAAGGCCAGAGCTCCTAAGCCCAGGTGGAGCGACGTCTCAGCGATGAGTTCGATCACAAAAAGCTATTGGGCCCAATGGGACAGCTTGGTGATGCAGGATGGAGTCCTGTGCCGCAAATGGGAAAATGCTCGGGGAGACAGCTGTCATTTGCAAATGGTTGTCCCTAAAGCTCAAGTACCGGATGTTCTACAGCTGTACCATAATGGTTGTTCAGGAGGTTATCTGGGAGTAAAATGGACTCTACTGAAGATACAAGAACGGTTTTACTGGGTCCACTGTCGGGACGATGTCGAAGACTGGTGTCGCATACAAGTTGTGCAGCTGTAAAGGGACCTCAGACTCGTAGTAGAAATTGTACAATGTTGGTGCACCATGGGAAAGGATAGCCCTTGACGTTGCGGGGCCGTTTCCGGTAAGTGAAAGTGGTAACAAGTATTTCATGGTTGTGATGGATTACTTCACTAAGTGGCCGGAAGTCTTCGCCATTCCAAACCAAGAAGCTTCAACAGTTGCAGATAAACTGGTTCATGAAGTCTTCTGCCGTTTTGGAGTACCCTTGGAGATTCACAGCGATCAGGGAAGGAATTTTGAGTCCCAAATATTCCAGGCAACTTGTCGAGTTATGGGTACTCATAAAACAAGAACAACTTCTTACCACCCACAATCGGATGGAATGGTGGAACGATTTAATCAGACACTGGAGAGGTACCTAGCCAAAGTTGTAGAAAATCGGCAACGAGATTGGGACAAGCGCATACAACCGTTTTTGTTGTCATATCGAAGCGCTGTTCACGAAAGCACATCGGTGACACCAGCTTTCGCAAACTTTGGAAGAGAATTACGGCTGCCTGCAGACCTGATCACCGGAATACCACCTGATGCCCCGTGGGGCATCAGATGCGCACTGCGTGCAGTATAACCGATTATGCGAATGACTTGCGGAACAAAATGAATGACATTTATGAGCACGTCTGACAATCGGGCCAGCAAATGTCTGAAAAGATGAAAACCCGTTATGACCGTAAAATGAACAATAAAGGGTTCGACGAAGGTTCACTAGTGTGGTTGCACAATCCAGTACGCAGCAAAGGGAAATCTCCTAAGCTTCAAGCTAAATGGGACGGACCGTACCGGATTGTGACAAAGATCAATGACGTAACCTACCGGATACAGAAAGGTGCAAGAGGTACTCCTAAGATCGTCCACGTGGATCGACTGGCGCGTTATTATGGGGCCGATAATGCTCGGGACGAGCATGTCTTAGGAGGGGGCAGTGTTGCGCGCCACAATTAATGTCTAGTACATGGCGACAGTAGTTACCACTAGCGCCATCTACTATCGAGTAGCGGAACTAATAGTCAAGACCCTTCTGGAAATTTCGATGCGAGAACTTTCTAGAACATTCCCGAACTTTCGACATCTGGTCGATCGGGGCCTGTATGTACTCGAACATTCTAGATGTTTCTACAATGGAAGGTTCTAGAACTCTCTTTGGCGCTATATAAGGCCGAGACGCGTCACGACCAACACAGTTTGGATAAAGCGATCGAAGTGAAAGCATCGAAGCGATATTCAAGTGCGACTTAAAGCGATCAGTAGTGCAATTGTGTTTTGTAATTAGTGTGTTTGAGTTGTAATTAGTGTTGATTATTAAAGTGTCATTTTTTTGGTTATTAAATCGGCAGTTTTTATTGTCACGAACCCGAAGCTCGTAACAATAAGATTTAATATTGTTTTAAATTTCATATTTTTTTTGTAATATAATAAGGTTTCTAGCTCATATAAGCTATGTTTTCTATATACATGTCGCAGCCAACTGGTTTGACCGTTTAGTTAACCGCCTAGCCTTTTAACTAAACGGCGGCCGTTTAACTAACGGCCTGAATGATATTCAATTATAGTTTAGGTTGGAACTGTAACCAATCACGCGCGAGCCGATTTGGTTGCAGTAACTAAGCCAGGGCACCCCGACCAAATGGGTTAGGTTAGGTTAGGTTAGAACTGTGATCAACCGCGTGCGAGCCGAGAGAGCGAAGCGAGACGAGCACTACTTCCAAAGGCCAGGCGGTTAACTAAACGGCTAATTTAACCAGTTGGCTGCGACATACACACCTCCATTGTAACTCAATAAATAATTTAGAATAAATCACTGCTAACATTTAATTGTCTGTGTGGTGCCGGACTTGTTTGTGTGGTGCCGTACTTAAAGAATAGCACCAACCCCTTCCTTCCCGTGGGTGTCGTAAAAGGCGACTAAGGGGCGTACCGGAGAATGGGCATCAGCGTTCTCTATGCATTCCACCACCATACCATACTGCGATCGCCAACCCGCCTGCCATGCGTGGCGATTATGGCAAACCCCCCCTTTTGGAGGAGGCCTATGTCCAGCAGTGGACGTCTTTCGGCTGAAATGATGATGATGATGAACAAATGATGATTTTAAATACTTGTGGAATTTATTGTGTCCTCGCAGCGGGTCCGTGGCTTAGGCCCCCAGTGGTCGACGCACCTGTGGCCGACGCCCCCGATACGATTAATTTGATATCTTTTTTTTTTGGTACTTTTTCACTTAGTACAGTAAATGAGAAAAGTGTTTCACCCTATTAATAAAGTATTTTTCCTTGCTAAACATAAGTTATCTATCAAATAGCAGAGAGAATAGATCGCCACTTAACCTCATCCTTATACACACCTTTTCCCCTATTAGAAGCATATTTATTATGTACAGACATTCAAAAAATCAAAAAGACTTCAAAACATACCTCTAATATAAAAGCATTTCTATGTTATAAATATAATTACGATTTAATGTTATGCATATACTTACAATCAATATTAAGTACATTTAATATTTTTGTAAAACAATTTTTGTGCCTGACAGTACATTTGATCAAAAATTACTTTGAATTAAATTAATCGAATCGGGGGCGTCGGCCACAGGTGCGTCGACCACTGGGGGCCTAAGCCACGGACCCCTCGCAGCGCCCCGCGGTTTCACCCGCATAAGTGTCGATCCCGTGGGCATATCGAGATAAAAAGTATCCTATGTCTTTTCCCGGGACTCAAACTATCTCTATACCAAATTTAATCTAAGTCAGTTCAGCGGTTTAAGCGTGAAGAGGTAACAGACAGACAGACACACTATCGCATTTATAATATTACGTATGGATTTCATTCACCCTACTACATATGTTTATGTTCCCCTCTTTACTGAGGGAGAAGGGGGATATTCCCCTATTTGATCCTTTTGCTTTTGATTAAGCATGTAGGACCAAGACATTTTACATCACCAGGGATGCGTTACTAGAAACTTTTCCAACTTAAAAATACATCCAAGTTCTTGCATAAATTCAAATTCACTCGGCTATTATAAAATAATAATCGTATAGAATGTAATGGTTTCCATAACATTCAATTGCTAGAACGATGAATGACAGCCCTTGTCTGATATTTTGCAGCAATCCGATGCAGACAAATGATTTTAATTGGTGCGATTCAATTTGGTGCTTCTTTAATTACAGCTATCAATTTAATGGTTGTTCGAACTATTTGCTCAGTATAAAGGCATCAATTTTGCTCGTTAAATCGATAAATTCGGCTTCAGTTACAGATGTGAAACATCGTGTCTGTTTGCAAATGGATTACCAAATACGTAGTCTAATTAAACTAGCTAGCCAAACTTGCTAGGTATCGACATCTTAACATCATTAAACAAAAAATACATTAAGTTAATGAGTTTTTTTTTGGGGTGCGTGTAATAAAAAATATCAGTTTCAAAAATTTTTTATATGTATTTGTGTAAACTTCATAGACGTGATTTGTATTTATATTTAAACATGATAAAACAAAAAAGGAACTCGTACTTCAAGTTACAAAACTACCAACGGTCGTTGACCTCCATAAAAATCTAAAATCTTTTTTATATTTATCTGTTCACTAGCTGTGCCCGCGACCTTGTCCGCGTGGAATAGTGACTTTTCGGGCAGCATATTTTGAATTACATATACCGTCTACAGACCGGGCATTTGCTGTCCGAACCCTCTGAGAACTCAGGCGAATATTAGTGAAAGTCTCAGACTCTAGTGCTTGAGCTTCACGATCGGCAGTGAGACGTATTTCTCGTTCTTCCTGTGTTTCCTGAGACCGAACATTTGTTGCCCGTACTCTCTGGGAGCTCAGGCGGGTTTCCCTGACAGCAAAAGTCTCAGACTCACGCGATAGCGCGTGAGCTTCGCGATCGACAGATAAACGTGCCTTTCGTTGTTCCCCGTTTTCCCTATTTCGAGTTGTCATCATTCGAGAACGATTTGAACTCAGTCGAGATTCTCGCTGAGTCGAAGTTTCTGCAGCACGAAACCTAGCCTGGTGCAGAGAGCCTTTTGCCTCACGACCTTCCTCAGATTCCTGTTATCGAACTAATCTCATCCTTTTCGCATTTCTGCTACATTGGGAGAGGTTGGATCTTCTTCGAGGCATTCTTACAATAAAATAGTACTTACTACTTAACACACAGTTATTTAGTAAACACGTACTATCGTAAACAATTAAATTATAAATACTTACAGATTATTATACAGTCTAAAATTATCACAGTTTAAGTAATAAGTGTTAAGACGTGTAAACCAAACGTCATTATCATCATCATTTCAGCCGATAGACGTCCACTGCTGGACATAGGCCTCCCCCAATTTTGGGGGGGTTTGCCATAATCGCCATGCTTGGCAGGCGGGTTGGCGATCGCAGTATGGTATGGTGGTGGAATGCATAGAAAACGCTGCTGCCCATTCTCCGGTGAGACCCTTAGTCGCCTTTTACGACACCCACGGGAAGTAAGGGGTGGTGCTATTCTTCTACACAGACAAACGTACTAACTTTATAAAACAAAAGAATTGCTAGAAAAAATAGTTACTTACCTAAGCTAATGAACTTATACTTAATAAAGAAAATCAAGAAAAGAAATGCCTAACCTATACCAAATACTTATAATATTTATATACAAACCCTAAATACAAATTAAGATAAGTATGTATACCGAAAATCAGGGAAAGAAATGCCCAACCAATAATAAATGCTTACAATATTTATTTACAAAACCCTAAATAGAAATTAAGATAAGTAAATACCCAAAAATCAAGGAAAGAACCGCCTAACCTATACCAAATACTTACAAAATTTTAAAGAAAATTAAGAAAAAGAACCTAACCTACAAATCCTAAAATATAAATAAATGAAATATGCAAACAGTCAGTATTCAAGTGAATCGCAATAATCGAATCCAACTATTCGCCTATACTCTCCAGGATACGTGCGTTCGCTACGAATAACTGAATGCTTATGGCAGCGGCGCGTTTTCTTTTGAAATGGTCATCTCGCAGTTCAACCTGAGGGGTTGTCGACTGCTTAACCTGGCTTTCCTGTGGATGCCTCAATAAATTAAGGCCTCCAGCCAGGGCATAATACACAACTTGACTACACAATATAAACTTAAAAACTAAGCGACTACACGCTAAGGGCACCCCCTGTGGGGTACGGACCTCGGCTTAGGGCGTCGCTGGGAGAGGGCAGCAAGGGACAGGCTGGATCGGAATTATGGCAGCGGCGCGGCTCTCAGCGCGCTTTATACAAGGTGTAACGGAAAGGGGGTATCAACCCTGAAGGAGGTGAATGTGCTCATGAAACTGAACAAATTTCCCCAAAGAACATAGGTCGAAAAATGAAAAAAATTTTGGACCTCCCATAGTAATAGTAAATCATTGATGTGCTATTACTATGGGAGGTCCAAATTTTTTTTTTCATCTTCATTCACCTCCTTCAGGGTTGATACCCCCTTTCCGTTACACCTTGTATATATAGCCACGGACGCGCAGGCGCGAGGCATTTACGTACTCTGATAGAATACCTTAACAAATGTTCGCCGTAATTCTTTAAATTGACATAACTTTTTTATTTATGAACCGATTGACATGAAATAAACACTAAATGTTAAGTGAAGCTTACTACAATATATTAGTGAAAACTGCATCTAAATCGAATAAGCCGTTTCTGATATTAGCGTGCACAAACACAGCAGACAAACAGACAAAAAAAAATTTAATTACAATTTCGGGTTCGGCATCGATATAATAACAACCCCTGCTACTTTTTTTTAATATATTTCCATTGTACAGACACCACTTTTCTACAATTTTATTGTGTAGATAGATGTTTACATATCCCATCACTTCCGCAGTTTGGCTAGCTAATTTAAATTGACCTTGATGAAAATACACATGTTGTTATAACATGGGATTCAATGGAAATAGCAAATAAGACCCATCGTTAATACCTAAAAAATGGGATTCAAAAGTGGGATCCAACGAAAATAAGTCGAATAGAGGATTCCGTTTACCTTTTATAAATTTTTACTTTACTTTGCTACTTCTCACATATTTGTTTTAGGGCTGATTTTTCAATCAACAGATAATTTTTATTCGTGGAATAAAATTGACGTCTGACAGTTTTTGTATGGAAGAACTGTCAAAAATTCCAAATTATTCCTCGGATAAAATTATCTGGCGATGGAAAAATCAGCCCTTAGTTAATTGTTTTTGACTGTATGTATTTTATTTTCTCTTCCACTCTTTCACACGCGGTGTTTACATCTCTATAAATACTTTCCTATCGCAGGTATGCTGGAATAGATTTCTTTAGAAATAAGCATCACATTATTTGTATGTATTATTTCGTTCTTTTCTTCATCTGTTTATAATGTGTGTTGTGTGTACAAAACATGGTTAAACAGAAGACGAACAAGCAGGGGATTGAGGTGTTGGGTTGGGGTGGAGGGGTGTTCAGGGGATCAGACCGGAATAACTCAAATCTATACTAATAATAATTGTCTGTGTGGTGCCGGACTTAAAGAATAGCACCACCCCATGCTTCCATTGGGTGTCGTAAAAGGCGACTAAGGGGCGTACCGGAGAATGGGCAGCAGCGTTCTCTAAGCATTCCACCAGCATACCATACTGCGATCGCCAACCCGCCTGCCAAGCGTGGCGATTATGGCAACCCCCCCCCCAAGAATCTTGGGAGAGGCCTATGTCCAGCAGTGGACGTCTTTCGGCTGAAATGATGATGATGATGATACTAATAATAAAGCTGAAGATTTTATTTGTTTGAACACGCTAATCTTTGGAACTACCAGTCGGATATGAAAAAATATTTTTGCATTTGATAGCCCAATTCATGAGGAAGGCTATAGGCTGTTTCACATCACGCTAGGATCCTCAGGAGCAAAACCAACAAAAGGTCAGACAGAACGCTGAGCAAACACGAAGTAATAGCGCGGGCAGGCGATGCGATACGACGGGGTGGGTCGGGGGAACAAGAAACTTTAGGCTAAGAACTCACGGAGCGATTTTCGCCCGCGTCCGCTGCGCTTGCGGGCCCGCAGCTTCTGTAGAATGCAAATATTTATATAAAAAATTAAAGCACATTTCACGACGCGTTTTACGCCCGCGGTGTACGCGGTTGTATGCGGCTCCCGCTGTACCGGCGGGCAACTAGTAGAATCGCGCGGGCCGCGGTTACCCGCAGCCTCGGCGGGTGGCGCCCGCGCGCTTTGCGATCGGTTGGCGGGCGGGATCTCTGTCCTTAAAATCAGTGGATGCACCCAGAACCTTTTGGGCCTTCTTTTTTTAATTCTTCTGTGAAGTAAGTATAACGCAACGGCTCGTTTCTGGTGTGTGTCCATGGCGGTCTGGACCTCAACTGATCGTTAACCGCCCGTCTTGCAATCTTGCGATCATCGCCCGTCACGTTTGCGGGCGATGATCGCAACCGCGGCGGCCGCGTAACCGCGCGAATAACCGGTCTCGTGAGTTTTTAAATAAAACCGCAGATCCACGACCGCGGCGGTTGCGGGCGAAAATCGCTCCGTGAGTTCTTAGCCTCACGCGGACGAAGTCGCGGGCAGAAGCTAGTAAATTAATAATATACTCGTTTGAATAGTACGTGGGTGTCGTAAAGGCGACTAAGGGGCGTACCGGAGAATGGGCAGCAGCGTTCTCAATGCATTCCACCACCATACCATACTGCGATCGCCAACCCGCCTGCCAAGCGTGGCGATTATGGCAAACCCACCCCCCCCTTTTTGGGGGAGGCCTATGTCCAGCAGTGGACGTCTTTCGGCTGAAATGATGATGATGAATAGTACGAACAGACAATTTTATGAAACATTACACAATTTATATGTGAAGCTCGTATAAATTGTAAAAAATTACTTTGTCATACAAAATATTTCTCTAAATTCCCTTGTTATTATAAAAGTTTTCAATGCTAATACTTAATTTATTTAACTGATCTGAAAATCGAAAACAATAATTTCGAAGAGCAACCTGAGCTTAAGACCCTCAAAAAGTAAACGAAACCATTCATAAGCTTCTCGCAATTAAAATTGTAGAGGGCTTTAATGTTATTTTGAGGTCGCTTTTTATTTTAGGAACAGAACTGAGACCGGTTTTATTTGTAAAACTTTTATTGGTCTCAAGTTCATACAAATAAATATCCGTAGATATAAATTATCCGGAAAAGAACCGGAATTACCGATATAGCTTGCAGAGTAACCAAGCTGGAGCAGCAGTGGGCTGGTCATGTTTGCCGAAGGATCGCTAGTGAAGCAGAAAGTTCTATGTTCTTTATTATGGGTTTGGTTTCCGCACTTAGTCCTTCAGTGGACCATTGTGCGTGGGCCATGGCGGCCGTCGCTGGTTATTCCAACCAGCCCACCTCCCTCCGGAACCTGATTAAGCCTTCTGGTCTGTTGAGAACATCTGTGTACGATCTGGGTGTCTCGAGGGTGTCTGACATTATCTGGGTGATGCCTATGCACTCAAAGAGCACATGCACAATGGTTTCATCAGCCTCCATGCAAGCCCTGCACAGGGGACTGTCTGATATGCCTAATGTGTAAAAGTGTTTATTTAGCGAGCAGCGTCCCGTGATGGTCCCCGTCACCAGGTGCAGGCAGGTGCAGATGAGTCCTGGTGCGGAGACCGCGTATCGGCAAGCGTAGTGCGCCCTCCAGCTGGGTGGTCAGACGACCTCAAAAAGGTGGCTGAAACAGACTGGATGCGGAAGACAGAGGACAGGGTGTTGTGGTGCAGCATGGGAGAGGCCTATGTCCAGCAGTGGACTGCGATAGGATGAGGTAATTGATTGATTGATCTCAAGTTCATACAAATAAGTAATTATTTATTTATTGAGGATCTCCAGCAAAGGATACACGTAAACAATAGAAATTTACAATAATAAAAAAAAGTTCTTTTACGTGTGCTCCTTCAATTACAGGAGACCACACATATATTTCCTGCAGATTCTCGGGAGAGCGGCGAAATGTCCCAGATTAGTTTTAGACCCTGAGACGCAAAATAAGTTGTCGCTGTTTTTCCGCGGCAGACGAGACGGCACGTTCATATGCAGTTTGCCTAATAGTTCGCTGCAGTCTATGACTCCACTGAATAACTACCTTGTGCAGTAGTATCAAGTCTGCCGTTTTCCGCCTGTCTGCAAGTGATACCATTTTCTAATGCCCTAAACTGTCTTTAGCTAAACGATCTTAGTAACAAAGATTATATAGGATAGGATAGAAGTATGAGTATAACTAGATTACATTCAATCTCGTCAATCCATTGTAACCTAATAACATCAAGACTGAAGCCTCTGAAGGCAATAAGCCCCGTTACAATGACACACAACAAATTGAGAACACTTCCATCGGCCATGAAACTTATACTTACCGAAATTATAGTTCCCAAGGGAAATCCAAACAAAACACTTGGAAGTTTATCGAATGATTTTATAAATATAATATGTGTTTCCGGTTCTTTACTTTGTTGTACACCTGAACAAATACTGGTTTTTGTTGGCACTGTAAATGGTAGGTAATGGACGCTAAGGGCCAGTACACACGGCGGCGCGACGCGGCGCGTAGTTTTCAAGATAGCAATACATTTATAGACCTTATGTACTACACTAAAGGGGCTCGTGGCTAAATAATAACAGCCGCACAGGTCGATCTATCAGATTAAATTACGCTTGCCGCGGTTGATCTGTGGATGGGTGACCATCTTTACATACCGAGACCCCTCCGTGCCTCGGAAAGCACGTTGAGCCGTTGGTCCCGGCTGTCATTTGTGGATCTTTGACAGTCGTTACGGGTAGTCAGAAGCCCGAAAGTCTGACAACCAGTCTTACCATGGGGTATCGTATTACCCAGTAACTGGGTTTTGGAGGACAGACAGGCAGTCAATTATAGTTGGGAAAAGGCTAGGCAGATGATGATGTACTACACTAAAAGGTACACAATTCAGTAGGTAAGTAGTCTACTACGTCGAGCTACGCCACGCGGGCGGCCACCTCACTGAATTGTGTGCCAAACTCAAACCATTTATTTCAATTAAACCATGTACAGGCACTTTTGAATTGTCAAAATTAAATAGTCGGTCAGTTAGTCAGAAAGTTTACAAGGAACCGTCATGATTTTAGTTTTTTAATTTTTTTGAACAGTTCCCGTAGAGATTTGCGTCTGCTGAGCTTGTAGATGGCTCTGACAGCCTTCTTTTGCAGAATGAAGATAGAATCAATATCTGCAGCACGTCCTCGCAACAAAATACCATAAGACATGATGCTACGAAAGTAACTAAAATAGACCAGTCTCGCGGTATCCACGTCTGTTAATTGGCGGATTTTCGAAATTTAGCCGCCCTGCAAGTGATGTTAAGTGCGGACCCCACTGTAGCTTTGAGTCAAGCGTGATCCCCAGGAAAACCGTGTTTTCGACGAATTCAAGTATCTCCTTATTCGATACTACCTTTTTGTGTAGTAAATAAGGTCTATATTTTTATTGCTATCTTGAAAACTGCCCGCCTCGTCGTCGCGACGCTGTGTGTACTGACCCTTATAGTCCTTTACACACAATAATAAAATACCATCACAATTATAGATAAGGAAGTTGTTGGTTTGATTTCGGCTGTGTTATTTACTGAGTTTACACGTGAAGAAATTATATACCTCCTTACTAATAAACGTATTGGAATATCAGGTGAATAGTTACACACCGGTTTCTCTCTTTCAGTCGTCAGTAATTTGACTTTCGAAAGAAGAAGACAAAGCATTGTGTAACTATACAGACGCTATACAAAGTTTATTAATAAGGGGGTTAATATCATGCCTTGTTTCCTCGAAGAGTTGGGCAGAAGTGTAATACTTACATTACTGGTACCTACTTAGGTTATCACTACTGAGTACTATAAAGTGTTGCTGTACAGACGCTAGCACATAAAGCTACTACAATCTGTCAAATTTCCTCAATAGATTTTCAACTTTATTGCTAAAGCATAACGTGCAAAGTTGATTGGGAAAATTTGAGTTTCGGGTAGCTTGATGTGCTGACTTCTATAATATAGTACACTCACATTTCGCCAGTTATGTTTAAGTCTCATGTAAAAGGGGGTGAGTCTATTGCCATCAACCGGACCATAGATATCCGAAACCGGACACAAATGCAGACTCCGGGCTGCTACTGAAAAATTTCAGATGGGAAAACCCAATAACACTTTGCCCGACTTGGGAGTCGAACCCAGGGCCTCGTGCTCAGCAGTAACTCTTGCGGCCACTAGACCAAAGAGGCAGTCTGGTGGTGGAATCTTCATGAATTTTGCCATCGATGGAGAACGGAGGGTTATAAAAGACTCTTAACCGACGATAAATAAAAAAAACAAACAAAAAACTGGCCAAGTGCGAGTCGGACTCGCACACGAAGGGTTCCGTACCACAAGGCAAAAACGCCGAAAAAAACACGTTTGTTGTATGGGAGCCCCCTTAAATATCTATTTAATTTTGTTTTTAGTATTTGTTGTTATAGCGGCAACAGAAATACATAAATTGTGAAAATTTCAACTGTCTAGCTATCGCGGTTCTTGAGATACAGCCTGGTGACAGACAGACGGACGGATAGACAGCGAAGTCTTAGTAATAGGGTTCCGTTTTTACCCTTTGGGTACGGAACCCTATTCCCGGAAAACAAACAAATATCGAACAAAATAAACAAACAAAAAAAACAAATTAATAATTCTGATTCTGATAGCTTATAATGTTCTTTCTACTACCATTGGTCAGGGGCACGGTATAATTGCCTAAATGATCTTTTATTGATACCTTGTTGATGGATGTTTTGTATTCTTTTCTTTTTTTGAGGGGCCCGTGGCTAAATAATAACAGCCGCACAGGTCGATCGATCAGGTTAAGCTACACTTGCCGCGGTTGGTCTGTGGATGGGTGAACATCTTTACACACCGAGACCCCTCCGTGCCTCGGGAAGCACGTTAAGCCGTTGGTCCCGTCTGGCATTCGTGGATCTTTGACAGTCGTTACGGGTAGTCAGAAGCCCGAAAGTCTGACAACCAGTCTCACCAAGTATATCGTATTATCCAGTAACTGAGTTGTGGAGGTCAGATAGATAGTCGCTCCATGTAAAATACTGGTGTTCAGCGGCATTCGGTTAAACTGGAAGCCGACCCCAACATTGTTGGAAAAGGCTAGGCAGATGATGTTGATGTATGTTTTTTAATAAAAAATTTAGAAAACAAACAGTTAATTTACCAAATTAAATTCCATTCAAAAACATCCAACGGTTTCCTACTAAACTTCAACTATATTCGACAACCCTGGTTACTTATCTCCTCTACTTTTTTAAGTATAACGAAAATATGTCTTGAACTAAATACTATTTCTCAAAAAAAATTACATTTCAAGGCGAGACTTAGGTACAGACGCCAGCACATCAAGCTACTACAATCTGTCAAATTTCTGTAATAGATTTTCAACTTTATCGCTAAAGCATAAGGTTCAAAGTTGATTGGGAAAATTTGACAGTTTCGGGTAGCTTGATGTACTGGCGTCTGTACTACGTACTGTAGTGTCTTGTGTGTTCCGGCCTTTAGCAGAAAGGTCTGGCTAGTTATAATATTCCATTCGAAGTTGATTGGGAAAATTTTACAGTTTCGGGTAGCTTGACGTGCTGGCGTCTGTACATAAAACAAATAATTATATTAAGACATAAGAACAGAAGTATAAAAAAAAACAAGTAATTAAAAAAACTAAAAACCCGACTGCGGTAAAAAAATTAAGTTAAAAAAACTGAAAAGCTAAAAACAAGGCCATTTTAAATTAAATAAAAGTTGGAAGCAAGCGGGACCCATTTGAGTTTAAAATATAATAAAAAAATGGTATGGGTCCCGCCTGCTTCCAACTTTTATTTAATTTAAAATGGCCTTGTTTTTAGCTTTTCAGTTTTTTTTAACTTAATTTTTTTCACCGCAGTCTGGTTTTTAGTTTTTTTAATTACTTGTTTTTTATTTCCAGCTTTTTAGTTTACAAATTTGAAAGATTTTGCAGACGATTTAGTTCTTGGTAAGTGTTTTTTACGATTTGTCACTTCGAATTACTTTTAACCATATTAGTTGTATATATTTTTGTAATCACCTTTAAAAATCCTTTATTTTGATACCCCACTCGATAGGTTTCGAGAAAAATAAATTTTATTGAAGACATAATTTGCGCCAAAAATCGGCCATTTTATATTTTTTTCAATTTTGATATACCCAGTGACACTCGCGCTACCAAGACAAATCTAAAGACACAATTTATCCAAATCCGTTCATTCGTTTAGAAGTTACGAGGGAACAAAGAAACGGACATACATACATACAGGTCAAACACATAACCCTCCTTTTGGGCTTCGCCGCAGTCGGGTAAAAATAATCTCTGAATGAAATAAAATATACATACAGGCCCTTGACACAATCATAGT
Organism: Mesoligia furuncula; assembly: GCA_916614155.1. Classification (NCBI taxonomy): domain Eukaryota; kingdom Metazoa; phylum Arthropoda; class Insecta; order Lepidoptera; family Noctuidae; genus Mesoligia; species Mesoligia furuncula. The sequence goes on along the minus strand of OU744799.1, from coordinate 9,154,532 downwards.
CTCCGTATTAACGGTACTTACGCGTTTTAACGGATACAGATACTTAGGGCGCATACACATAGAACGTCCGTTTTTACAGGATCCTTTTTAACGCATCTTATCTGATCTCTTTTCCTTTTTTACTGGATCCGGTATACTGTATTGTGCGTGAACTCGCTCATACCACTACATACGCCATCAAATAACGGACCTGTACAATGGATCGCTATGTGTACGCGCCCTTAATAATACATTACTGAATACTGTGTCATATGTGAAGTCGCTCATACAACACCATACGCCATCGATGAAAAAAAACGTATCCGATAAAACGGACCAGACAAACGGAGACCATGTGTGAACGGGCTGTTAATTGGGATCAATTACCATACCATACCTCAAATCACCTCTCTAGTCTCCACACTGGAATTCGTACTCCGAGCCCCAAGATACAGACTAACTGTCTAGTTTGGGGTTCACTAGTTAATACTATATTGTAACTTAGCTATACTTAGGTAATATTTTAAGCTACTCATGTCGTCTTAACTTGCTGTTAACCACCTGCTTAATGTATTACCTGGACAATAAATATTTTCTATTTCTATTTCTAATTTCCCAATTTCAATACGCGGTGTAGATAAAAATTAAGTTATTAAAAAAACAGTGCCTATAATTAATACAGACAAAGACAATGACATTTATTCGTCGGATATGGTAGTTACAAAGTTGGTTGGTATAAATGAATAAGTTTAACACATCCGCCGCTAATAGCGGCATACGAATATTTACAAAGTGAACCTAATGTACACGTGGGTAGGTTTAAAACCTAACTAATAAACAATACAAAACACTTATACTATGGACTTTTTATACCTATCAAATAAAAACACAACAATAACAACATTTCTTTTATCTAACTTTATAAACCTCTAGCACTATTATAATTTTTTAAATAATTTTAGTTGCTATACAGCATCAAAATCGACGCGCAAACCATGAAATCAGCACATGATTCTAAACCTAGTGTAGAAAGTTTTCGTAAGTTACCAAAAAAAAAAAAATCTGCTGTTTCATAGAAATGTATAGAAGACCTACACGTTGAAAATGTATAGAACAGCAAATTTTTTTTGAATGACCGGCGAAAAATTTCAGCGCAAGTGGTTTTAGAATCATATACTAACAGACGCCAGAACATCAAGCTACTACAATCTGTTTTTTTAAAATGGATTTTCAGCTTTATCGCTAAAGCGTTAGCTTCAAAGTTGATTGGGAAAATTTGTCAGTTTCGGGCAGCTTGATGTGTCTGTACTTACTGTATCCATGGTAACAGAATGCGCGACGATATTCCTGCCACCCAGCACCTTAATTGGCGTAACTCTCAATTTGAATCATTTTAAAGCGTATTGCTAATCTATTGCTCCATATGTTCGAAAAGTGTCAAACTCAACTCAAACTCAAACTCAAAGCATTTATTTCAATTAAACCTTGTACAGGCACTTTTGAATTGTCAAAATTAAATAGTCTGTCAGTTAGTCAGAAAGTTGAAGCTAGTTGCCCATTCCAAAACGTAGATCTCTATGGAGAAGAACGGGCAAGAAACTCCATGGACAATCTTTTAAATCAAGTTATTACAAAATCTTGGGTACATTATTCTTGTTGCTTCTATATGTGAGAACAATGTAAAAAAAAAAGACAAATGAAGAAACAATTCAAAATATAAGATTAAAAATACGCCTTGGCAGTTAAGAGATGACCAGTCTCAACCGACGGCACCCGTTCACGAACATGACGCGTGGATCAGCACCATCCAGCTCAACCATTTTGTAGGGAACCGAATAATCCAACACACGCGCCACCATCGGTGAGACATTTAAGTGAGCATGACACGTTCTCAACTGCCATGCTCTTTCAAGTCAACAACAAAAAAAAATCATAATAAACGGAAACATGGTTCTTACATTTACAAAATTAAAAAAAAAAATGCTTCTAAATTATACAAAACTATAGTTTGCAATTTATTTAAGATGTTAATATAATTTACTACCAAACAGGAAGAGGTATCAAATATTGCAGTATTCAACAGTAATTTAAAACTGGATTGAACAAAATAAAAAAGTTATGTTCGTAATGTCAGAAAAATTTAAAAAGAAAAAGGGAAGCACCTCTTCCTTGTTTGCTCAACAACGTAAATAACGCTTTGAATTCTGTTCATCTGTCAACATGAATCCCATTGCTACTGATAGTGTGTTATGCAATAACCCTGCTGTGTATATGTAGACAAATATGGCGGGTTGACATTTATTTTCTACTAGCCTTTGCCAGCGACTTCGCCTGCATGTATTGCAAAAAATAGCACACGGGAATGTACTACCTACGTTGCTGTGTTAATTTAGGTTACAAACTATCTGCGTGCCAAATTTCATCCAAATCCGTTCAGCCGTTTTTGCGCCAATCCGGAACATACATCCAGATAAACGGACAAAAAATCAAAAAACTAAATTTTCGGCAGCAGACTCGTCTACCACACCTTGTAGCAATTACTTTATTTCAAAAATATCCAATGTACAACTTTGACTTCGTTACTAATTTTATTATAGGTAGATACCTACGTAGATACAAAAGCTGTCAAACTGTAATTTTTTTTTAAGTTAAAGGTTTTCTTACAATTGACAAATCCGTCCTAATAAGGTAAAAAAATCAAAAATAAAATAATGATACTTTGTGTTGCAATTGCTAAGTAGGTTACAAAATAAAACTGACACTCAATTAGCGAAAATTTTCAGGAAATGTGCATTAATTTCTTTTATATCGGAACAAATACAAAATAAAAGTTTAATTATTATTTCTATCACACAACACAATGGCATCAATCAACTGATCTGCCCAAATAAATTCACATAAAATTACCGTTGTCAAATCAACACCTCATAATTATTTCAGTTAAAATACGAGTGCTGAAATAAGGCGCCAATATATAACTAACCATCGAACAAAAGTGTCGATTGCCGACCTAAAGGTCATGAGGTCAAATTCAATCCCAGTAAGCTATTGTGGTAAATCCGAACGCAGCCCAAGAATTTAGCGCTATTGAAAGGATAATTGATTAAAACGGGCTATTAGTAAAATGTGCTTCTAATTGATATTATTAATCATGTTCAAATTAAGGCTAAATTTATCGCTGTTGAACACGTTCTTCAAAATATTGTAGACTTAGGGCTGATTTTTCCAACGCCAGTTAACTTTATCACAGAAATAAATTTGGGTTTTTGACAGTTCTTCCATTTAAAAACCGTCGGACGTCAATTTTATTACATGAATAAAAATTTTATGTCTATAATATTTAAAAATAATGCAAATTCTCGTAAATATAATTTTGTTACGTTCAATTGTTCATCGTAATCAGGCGGTCCATTCTGTAAAAATCTCACCAAAAAGCTTAGGTAAAGTGAGCTTAAACTGAGCTGTCAATAGTGTCAATCCCTAGTCATTTGTCTAGCCTTTTCCCAACTATGTTGGGGTCGGTTTTCAGTCTAACCGGATGCAGCTGAATACCAATATTTTACATGGAGCGACTGCCTATCTGATCTCCACAACCCAGTTACTGGGTAATACGATACCCCTTGGTAAGACTGGTTGTCAGACTTTCGGGCTACTGACTACCCGTAACGACTGTCAAAGATCCACGAATGACAGCCGGGACCAACAGCTTAACGTGCTTTTAGTATTAGATGAAATGACAGTTCACTTCAAGCTCACTTCACCTTAGTTTTTATGGTGAGTTATTTACAGAATAGACCAGCTGCACTAACCTTCCTACTGTTGTCTGTTGGCAACTCCAACAAACTATTTTTGTGTTCATTTCCGGTTTCTTGTGTCAAAACTGTCAGTCTATGATCAATAAAATTCCGCCACTCACGTAACACCAAAAGGCCTGCCTTTTTATTTCTGCCATCAAATACCTCAAGAACCAGCCCTGCTGCAATCCTACAACATCAAATGGTCCTTCGAGCCGGATTTGAACCAGCGACCTATGGATGATATTGATATTTTCATCTGAAAGCCATCCAGGCTGGGAGCCCAGTCTGTTAGCGTAATTGTGTCGAAATGGCCGATCATTTACACCGTAATAGTAGATATTAACTATTTTGATAATCTCCTAATTGGATGGCGTCATTATGATTATCATACATCCGGGTGTTAGTTGCAACTGATTGATGTGGTCAACCCATCTTGCCGAATTTTCTCGACCATCTTGCCGCTCTTCTTAAAACGTGTCTTAGGCCGTTTGTACACACACGTTTTCTTGCCGCAAAAAACTACGGCGTATTTGCCGTCTGTAGGCACAGTCGTCAGTGTAGTATGGATCACTATAGAGACTTGTTGACGGTAACATTTTTTGTATAGCACGGTGTTTACGTCGTGTGTACACACGTCGTCAGTGATGGTGTATGGATCCCTATGGAAGCTTGTTGACAGACATGTTTTCCTACGGCGAGTCGCGGTTTATATACCGTACCGTAAAGAAACCGTGCTGTGTACAAAGGGCTTTATTTAAGGTTCACTTACACTTTTGGAAACTCACAGAATAATATAATAGTTGCTATAAAAATGAAAAAAAAAAAAAAAAAAATTGTTAGCTTTATGTTTGCTTAGTTCTGCAGGGATTCTCATCGGCCTGGAAAACTTATAGTTCGACTTATAAAAGTTGATGAAAGTAGAAAAAAGGTCAAACATTCAAGGTTTCCCTAACATGTTGCAAGGTTCCTTAAAATGATATACGACCTTATAAGTCACAGAAGTGGCGTTAAACTGACCTTTACCATAAGGTGATATATCACTGCATAGCGTAATGTGGCCTAGGGGACTAGTAACCATTTTGAAATCGCTTCTCTACCTACATTGTTGACATTAAATAGTTTGAGCATAGAGTATATATTAGACTAGCTGGTAAGATAATAACAGTTTGTACTTGTGGATGTCGCATGTATGGCACAGCATGGCATGACAGCTCGTGATTATTTTAATCGTGATATTAATTTATAGATGCCGCGATTACAGCGTTTGTCATAGAAGGTATACATAATATGTACAAATGAACTACATAATTATTTTTTCTTTTCTTTTTTTTTCATTTTAATAGTTTCTTATTTCATACACCATTTTATCACTGGTGGTGAGGTTATCACAGTAAATGAAACCTCGTTTATACACAAAAAAACCACATGAACCACGTAGGATACGTGGTTCATGTGGTTTCTTTAGTTTGAACATACTTATGATCCGTTGGTTTATGTAATGTACTAAAGGTTTTTTTATAGATGACACTTTCTAGTCTGAAAATATGAAAATTCTAACCAAATTAAATTTATTTTCGATTATCACGATAGTTTCTTCTTTTATTATTGTGTTAAACTTTAACATTTCTTCTTAAGGTGCCTAGTCGATATTTTTTCCATACAAATTTCGGGAGAGTATTAGTCCACTGTTTGACATCGTGCATCCAAAGTTGAACATGATATCGTTTTGACTTATTAGGTATTAATTTTGTCTGTACGGAAACAGAATAGTAAAATAAAAAGCCATTAAAAAGTTATGAGCCAACAAAGATTCGTTTTTAGGGTTCCGTAGTCAACTAGGAACCCTTATAGTTTCGCCATGTCTGTCTGTCCGTCTGTCTGTCCGTCCTCGCTTAATCTCTGTGACCGTTAGCACTAGAAAGCTGAAATTTTGTAGGAGTACGTATATCAGTTACGCCGACAAAGTGGTAAAATAAAATTTTGGAAAATATTTTTTTTTAGGGTAGCTCCCCTGCATGTGAAGTGGGGATGAATATTTTTTTCATCATCTACCCCATCGTGTGTGGTATCGTTGAATAGGTCTTCTAAAATGGCTTAGGGGTTGCTAAAATTATTTTTCGATTTAATGCTCCATTTACGAAATATTAAAGTTTAAAGTGCAAATTTTTGTTCCAGTAGGGCGTCCCCCCCCCTCTAAAAGCTAAACTACGGGCTTGAAAAATCTGGAAAAATTCTCGATGATAGTGCATTTCATGAACTTTAAAGGAAAAGTATAGCGGTTAAGATAACTTTATTAGTTTAGCAGTAATAGTCGTTGAACTTGGGTGTTGGATAATTTTGTACCAAATACAAAATCCTTAGCATTAATCCTTTAAAGTGACTAAGATAAAGTAGTTGCTTGTTTATAATGGGTAAATACTTGCATTGAAAACCAAAATATGTTTTTTTTTTACCTATTCAGAATAAAGAACAACAGAATCGTACTACATTGTGATAACGGGCTACTACGGAACCCTACACTGTGCGTGGCCCGACACGCACTTGGCCGGTTTTTTCTTGCTTTTTTTAACGTAAATTTGGATGTAAATATGTAAGTAAATAAAAAACTATAAAATCTTCAAAACCAAGTCCGTACCGACAAAATTCAGTTATCGAAGAGTTCAATAAACTTTATTTGTAATTGATTTATGCAGTAATTTTTCATAAAACTCGATTTTCCAAAGCACTTTTCAAATTTTTTTACGCGCCTATCAGTTTGGAACGGTGTTTCTGTTCGTGAGAACTAGACGTTGTGCGTGTAGACTAGCGTCTAACTGCTCATCACTGATACTAGGTCTGTCGGACACGAAGCCAGGTGAGACAGTGTGCTTTCTGGCCATGACCACCAGTGAGGTCGAGCTCACGTCTAGTTTACTCTTAAACTACTCTTCGTAGATGTAACTGATTGAGCACATTTTTTTGGTAAGATTTATAATAATAATATAGTATAATATTTTGTAAGTAATGTCTATTGTAAAGAGCCCAAAAAGACAGGTTCACTAAACCTTTACAAAATATAAGGAATTGGATAACGTTGCTAAAGTACAACTGACGTCGCGTGACAACAGAAGTGGTATAAATTCACTCAAAACGTTACCGGTTATCATTTGAAACTTTTGACGTTTTCATTTAAAATGCCTAATTATAATTATTATAAGATAACTTCGTTAAAAGTGCGCGTGAATAGGCTTTGGTGAAATTTCGGTAGGTATTTATGCTTGTAGCCTTGTTCAATAAATAAAATTATTTTAAAATTTGAAACAAAAGGTTTAGCACCCATGAATCACTCTGTTTTTACACACCATTTTTACACACTACTTTAATATGTATAACAATTAATAACATTCTAGACGCAGTACCCTTTTTTTGTTTTAATTTTAAAAAACATCATGTAAATACTTAATACAATAATTAATACTTGTAGAATAACGATAAATAGCCGCAGAAGCTATTCCAAAATTCCAAACTGTATACCGGTAATAAATCTTTATAACTGTATTTTCGTCTTTTGCCACCAATTTCCGAAATTAAAGTTATTTTTCATTTTGCTTTTCTTGGAAGTCGATCGTTTTTTTTTGTTTTAAACCTTATATTTTTAACCGACTTCAAAAAAGGAGGAGGTTTCTCAATTCGACCGTATATATATATATATTTTTTTTATGTGTGTTCGCGGATAACTTCGTCGTTTATGAACCGATTTTAATTATTATTTTTTTGTTAGAAAGGGGATATGCCAAGGGTGGTCCCATGATAAAGAAACCAGGATCTAATGATGGCATCCCAGTGAAATCGAGGGGAACTTTCGAAAATCGTAGGAGCAACTAGTGCGTTTGTTAATTTTTTCATTAAGTATTTTAAAGCACTACAATTTGATGAAGGTCTGGAGTCGATCTGATGATGGAGCCGAAAGACAGTCGAGGGGACTCCTCAACGATTTACAGCAGTTACCTTGTGTTTGGGTTTGATTAATTTGTATTGATGTGAACTTTACACCTAGATGGGTTGCGACTGTCATTAGGGGTCTGATGATGAAGACGAAGGACAGTTAAGGGAACTCCTCAACAGTTTACAGTAGCTACCTTATGTATGTTCACCGATTACTCGAAGACGGCTGGACGAATTCCAAAAGTTCTTTTTTTATTTGAAAGGGTATACTCTCGAGGTGGTCCCATTATCATCAAGTTGGAATCTGATGAGAGGATTCCATGGAAATCGAGGGAAACCCTCAAATTTTATAGGCAAAGCTAAAGCGATTTGGATATTTTTTAAAGTAACTTGAGCATTTGCTCTCGGAAATCATCACTTGGTAAAGTGGAGCTGATGATGAAGATCACAGATGGCCATCGGAACTACTCACTGACAAATATTTCACGGGTTGCGATTCGATTACTTTAATATGGTTGCTAAGCAATTTATGCTCGTCACAATTACGTATTCCGAGTGATTGTTGAGGATCTCCTGGTTCTTACCGGGAGAACTCCTCAACAATTAACGTCCCAGCATCGGGAAAAGCAATATTTTGTAAAAGGTGATGAACAGTTGGCCTTAGGCTTTTGTAACTTAGATTAATTACAAACTGACCCACTAAAAAGTGAAAAATAAAAACATTTTTACAAAAAAAAAACAACCGACTTCCAAAAAAAACACTACAAATTGAAAAATAACTTTAATTTCGGAAGTCGGTGTCAATAAACGAAAACGCGGAACCAAAGACACCGACTTCCGAAATTAAAGTTATTTTTCAATTTGTAGTGTTTTTTTGGAAGTCGGTTGTTTTTTTTTTGTAAAAATGTTTTTCACTTTTTAGTTCTCGTGCCTACCCCACACAAATTTGTACGAACATACATATTCACTTGCTAAGTAAATAACAGTGACAGAAAATTATTATAACCTCATCAACATATACTTAGTGGAAAAAATACGTGTTATTGAAGCTAACTCAAAAACCACTCATCAGAACTCAAGGTAAGGGTAAGTTCAAGTGGTGGTGGTGGTGGGTGGTGGTGAGTAGTTGGTTAGTTCAGATGTTCTGGGTTTTTTCTTCTTTTGAAGAATTTATAAGAATTTATAAATGACGGTGTTCGAAAGTTTCAAACATAAAACAAAATACAAACGGATTGAGAACCTCCTCCCTTTTTTTGAAGTTGGTTAAAAAATGAAGTCGTTTAAGAATTCATTAATTGAGCAGATAAGTATGAACTTATTGAACTTTAGTAATAATTTGTGTCTGTGTGGTGCCGGACTTAAAGAATTGCACCACCCCTTACTTCCCGTGGGTGTCGTAAAAGGCGACTAAGGGTCTTACCGGAGAATGGGCAGCAGCGTTCTCTATTTATTCCACCATCATACCATACTGCGATCGCCAACCCGCCTGCCAAGCGTGGCGATTATGGCAAACCCCCCCAAAATTGGGGGAGGCCTATGTCCAGCAGTGGACGTCTATCGGCTAAAACAACAATAATAATTTAGTTAAAAAAAATACCATAAAGTTCGTGTAAATTGTTAATGTCGTCGCCATGTGCGTGCCTGGGCAGTAGTACCTGCATTTTACTGTTAGTATTTTGTCCATGTACACGGGCAAGAAGTCGCTGCCACATGCGCAGCCGCCGTTTATTTTGCTTGAAAAATGCACTTTTATACGACTTTTGGTACAAATCTTTATTTTTACAACTTGTATTAACACACATTTAACAACTTGTATTAACCGCTGTACTACAAAGTGATAACCACGCCACTCTATATACAAGAGTACGTCTGTATTTTCTTAGTCCATACACTCAAAGATATACAAAGATCTAGCACGTTAAGGCATTCCAGTAGGTGCTACATGTAGACTCTGCTCGTTGCTCTAAACTTTAGACCAAACGGACCGCAACGTGTTGATGTAAAGTTCTAGGTCTATCTTACGTCTAGTTTAGCCTGTATTTCAGCCAAAAGTTTAGTGTCTTTACGAACTGTAATTTCAGTTGAATTTGAACGTAACTACCAGATAAACTGATGTTTCAGCAATTCTACGATTTATAGGTGCTGCTCATAAATGGGCTTGTTTGAGAGAAATTTATTGCCTACGGACAATCGCCGAACACAGCGGAGCAATTAGGTGAACTATCTGGAGCAGTATCGCTCCATACAATTTCGGGGAATATCGAGGAACATTGATCCATGTTGTTACCTGTATGTTGCAGTAACTTGCTTGAATTATATGGGTACATGAAGTGAAACCACTATGTAGTAATAATGCTAGGCAGATGATGATGGCTTATGTATCATCATCTCGGTTGTCACCCCCTTTCTCGCCATATGATCTTTCACACAGTTCATCTATCGTTTGCTTGGGGTTCCCCTACTCTTACAGTCACTCACATTCATACTCAGTGTAGTTGATGGCTTACTACCTACTTACGCAATTTACTACTTTTTAGATGATAAACACATGTAGAAAGGTAGGTAGACACACAGCTCGAAACACAGATACATAAAAGCAAAACATTCCCCTTTATCTCGTCGAGTTACCAGAATAGCCTCCTGTGCTATTCGGGTGTGCACTTTTACTCCTAGTATGGAAATGATCAGAATTTAGTTCGCGAACAGCGCTGCAATGTAACACACTTTAGATGAATTATTACACCCTTTTCCGCAAACGACTGCAACACGTTGCATTAGCCTGTGAACAGGACAGCGAATTTTTATTCTTTTGCTGCGGTCTGTCAGTGCAGCCTAAGCTTTATGGACACAATAGAACACTGGGGTTTAAAAATACAGCGCTTTAAAGCTAGGCATTAGGCATTCCTGTACGCTGGCTTTTGGTTAGGATTTGACAATGCGGTGAGTCGTATACGGCTTGTGGGAATGAGGTTGTTGAAGTGTGGCTTTAGATGTTAGGCTGATAGATTTATTTATTTATTTATTTAGATTCATCTGCCACTATCTGCTATATTATGTAGGGCATTGAATGGATATTCTATTTTAGCCATTCTAATATAAAAACCGGACAAGTGCGAGTAGGACTCGCGCCCGAGGTTGGTGAGGGTTTCGTCTCAAAGCTGTGCTCGGCTGCCCGAAATTCCAACTTCGGATTGAAGGAAAACCTTGACTTTGTAGTTGAAAAACATGTTCTCCCATCTGTATAATTGCATGTTTATAAGAGGTTTACCATGTTATTTTAGGATTTATGGGTTTTCCTGTAATGTATCAGTAGGTAACATATATTTTCCATAATTTTTTCTAATTTTTTTTTGTTTCGGAGCTATGAGGAAAACCGACCATTCCCTCATTGGGAATGATTTATTTTCATATATTTTTTTATGTAACTTTATTTATTTACTTTAAAAAAAATACATTTGAAAACCTCACAAGTCCATTCATTAAATATGAAAGTGACCCCCATATTCCACATTCATTTATATAAGTTCCACGTCCGTGTTGGTGTCACTAAAATTCATATGTGTACCAAATTACAACTTAATCAGTCCATTACATTCAGATCAAATTCGCAGTGAGAGACGGACAGACCGACAGACACCCGAGTGATCGTATAAGTGTTCCGATTTTTCATACGAACGTACGGGACCCTACAAAATAATCCTGTGTGGGTTACGTTAAAGGTTTATTTTTCAGACTATTTAAAAAAAAAAACTTTGTGGTTTTCATACATTTCACATTGCCAATATTGTCAAATGTATGAAAACCACAAAGATTTTTTGTTTTTTTTTTGCCATGAGAACAAGAACTACCCATACAAAGGTTGATAATGGCGCCGATTCTGTTGTTCACAAACTAAACTAAATTTAAGTTCATCCATCATTTTTTTTCTATTTCATTATGAAAAGGACGGAAGATAAATATTAGTTTAGTCCTGTCAAATTAAGATACTCCAAAGAGACCATAGACAACTTTAGACGAGATTAAAAAATTGGTGACTAAAAATACGTCGGTTTACGCCAGGCGCTGACTAATTTGACGGGACTAAACTAATATTTATCTTCTGTCCTTGTCCTAATGAAATAGAAAGAAAAAGATGCCTGACCTTAAATTTAGTTTAGTTTGTGAACAACAGAATCGGCGCCATTATCCAATTTAAGAAAAAAATAACCGATATCTGCAGAAAACAAAACTTTGAAACGTGATATTCGCATACCTACGTTTTGTTATTTTAATGTTTTTATTGAAATATCAAAAATATATTGTGACATCGTTTTATTTTGTGGACGAAAACAATTCGAATGGTTGAAATATAACATGCTTGATTAGTGGCGACCGCAGGGCAAAAACATTTATCACAATTTTGTAAACTACCTGTCACAGCATTCATGCTTTGTTTTACTTTAACTACTAGCATCAAGTGATATAAATAATCATCATCATCATCATCATTACAGTCGAAAGACGTCCACTGCTGGACATAGGTCTCCCCCAAGTACCTCCACTTCGACCGGTTCTGTGCTTCTCGCATCCAACGGGTTCCTGCGGCCTTCACAAGGTCGTCGGACCACTTTGTGGGAGGCCTACCAACGCTACGTCTTCCGGTACCCCACTCCAGAACCTTTTGGCCCCATCGGCCATCTGTTCTGCGAGCAATGTGCCCTGCCACTGCCACTTAAGTTTGACAATTCTTCGGGCTATGTCGGTTACTTTGGTTCTCCTGCGGATCTCCTCATTCAGGAATGAGCCTAAAATAAAATAATAATATTGAGGATAAAATAGGCTGCTATTATTTATATCACTCGAATCAGGATTCGAGTGATATAAATAATAGCAGCCTATTTTACCGTCCTTCTGCAGGGCAAAGACCTCTTCACATACAAAGACGGGGGCCTGACAAGTCCGTCAAGAAGACATGGGCCCAAACAGAAGACGATCCAGGAGGGGATCAAGGTGGGGGGGTGGAGGGGGGTTCAGGGGATCAGAACGGAATAACTCATCCAAAAGTACTTCTGTACTTCGGAATGAACCCTATTCCCGATTAATTACCCTTTTCGGACGGGCAAAAACACATCGGGATGAAGGACAACTGTCAAATGGTGCTGTCATTCCTTCTTAGTTCGGGCCTCGAAATAATCATAAGTCCTTATGTGATACAAAAGCAGCAAACGCCGTAACTTCGACTGAAACTACGGATTTCGTGCTTAGAGAGTAGATCTGAAGGCATGAGCATTGATCACCACGCTTACTAAAGACGAGTTGGCGATTTCAAACTTATATTAACTATACAGGGTTATTGGTAAAACACTAACAACCTTCCAGGACTGTATAACTAACATCATAAACAACAACTTTTGTTATTTGACTTTTTACAAAACATAACACATCATCATCTGCTTAGCCTTTTTCCAAACTATGTTGGGGTCGGCTTCCAGTCTAACCGGATGCAGCTGAATACCAGTAGGTATATATATTATACAAAACATAATACTGTTTACTTTGCCAATATAATTTCTAAGTAATAATGAAATTGTGTGTTGTGTTTTGTCTTATTTTTGTTTATTTTTCTAATATTTGATTTTTATTTTAGGTACAGTCAACAAAAGAGATAAGTATGCAGAATCGTCGGATATATTATAGTTGAAGTTTTGTAAGAAACCGATGGATTTTCTCGACGAAAATTTAATTTTATTAATAGAAAACAAACAGCTCATTTATTAAATTAAATTTCAGTCGACAACATCCAGCGGTTTCCTAATAAACTTCAACTATATCCGACGATCCCGCATACTTATCTCCTTTGTTGACTGTACCTAATGCTATTGTATGATCCAACTGTTCAACAAATCTTCAAGATTTCGTTGTTCTATCTAAGGCGATTGGCACACTGCTGCGTTTCACGCAGCGGTGAGCGGGAAACGGAGCCAAACTCCACGCGCGTGAGTGCGTTTTTATTGAATTTGTATGTAAAAAATCACGCGCGTGGGTGCGTTATCTGTGCCCCGCTGCGTGATGCGGTACAGTGTGAGAATCGCCTAACCCCCGCTCCCCTCCGCTGCATTTTGACAGGGCAGTTTGTTTACCTAACTAGCGCTTTCGTTTGCTTCGCGTAAATTAGAACACTTAGTTGAAACTAATAGGCCAGAATTCGGATGTTTCTTACCACACCATTGTGTTATACGCGAACAACATGAAACCACAAAACTTCGGGTGGTTTTTGATGCTTCTGCCAAAACAAGATCTGGAAAATCGCTAAATGACATCCAGGCAGTTGGTCCCGTAATGCAAAATGATTTGTTTTCGATACTTATCCAATTTAGATTACATAAATGTGTATTAACAGCGGATGTCGAAAAGATGTATCGACAAATTGAATTAAATGAGTCACAACGGCATCTACAGCTGATATTGTGGAGAGACCAAGCATCAGAGCCTATTAAAATTCTACAACTAAAAACCTTAACGTATGGAATGGCATCTGCTCCATTTTTGAGTACCAGGTGTCTGTTTGAGCTAGGTAGCCTATGTCGAGATAAGGTTATTGCTGAGGTAATTAAAAATAATTTTTATATGGATGATTTGATAACTGGTGCCTCTTGTGAGGAAGAATTAAAGCACATATATTTAGGTGTATCACAGGCTATAAATGAGGCTTGTTTTCCATTAAGAAAGTTGAGAACAAATTGTCCTAAAATACTTGAAGATAATTCAGAGTCTAATAATTGCCTTACTTTTCATGATGAAGCCACTGTTTTAGGGTTGAAATGGTCACCCTTGTCAGACAAATTACATTTTCCTAGTGGCATTGAAATCTCTAATAAGGTTACAAAAAGAATAATCATTTCTACTACGTGTAAGCTATTTGATCCATTGGGATTGGTTAGTTGTTGCATTATCAAGGCTAAAATATTATTGCAAAATTTATGGGCTCTTAAATTGGATTGGGATGACCCAGTACCAGAACATTATGTTAAAAAATGGTTTAGTTTTATAAAAAATTTACATTTCTTGTCAGATATTGTCTTACCTCGCAACGTTTTAGGTGACAACTTAGATGGTCAGTCCGTGGAAATGCACTGCTTTGTTGATGCATCACAACAAGCGTATGGAGCATGTGTCTATATGTGCTCAAATAATAATAAAGATAATACAGTTACTGTTAGATTGCTATGTGCAAAAACAAGAGTAGCACCAATTAAAACACTCACTATTCCAAGGTTAGAGTTATGTGCTGCCTTAACAGGATCTGAATTATGTACCAAAGTATTAAAGTCAGTTCCGTGCAATGTAAAGAAAATATACATGTGGACTGACTCCATGGTGGTACTTGGGTGGTTAAAAACACAAAATAAAGCCTTGCAAGCATTTGTGCGTAACCGTGTAAACAAAATAAACCAACTTACTGAAACTTTTGAATGGAATCATGTTCCAACAAAATCTAACCCTGCAGACTTAGCGTCCAGGGGTATTGATCCACAGCAAGTGCAGGCATCATCGTTGTGGTGGGAGGGACCTTCGTTCCTAAAGGAAGGTAAATCTAAATGGCCTACCCAGCCACAGCTTAGCTTTAATAACTTACCCGAAATTAAGGTTCTAACTTCCTTTGAGGAAGCATCAGATAACATTAATTCATTTATCCAATTTGATAAATATTCTAGTTATTTAAGAATAAAAAGATGTTTTGCGTACGTCCTACGGTTCCTACATAACTGTAAAAAGAATACTGTTAAAGTGTTAGGACCTTTGCAAACTGAGGAACTTGATCGCTCATTAACATTATTATTAAAATTCAGTCAGCTGGAGTCATTTGCAAAGGAGATTAAAATAATAAAGGATGGTAAGGCTTTACATCACAGAAGCAAATTGTTGCCTTTAAATCCATTTTATGATAATAATGGCTTAATTAGAGTAGGAGGTAGGATAAATAAGTCTGATTGTAAATATGATAAGAAACATCCAATTCTATTAGATGCTAAGCAACATTTAACTAGATTAATAATGCGCTGTGAACATTTTAGGTTATTTCACGCAGGTCCCCAGTTACTTTTGTCCTCTGTTCGCGAGAGGTTTTGGCCAATAGGTGGCAGAAACTTGGCTCGCACTATTGTCAAGACTTGTGTGGTTTGTACTCGATTGCGAGGTCAGCCGATACAGCCTTTAATGGGAGAATTGCCTAGTGTGAGAGTTAACCCAGGTTTCCCGTTCAGTACATGTGGGATCGACTTTGCGGGACCATTTATGATATCCTCTAAATAGGGTCGAGGTAACCGCGTTACTAAAGCCTACCTCTGCGTTTTTGTATGTCTAGCCACTAAAGCTCTACATCTTGAAGTTGTCAGTGACCTAACCACTGAAGCTTTTATACTTTGTTTACGCAGGTTTGTTTCTCGTCGCGGCAAGCCTGACGCGATTTATTGCGACAATGGAAAAAATTTCGTAGGGGCTAACAATGAGTTAGGGAGAGTAATAAAAGCCAGCCGTCAATCAGTCTCAGATTTCGCGTCAAATGAGGAAATCAAATTCATGTTTTGTCCAGCCTACTCACCACACTTCGGTGGTATATGGGAGGCAGGCGTAAAATCGGCTAAATATCATTTAAAACGCGTTGCTGGTAGTGCCTCCCTTACATTTGAAGAGTTGGCGACGCTTTTTGCGCAATCTGAAGCGATCCTTAATTCCCGCCCCATTTCTCCTCTTTCTTCTGATCCAACTGACACAAATCCCTTGACTCCTGGGCACTTCCTTATAGGCCGCCCGTTAATGTCCGTGCCGTCGTTACCGGTTAACTGCATCAGACCCAACAGATACCAGCTCATCGAGCAGATCCGACAGCAATTCTGGGCACGTTGGCGCCGGGAGTTCATGGCAGAGCTGCAGAACAGGACCAAATGGAGAAGAGGGCAACCATCGCTGCAAGTCGGCGACCTGGTCGTGCTACGAGAGGACAACCTTATGCCTCTCGACTGGCTCATGGGGCGCGTGATGAAGTTGTACCCGGGCCAAGATGGGATTGTTCGGGTTGCGGACATCCACACCAACAAAGGCCTTATAAAACGGGCCGTCCACAAAATGTGTCTATTGCCCACGACACCATAGCTGTTGAAATAGCTTCAACGCCGCGGAGTATGTGCACGCCATTGTGTGCACCAATATTATGATTCGCGTGCGACGACGTGTGGGCACACCATTACAACGGCAGCGGCAGCGGTGCGCGGGCAACATCGCCGCCCGCGACGGAGCGCCGCGCCCACACACCAGTGCACATCCGGTCGCGTAAGCGACCGCTACTCAATATTGTACTCACGCGCATAAATGTACGCGTTACACTGAATAAAATAATAGTTGATTCAAGAAGAAGGAGTTTTCATGTTACGCTCCCCTTCACTATAAAATCATCAAAACCAAGTCCGTACCGACAAAATTCAGTTATCGAAGAGTTCAATAAACTTTATTTGTAATTGATTTATGTAGTAATTTTTCATAAAACTCGATTTTCCAAAGCACTTTTCAAATTTTTTTACGCGCCTATCAGTTTGGAACGGTGTTTTTGTTCGTGAGAACTAGACGTTGTGCGTGTAGACTAGCGTCTAACTGCTCATCACTGATACTAGGTCTGTCGGACACGAAGCCAGGTGAGACAGTGTGCTTTCTGGCCATGACCACCAGTGAGGTCGAGCTCACGTCTAGTTTACTCTTAAACTACTCTTCGTAGATGTAACTGATTGAGCACATTTTTTTGGTAAGATTTATAATAATAATAAAGTATAATATTTTGTAAGTAATGTCTATTGTAAAGAGCCCAAAAAGACAGGTTCACTAAACCTTTACAAAATATAAGGAATTGGATAACGTTGCTAAAGTACAACTGACGTCGCGTGACAACAGAAGTGGTATAAATTCACTCAAAACGTTACCGGTTATCATTTGAAACTTTTGACGTTTTCATTTAAAATGCCTAATTATAATTATTATAAGATAACTTCGTTAAAAGTGCGCGTGAATAGGCTTTGGTGAAATTTCGGTAGGTATTTATGCTTGTAGCCTTGTTCAATAAATAAAATTATTTTAAAATTTGAAACAAAAGGTTTAGCACCCATGAATCACTCTGTTTTTACACACCATTTTTACACACTACTTTAATATGTATAACAATTAATAACATTCTAGACGCAGTACCCTTTTTTGTTTTAATTTTAAAAAACATCATGTAAATACTTAATACAATAATTAATACTTGTAGAATAACGATAAATAGCCGCAGAAGCTATTCCAAAATTCCAAACTGTATACCGGTAATAAATCTTTTTAATTGTATTTTCGTCTTTTGCCACCGATTTCCGAAATTTAAGTTATTTTTCATTTTGCTTTTCTTGGGAGTCGATCGTTTTTTTTTTTTGTTTTAAACCTTATATTTTTCACTTTTTAGTTCTCGTGCCTACCCCACACAAAGTCGTACGAACATACATATTCACTTGCTAAGTAAATAACAATGACAGGAAATTATTATAACCTCATCAACATATACTTAGTGGAAAAAATACGTGTTATTGAAGCTAACTCAAAAACCACTCATCAGAACTCAAGGTAAGGGTAAGTACAAGTGGTGGTGGTGGTGGGTGGTGGTGAGTGGTTGGTTAGTTCTGATGTTCTGGGTTTTTTCTTCTTTTGAAGAATTTATAAGAATTTATAAATGACGGTGTTCGAAAGTTTCAAACATAAAACAAAATACAAACGGATTGAGAACCTCCTCCTTTTTTTGAAGTCGGTTAAAAAATAAAGTCGTTTAAGAATTCATTAATTGAGCAGATAAGTATTAACTTATTGAACTTTAGTAATAATTTAGATAAAAAAAAATGCCATAAAGTTCGTGTAAATTGTTAATGTCGTCGCCCTGTGCGTGCCTACTGCCTGGGCAGTAGTAGAGTCAACAGCAAAAGTAGATGATCAAAATCAGAAATTGAATATTATTGAACGGAGTTCGCATCAGAACTGTGTGGCGTCGAAGTGATTTCTGTGTGGCGTGGATGTGGCATTGAGTGCTTTGAAACACTTCGACGCCACACAGTTCTGACGCGAACTCCGTTCCTTAGTATTGAATTTCTAATTTTGATCATCTACTTTTGCTGTTGACTGTACCTACATTTTACTATTGGTATTTTGTCCATGTACACGGGCAAGAAGTCGCTGCCACATGCGCAGCCACCGTTTATTTTGCTTGAAAAATGCACTTTTATACCATTTTTGGTACAAATCTTTGGTTTAACAGATATTTATCAACTTGTAATAACCGCTGTACTACAAAGTGATAACCACGCCACTCTATATACAAGAGTACGTCTGTATTTTCTTAGTCCGTACACTTAAAGATATACAAAGATCTACCATGTTAAGGCATTCCAGTAGGTGCTACATGTAGACTCAGCTCGTTGCTCTAAACTTTAGACCAAACGGACCGCAACGTGTTGATGTAAAGTTCTAGGTCTATCTTACGTCTAGTTTAGCCTGTATTTCAGCCAAAAGTTTAGTGTCTTTACGAACTGTAATTTCAGTTGTATTTGAACGTAACTACCAGATAAACTGATGTTTCAGCAATTCTACGATTTATAGGTGCTGCTCATAAATGGGCTTGTTTGAGAGAAATTTATTGCCCACGGACAAACGTCGAACACAGCGGAGCAATTAGGTGAACTATCTGGAGCAGTATCGCTCCATACAATTTCGGGGAATATCGAGGAACATTGATCCATATTGTTACCAGTATGTTGCAGTAACTTGCTTGAATTATATGGGTACATGAAGTGAAACCACTATGTAGTAATAATGCTTTTTTTTTTTTTTTTGCGGATGGGAAATCATCAAATGACTCCTCCCGCTCTGGGTGGAGCGGAAGGGAGTGTCAGACTCCTACTGACTAAAACCCACCCGTGTTCCTTCCTTAGCCCTTTATGTTCCGGGCCAGCGGTAACCCTTTCGGACAATCCCGCTGACCCTAGTAATAATGCTAGGCAGATGATGCAGATGATGATGACTTCTGTATCATCATCTCTGTTGTCACCCCCTCTCTCGCCATATCATCTTTCACACAGTTCATCTGTCGTTTGCTTAGGGTTCCCCTACTCTTACAGTCATTCACATTCATACTCAGTGTAGTTGATGGCTTACTACCTACTTACGCAATTTACTACTTTTTAGATGATAAACACAGGTAGAAAGGTAGGTAGACACACAGCTCGAAACACAGATACATAAAAGCAAAACATTCCCCTTTATCTCGTCGAGTTACCAGAATAGCCTCCTGTGCTATTCGGGTGTGCACTTTTACTCCTAGTATGGAAATGATCAGAATTTGTTCGCGAACAGCGCTGCAATGTAACACACTTTAGATGAATTATTACACCCTTTTCCGCAAACGACTGCAACACGTTGCATTAGCCTGTGAACAGGACAGCGGATTTTTATTCTTTTGCTGCGGTCTGTCAGTGCAGCCTAAGCTTTATGGACACAATAGAACACTGGGGTTTAAAAATACAGCGCTTTAAAGCTAGGCATTAGGCATTCCTGTACGCTGGCTTTTGGTTAGGATTTGACAATGCGGTGAGTCGTATACGGCTTGTGGGAATGAGGTTGTTGAAGTGTGGCTTTAGATGTTAGGCTGATAGATTTATTTATTTATTTATTTAGATTCATCTGCCACTATCTGCTATATTATGTAGGGCATTGAATGGATATTCTATTTTAGCCATTCTAATATAAAAACCGGACAAGTGCTAGTAGGACTCGCGCCCGAGGTTGGTGAGGGTTTCGTCTCAAAGCTGTGCTCGGCTGCCCGAAATTCCAACTTCGGATTGAAGGAAAACCTTGACTTTGCAGATGAAAAACATGTTCTCCCATCTGTATAATTGCATGTTTATAAGAGGTTTACCATGTTATTTTAGGATTTATGGGTTTTCCTGTAATGTATAAGTAGGTAACATATATTTTCCATAATTTTTTCTAATTTTTTTATTGTTTCGGAGCTATGAGGAAAACCGACCATTCCCTCATTGGGAATTAATTATTTTCATAATTTTTTTTATGTAACTTTATTTTTTACTTTAAAAAAATACATTTGAAAACCTGATAAGTCCATTCATTAAATATGAAAGTGACCCCCATATTCCACATTCATTTATTTACGTTCCACGTCCGTGTTTGTGTCACAAAAATTCATATGTGTACCAAATTACAACTTAATCGGTCCATTACATTCAGATCAAATTGGCAGTGAGAGACGTACAGACAGACACTCGAGTGAATCTATAAGGGTTCCGATTTTTCATACGGACGTACGGAACCCTACAAAGTAATCCTGTGTGGGTTACATTTGTGGTTTAGTTTTCAGGCTATTTTCTGTACATTTAATATTAGGTGCCTAATATTAAATGATTAAAACTAATGATTAAAACCTAAACATGTACCTACTACCCATACAAAGGTTGATAATAACCGATTTAAGAAAAAAAAACGATAGCTCCAGAAAACAAAACTTTGAAACGTGATATTCGCATACCTACGTTTTGTTATTGTAATGTTTTTATTGAAATATCAAAAATATATTGTGACATCGTTTTATTTTGTGGACGAAAACAATTCGAATGGTTGAAATATAACATGCTTGATTAGTGGCGACCGCAGGGCAAAAACATTTACCACAATTTTGCAAACAACCTGTCACAGCATTCATGCTTTGTTTTACTTTAACTACTAGCATCAAGTGAAATAAATAATCATCATCATCATCATCATCATTACAGTCGAAAGACGTCCACTGCTGGACATAGGCCTCCCCCAAGTACCTCCACTTCGACCGGTTCTGTGCTTCTCGCATCCAACGGGTTCCTGCGGCCTTCACAAGGTCGTCGGACCACTTTGTGGGAGGCCTACCAACGCTACGTCTTCCGGTACCCCACTCCAGAACCTTTCGGCCCCATCGGCCATCTGTTCTGCGAGAAATGTGCCCTGCCTACTGCCACTTAAGTTTGGCAATTCTTCAGGCTATGTCGGTTACCTTGGTTCTCCTGTGGATCTCCTCATTCTTGATTCGAGTGATATAAATAATAGCAGCCTATTTTACCGTCCTTCTGCAGGGCAAAGACCTCTTCACATACAAAGACGGGGGCCTGACAAGTCCGTCAAGAAGACATGGGCCCATCCAAAAGTACTTCTGTACTTCGGAATGAACCCTATTCCCGATTAATTAACCTTTTCGGACGGGCAAAAACACATCGGGATGAAGGACAACTGTCAAATGGTGCTGTCATTCCTTCTTAGTTCGGGCCATACAAGAGTAGCAAACGCCGTAACTTCGACTGAAACTACGTATTTCGTGCTTAAAGAGTAGATCTCCTTCAGATCTACTCTTTAAGCACGAAATACGTAGTTTCATGAGCATTGATCACCACGCTTACTAAAGACGAGTTGGCGATTTCAGACTTATATTAACTATACAAGGTTATTGGTAAAACACTAACAACCTTCCAGGACTGTATAACTAACATTATAAACAACAACTTTTGTTGTATGACTTTTTACAAAACATAACATCATCATCTGCCTAGCCTTTTCCCAATTATGTTGGGGTCGGCGTCCAGTCTGACTGGATGCAACTGAATACCAGTATGTATATTATAGGTACAAAACATAATCTGGGGGCACGGGAGTGCCCCCGCCAAGACGAGCCAAGCGAAGCGCAAGGGCACTACCTACCTTTTCTCGAAGCACTTCGTCGTATTTTTGAACCCTCTTAACTTGGCTGTGGATTATACCAGATAAACAAAAATTTCGAGATATGATGTCAGTGGTTGACTTATTAAACCTATAAAGTTTCAATTGCATAGCTCTTATACTTTAGATTTTATTGATATCTAAAATACCCCATTTTCGTCACTGATTCACTGACTGATGATCATCAATATTCTTAAGGTTCTTCCTGAAGTCCTAGAAAGCTGAAATTTGGTACGTAAGCTAGTAATAGTACACAAACAACAAAAAAATCTTAAAACTTGAAACTTTTACCCCCCCAACCCCTTAAACTAGGGGGGGAAGTTTGTATGAGACTTCCGTAAATTTTGATGCTAGAGGTCTGAAAATTTATATAGGGGGTCCTGGTTATAAATAAACCTCAAAAAAAGAAAGAAAAAATGAACAACAGAAAAAATACTCGTATAAATATCATAAGCAACTTACAAAAAGAAATGAAATCCCACAAAAACATTTCATATTAAATGTTGCCAAGACGAGACCATGTAGCTCGCACTGTCAAAAAGTAATCAGATCTCATGTAGAGCCAAGCTTCGAACTCTACACGCCCTAACTCTACAAGGCCTAACTTCGCAAACTCTACACCTTAGTCAAAATATATGGCTTGGCCATTTCGCTACATTCACATGAGCGTAAGGTGAAAAACTCTCATACTGTTAATGGTTCTTGTAGTAACGAAACGGCATCATTTAACATGAAATGTTTTTGTGGGATACTGTTTACTTTGCTAATTTCATTTGTTTGTTTGTTGAAATTGTGTGTTGTGTTTTGTCTTATTTTTGTTTATTTTTCTAATATTTTATTTTTATTTAATGTTCAGACGCCAGCACATTAAGCTACCCAAAACTGTCAAATTTTCCCAATCAACTTTGAACCGCAGGCTTTAGGGAAAAAGTTGAAAATCTATTAAAGAAAGACAGATTGTACCTAATGCTATTGTATGATCCAACTGTTGATTGAATTAAAGGAATTAAATTGAATAATACATTTAACGAAAACAATTCTTCAAGATTTCGTTGATCTTATTAACCCCCGCTCCCCTCCGCTGCATTTTGACACGGCAGTTTGTTTATTGTTTACAACTAGCGCTTTCGTTTGCTTCGCAAAGAGTTCGTAACATTTAGAGCGCGGGATTGAAATATTTTTATTTTTGTATGAAAATCTGATATTAAAAGTCATAGCATAAAAGTTGTTGTTTATTTATGGTAGTAATATAGTACTGAGAGGTTGTTAGTGTTTTACCAATAACCCTGTATAGTCCAGGTTTCCTTACGATGTTTTTGTCACTGATGACAGTTATGACTAAGATAACTTCAGAAAGAACCACAGAGCATGTAACCTTTTGAAAGAACATAAATTAATTCAAAAATCACATTGCTATAAGCCGGATTTGAATTCAGAACTTCTAGCATGAGAGGCGTAACCTTTACCAAAATAAAACCTAAATAAACGGCACTTATTTTTAGGAATAGAAGTTACTTACATACTTTATTATTAGACATAACGTAATCCTAACTATCATCATCATCACCATTTCAGTCGAAAGACGTCCACTGCTGGACATAGGCCTCCCCCAAAAGGGGGGGGTTTGCCATAATCGCCACGCTTGGCAGGCGGGTTGGCGATCGCAGTATGATATGGTGGTGGAATGCGTAGAGAACGCTGCTGCCCATTCTCCGGTACGCCCCTTAGTCGCCTTTTACGACACCCACGGGAAGTATGGGGTGGTGCTATTCTTTAAGTCCGGCACCACACAGACTCCCTAATGCTACCTATGCAAAACTAACCTAACCTAACCTAACCTAACTATATAATAATATTATGAATGCGAAAGTCAGTTTGTTTGTTTGTTACCTTTTCACGCCTAAACCACTGAACCGATCATCCTGAAATTTTGTGTATTCGTTGTCAGGTGTACAGAAACGGACATATGGTACCTTTCATCCCGATAAAAAGTGCTGTTTCCGAGGAAAACAACAATAACGTTAATATAATAATAGATGGCGCCACGTGTCTTTCGAGTCAAAAACAGGACAACGTCTGTCGGGTCAGCTTGTTTAAAATATTGCATAGTTCTCACACTCCATAAGGTCGTCTGATATTTTTATTAAATATGTTATTTTGGAAAGTTTGTGTAAAAGACGACTCAACTTTACTTTTACTATTACGCAGGCGTTGATTTACATAATTCTTACATTTATTTCAGCAACATTTTAACTACCCACATACTTATCAGTGTGCAAATTGCAATCGTGTTCTGTTTACACGCTACTTGCATCAAACAAAATTCAAGCACACAGCTGTGCACACAGTAAGCTAATATCCCATTCCTCGATAAAAAGTAAAAAAATTGAAAAATAAGAAAATAATGAGAAAACCATAATTTTATTATCTTTTCAAAAGATCCGGCTATCTCCACGATAGCTGGTCGGTATCCGATTTTTTTGCGAACATTTGAAAAATAATTTTGAATTTATAATTTGCACATTTTTACGGATTCAAATAAAATTCAATTATATTGGTGAACGAATGAGACTAAAACCTTTTTGTTTGTAAATAAAGAGTCAACGAACTGGGAGGTTAGAATTTATTTTTTAAATGTTTACGACGTAAAAGAACCCAGGACGCTTCCTGTATTGGTTTAAAGTGGTATAAAGTGTTGCTAGCACTTGGTACTTAAAGTGTTAATTTAAGGAAAAATACCACGGCAGCCTTGTTTCAACTGAAAATATTGTTTTTTATTATTTTCCTGAAAGCTTTTAGGAGAAAACCGGATATTTTCGCCCACTTGAGATTATTTCTAAAGAGACAAAAAAAAACTAATAATAAGGAAAATAAACCGAGTCCGAAACGTTGAAATCCGCAGACGTACGAAGGTTTCCGATATCGGAAAACGAGTTAAGGAACTCAATTGGAGTTGGGCAGGACACCTGGCAAGGCGCAGTGTTGACAGATGGAGTAAGGCAATGACCGAGTGGCGTCCAAGGACTGGAAGCCGAAATTTCGAACGTCCGGCGGTGAGATAGGCTAACGACATTATTACCATCTTGAGTAGAACGGCTAACACAGGGGTGTGGGCAATGGTATTTGAAAAGAGATTCCTGTGGCTCAGCAGTGGGTAAAGTCGGACTGTTATACAGGGTTATTTCTAAAACATTAACAACCTCTTAAGAGGTAATTGTACTCATCATTATGAACAACTTTTACTATTCCCACTTTTACTATGGGACCAAACCTGAAATCGCGAAAAAAAAATCTGCTGTTCCCTACATTTTGACGAGCTACACGAACATAAAAGTAGGGAACAGCTGATTTTTTTCGCGATTTCAGGTTTGGTCCCATAGGAAAAGTTGTTCATAATGATGAGTACAATGACCTCTTAAGAGGTTGTAAATGTTTTACCAATAACCCTGTATTCATGAATAAGGAAAATTCTTATATTTTTTTAACATCTCCAATTAAAGGATTCTTCACAATTTCCTCTCCAAATTGCTATGAGAGATGGACAGATAATAGACAGACACGTTCATTTCGTTCATCGTCTTTGGAAAATCTTTTAACTTTTGAAGTAAAAATTTAGTTTTCCGAAAAAAAAGCAACCGACTTCCAAAAAAGGCACTACAAAGTGAAAAATTTGGTACTTTAATTTCGGAAGTCGGTGTGCATTTTCGTTTTTGCATTGTTTGCCACCGAATACATTATAGTGTCTTTTTTGGAAGTCGGATGTTTTTTTTTTGGAAATAGTTTTATTTTTCACTTTTAAGTTGTACTTACCCCACACAAACTCGTATAACACTGTTTACTATGTAAATATCAGTGACAAGAAGTAATTATAACATCATCATTATAGCTAACTCAAAGACTACCCAAGCAAAGTTAATATTTATATGGGTATATAGGGCCATACCCTACCCATATCCCCTACATATCCATAAAAAAAAAATCGATTTACAATAGCCGGAGATATCGCGTAACATATACATACAAAAAAAAAATTCAGTCGACTTGAGAGCCTCCTCCTTTTTCAAGTCGGTTAATTATGTAAAGATACGGCACTTATCGCCACAATGCATCCCATGACAATTCCACACTAAAAAGTCATAGGAAAGCAAACGACGCAATTTTGTTTCCTTGAATTTTTATGGGACCAATCTGAAAACATATCCTTTCAAATAAAAAAAAGAAATTTGCAAATCGCTTATAAATAACGGAGTTCTGAGGTACCAAACATCATCACAACCACTTCACCAAATTGTGCTTTCCGAGAGCAAATCCACGAGTTACTATAAAAAATACCCAAATCGCTATAGGTGTGCCTATAATATTTGAAGAGTTCCTTCGATTTCTCCAGGATCAGATCAGATCCTGACCTGATGACAATGGGACCACCTGGAAAGTATACCCTTTCAAACAAAAAAAATAATTTTTGAAATCGGTCCAGCCGTCTTCGAGTAATCGGTGAACATACATATCGGTGAACAACTAATAACCTCCACCATTTCATGACGTCGGTTAAAAAAAATTCAACCGAATTGATAACCTCCCGCAGTGAAACTCCAAGCATAGCCCTCTCCATTGCCCTTTGGGTGACTTTTAGCCTTCTTATAAGGCCCATTGTGAGCGACCAGGTTTCAGTGCACTAAGTCATCACTGGCAACACGCACTGGTCAAAGACTTTCGTCTTTCGTCTCGAATCAGGAATGAGGAGATCCGCAGGAGAACCAAGGTAACCAACATAGCCCGAAGAATTGCCAAACTTAAGTGGCAGTGGGCAGAGCACATTGCTCGCAGAACAGATGGATGGAGCCGAAAGGTTCTGGAGTGGCAACCGCGTACCGGAAGGGCTCCCACAAGGTGGTCCGGCGACCTTGTGAAGGCCGAAGGAACCCGTTGGATGCGAGAAGCACAGAACCGGTCAAAGTGGAGGCCTATGTCCAGCAGTGGACGTCTTTCGGCTGAAATGATGATGATGATGATATCCTCCTCCTTTTATTGAAGTCGGTTAAAAATCCCATTTAATTCGAAATTATAGTAAGCTATGCGGCGTGTGTTTATTAGATGAATGAACGTAAATGAAGCAATAGTAGCAGGCGGCGTTCTGTAGTTTCTGCCTACCCAATGGAAAGAAGGCGCGAATTTATGTATATGTGAATATAAGTAGGCTGATTACGAATGCCAATTTCTATCAGTGTTTTAGTCTCCTTATAAACAAATATAGCAAGAAAAGAACATTTGTATCTACATACAACTCGTAACAAAGGCATTATCTTATAAATTCAACATTAGACTGAACAATTTGAATTTTGCTGTTACAAAAGAGGTCAAGAGCGGGCGGGCCCATTCAATAATAAAATAAAAAATAAAAATAAATAACAATTGCTATTCATTCAATTTCGATACAATTTCCATTCTATTCGTGCTTTCCTCAGAATATCACATCAGTCATCTGGATGGCAATTCTCGTAATTTTAAGAACGTTCACGACTGTGAACGACTTGGTCTCAGTCTCAATCTGACAAAAAACCTCTAAAAATCCTAAATTTTTGACTTGTTTTTGACATTCATTGTCGCTGAAATGAGATTGCGACTAGATTTTTGAATATTTTTAATTACTGAATTTGGCCTTCTGTTCTCTGTATTACAACTTTACAAGTTCACGAATCAATGATTCCACTGTTTCGGGTTCTATTATTGGAAGAAAAGCTGACTCATATTCTGAGATACAGTGATTCTGTGAAGCCCCTAAACCATATTATAACTTCTTCTTGGCACCGACCTTGAGGTTATGTATTTCGTATGAGACTCTTCGGAAATCTTAAATATCATCGTTCTCTTGCCATTACTCCAATTTAGGTATTTAGAGTCAGCGCAACGTGTTTTTTTCTTTCATACTTCTCTGTTACCTAGTCGCCGTAGTCTCAGTAGTCACCCTGGAAATCTGTAGGTAGGTACTAATCACACTAATACTATAAAGGCGAAAGTTTGTGAAAAAATCTTTGAACGAAAATGTTCACGAGTTAAATTTAATTTGATAGCGACTCACAATTTGCGAAAGGACGTCTCAATGAAAAAACAAATGGCAGTCTCGCAAAATAAAAAGTAGGTAACATGTTCCTAAAGAGTTCCATTTTCGAATTCCATAACTATTTTTTCATTCTATTATTATAAGTGGCCAGATCCAGAAACTATATTATAAAGGCGAACGTTTGTGAGTGTGTGTGTGTGTTTATATGTTTGTTAATTCTTCACGCTCAAACGGCTGAACCAATTTTGATAAAATTTTGTATGGAGGGAGCTGTAACCTTAGATTAACATATATGCTACTTTTTATCCCAATATTCCTACGGGATCGACACTTATGCGGGTGAAACTGCGGGGCGCAGTTCGTAATACATAAAGTTGAAGTTTTTTGTTTGAAAGCGGAAATCTCTGGAGTTCCAGTCGGATTTTAAAATTCTTTTTACATTAGATAGAGGTTATAGGCTATTTAACATCACGATACGACACTTAGGAGTCTAGCAAAATGAAAAAAGTCAGAAAGAACGCTAAGCAAAAACGAAGTAAGTAATTGCGCGGGCGGGCGATAGGATGCTGTATTCCTTGTTATAATAAGAAAATCACGCGGACAAAGTTGCGGGCAGAAGCTAGTCATAAATAAAATAAAAAATTTACATCACCTTAAACGAGGGGCCTATGGCTAAATAATAACAGCCGCACAGGTCGATCGATCAGGTTAAGCTTCGCTTGCCGCGGTTGGTCTGTGGATGGGTGACCATCTTTACATACTGAGACCCCTCCGTGCCTCGGAAAGCACGTTAAGCCGTTGGTCCCGGCTGTCATTCGTGGATCTTTGACAGTCGTTACGTGTAGTCAGAAGCCCGAAAGTCTGACAACCAGTCTTACCAAAGGGTATCGTATTACCCAGTAACTGGGTTGTGGAGGTCAGATAGGCACTCGCTCCATGTAAAATACTGGTATTCAGCTGCATCCGGTTAGACTGGAAGCCGACCCCAACATAGTTGGGAAAAAGCTAGGCAGATGATGATACCATCACCTTTTTTTTTTTTTTTTTTTTTTGTGGATGGGAAATCATCAAATGACTCCTCCCGCTCTTGGTGGAGCGGAAGGGAGTGTCAGACTCTTACTGACTAAAACCCACCCGTGTTCCTTCCTTAGCCCTTTATGTTCCGGTCCAGCGGTAACCCTTTCGGACAATCCCGCTGACCCGGCAGGCTTCGGCCCTAAGGGGCCCCTCCTCGATGCTGACATCTCTTTGAGGCGCGCGTGGAACACGTACGCGCCGTCCGGCACGGGCCTGGTCCTGATCGGGCGGTGAGCTACCCATTACTCTCCGCCCGCAGGCCCGCGCCTACGGTGGCCGGGAGTCGTCACGCGGCTCCCGACGCCCGGAGCGTCTCCCGCGGCGGCTGGGATGGGAGGCTCTCTCCCTGAGCCGTTCCGCCACCTCCTTCGCTAGCATGACTGCTTCGCAGAAGGAGGTGACTGCCTCCCACTCCCTCTCGCCCCGGACCATGGCTTGCACCAGGGCCGGACGCGAGAGGTCGCCGTCGCTGCCAATCGCCTCTACGAGGACACGGCGGTGCTCCGCCCAAGCGGGGCAGACCTCCACCGTGTGCTCCACCGTGTCCTCTGGGCGATCCTGACAATGGTGACACCCGGGCGTTTCCTCCCGCCTGATGATGTGCAGGAACCTCCCGAAACTTCCGTGTCCGGTGAGGACCTGCGTCAGGCGGTAGGTGAGGGCGCCGTGGCGCCTCTCTAGCCACTCCTCAAAGAGGGGTCTTATCGCCGCTATCGCGGCGTGCCCTGCGCTGGGTTGCGACAGTCGCTCTTTCCATGCCGCCATGAGATCGCGCCGGAGATCCGTCCGCTCCGCAGCGATTTGCCGCGGAAGCGGATCCTCCCCCCGGCGCAGTGCCTCCGCGCGCCACTCATACAGGCGCGCGAGGACTATCGCCTCCAGATCCCATGGCGGCAGTCCGGCAAGGAGGCTTGCCGCCTCGCCAGAGATCGTGCGGTAGCCCCGGATAGCCCTTATGGCTACCACCTTCTGGGGCGCGTTCAGGTAGTGGGCGGCTCGCCGCCGCAGTGAACGCGCCCACACCGGGGCCCCGTATATGGCCATGGACCGCACGACCCCCGCGTAAAGCCTCCGGCAGGAGGCGTTTGGCCCCCTCAGGTTGGGCAAGAGCCGCTTGAAGGCGGCCCCGGCCCGTTCCAGTTTGGGGGCCAAACGTCGGAAATGCTCCACGAAGTTCCACCGGCTGTCGAGGACGAGACCCAGGTATTTCATCGTCATCCCGACGCCGATGTGAACCCCTCCTACCGTTAGTTGGGATCCCGATGGCGGCGCGTTCCGGGGCCCATGAAACGACATGGCCTCGGACTTGTGCAATGCCACCTCGAGACCCAACTGCCGGATCCTCTCCACGACTATCGCAACCCCGCGTGTCATCGCGTCGGCCGCCGCCTGATGCGACCTCCCCTGCGCCAGGACCAGCGTGTCGTCAGCGTAGCAAACCACGCTGACGCCATCAGGGAGGTCGGCGCGCAGCACCCAGTCGTACCCGATGTTCCACAGAGGCGGCCCCAGGACCGATCCCTGTGGGACACCGCACGACATCTCTCGCCGGTTCCACTCCCCATCGCGACCGGGGTAGCTGACGGCTCTTTCCGTCAGATACGCCTCGACTATTCGACGGAGGTAGGGCGGCACCCGGTGATACCGGAGTGCCTCCACAATGGTGCCCCAGGGGAGGGTGTTGAACGCGTTGGCGATGTCGAGTGACACCGCCACGACGACCCCACCCCGGGACACCGCGTCCCCCGTCGTGAGGGCTCTCACGCGCATGATGGCGTCCACCGTCGAGCGCCCCTTGCGGAAACCAAACTGATCACCTTAAACATACAATGCAGATGCGTTGAAACCCAATTTATTGTTATTAACCAACTTCTTTTAATACAAAGAATATGAGTAAACTACATACAACATCTATTAGTTGTACAAAAAAAAAATGCGATATCAAATTCATAGCAATAAGTGCACGCTCTCAGCCGAACACGACGAAAAGGAATCCTGAAACCGGATCAAAGGAATAAAGGCTAAATGCTCCATACACCCTCCAATCTATCCAGCTATACGGTGGAATGGATTCCAGGAAAACTGACGATCCAAATTGCATTCAGTTAGTTCAATCTAAAGCTGTGTACGCACTTCCGATGAAGGCTACGTCGCATGAGGTGGAACTTGTTTGGTATCTGTATGTATTGTGTCATATAAGTATTAAAATATCCGAACCATTAGATACAGACTAACTGTCTAGTTTGGGGCTCACTAGCAAATCCATCCTATTATTATAAATTCGAAAGTAACTCTGACTGTCTGTCTGTCTATCTGTCTGTCTGTATGTTACCTTTTCACGACTAAATTACTGAACGGATTTTGTAAAATTTGGCAGAATCTATCTCAGATTGCATCCCGGGGAAGGACATAGGATAGTTCTTATCCCGATATTCTTGCGGGACACTTATGCGGGTGTAATTCATATTGTAATCTAGCTGTAGGTAGTATTTTAAGCTACTCGTCGCGTCAACGTCCTGTTAACCTGTGAACCTACGTACTGTATTACCTGGACATTAAATATTTTCCATTTCTATCGACCAATATTTAGTAGTAAATTAGGTTTTGTAGACCAGATCTTGGAATTTGTAGTGAAACCCTTCAAAAGTACGTCGACGACGACGGATATTTTTGATAATTTGCTATGACTTGCTTGTGCTTACGAACATCGAACACTGTTCGGCCAAAACGTTCATGGCTATTCAATTTGTAAGTACTTACTTACTTACCTGGTTTGGTCCCTGAGGTGGTCACGGCGTGCTATGTGTTCTGGTGCGCCGGTGATGGGGATTACTCCCCAGAGGAGGGGCCGGTAACGGACAGCCGCGGCGGGTTCACGGATGAGTGCTAACGCGTGCCCGTGTTCCCGCCGTAAGCAGCAGAGGAGGACACCGTGGAGTTTTAGTGAGTTAGAGTCCCACATAACTGCACTATCTCCCCGTGGTAGTGCAGAATGCATGAGCATTTCTCCACGTTAAAAAAAAAAGTACTTAGGCACCTACTGTATAAATGGTGTTCGGAGAATTTTAACTTATGGTACAGTCAGTGACAAAAATCGATTAACATCATCAGTTTTTTATCTCATAAGTATTAAACGAAATATTAAATTAAAATTGGAACATTAGCTATTATTTGAAATGAAGGAATTTAATGTATTATTTCGTGTCTATTTAGATGATGTGTAAAATAAGTGTTACTTTAGTGACTTCTACTCGTAGCCTACATTAGTAGGACATTAGATGACTTAATTAATTAATTAAGTCCCCATCTGTTCACTTAACTAATATTTCCTCAATTTCGTATTTGAAACTTAATTATTTTGATTAAAAAGACTTCCTTTGTAAAATTTTAACCTCTTGATTATTCTTTCATTTTGATTAAATGCCTAAAAATAGTGATTTTATTGTTGGTGTTCTCAAGAAAACTCAGGTGCGCAGTACTCACAACCGGCGCGAGGCTTGCGTGTGTGACCAGATAAACTTAAACCAGGTAAATGGAGTACCTATGTAAGGATTAGTATGCAGGTGCACTGAAAGAAATAAGCAGTAAATAAAAATGAAAAAACATTGATCTGAACTGCTTTAAACAGTTCCATATGAACCTAACGTTCAAAATAGTATTTTTTTCTGATCCGAAAACAGTTATAGCTTGAGGCAAAATATTACCGTCATTACAGTAAACTTTAACGTTTTAAGTAGCTAAAAAGTCACAACATTAACTGTTTTATTCATTTGGTGATATCGTTCAAACCATTGAAATTTTCTTACATTACAGTAATGGTGGTTTTCCTTTTTTTGTTCTTTTTTTTTTTCAGTAAATAGTATGATCAATCATTAAAATTTACTGTTTTGTCTTTTACTGTTTTACAAACATTTCTTCTTACTGTATATATTCAGTAAAGTCTTAATAAAATCGCTTTAATGTGGTGTAGTAAAAATTATTTTGAAGCGACTGCTTCTTTAGTAAGGGGCGTTGGGCATTTTTTGAGATGGGAAAAAACCACTGAACTCGCGACACTGTTACCGTAAGCGACACCGCGCGTGTTTTGCTTATAAGACGATTAAAAAAATACCCGCTTCGGATGTGTTCGGCTGTCCTCGGGATGTACTCGATTTTAATGTAGGTATATCCGATATGTCAGTGAGTGATGGCAAAGTATTGTTTGTGTTGTGTTTTCACTTCTATCGGTGCTCCCGGAGTGCCACTGTTTTTTTTCAGTGTGGCGTTCTTTAGTTTCTGCTTACCCTCATGGGAAGAAAGCGTAAGTTTATGTTATGTCATCATCATCATTTCAGCCGAAAGACGTCCACTGCTGGACATAGGCCTCCCCCAAAAGGGGGGTTTTGCCATAATCGCCACGCTTGGCAGGCGGATTGGCGATCGCAGTATGGTATGGTGGTGGAATGCATAGAGAACGCTGCTGCCCATTCTCCGGTACGCCCCTTAGTCGCCTTTTACGACACCCACGGGAAGTATGGGGTGGTGCTATTCTTTAAGTCCGGCACAACACAGACAAATGTTACATATGTGACATATGTTATGTATATAGTTCACGAATCTCTCGTCTCTTTGCATGTCATGCATACAATTCAAACATTCATACTCGAACTATCGTGAGTACACGGCTTTACATTAGCTAAGTGCACATCTATGGGTACGAGTACATGGTACATTAACGATGTACTCTGGGTTGAAAGGCCTTTAGAGGCAGGTACGATCGCGACAAGGGAAAGAGAGAATAAAATTAATTCAATATTGAGACTTGCTCTGTTGGAAAGGTCTTAATAACAGCCGGATACTGGGAATGGGGTCGGAAATTTACTCGATTAAAAGGTGTAGAACAGGACAACTTTGCTTAACAAGTCTTCCGGAAATAGGGTTCAGGGGGCCTAAAAACGTCACTTTGGCAGAATCATAAAAGGATAACATTATGAATCATAATACGGTGAAGACAGTCCGTGTTTTTCTTTTTTTTGCTGCACTACGTAGGTATAATCAAAGAGATTGGGATTGGATTGATTGGTATCTTAGCACAGACAAAAAAAAAATAACTAAAAAATCCTTCACCAATGGGATTTGATACGATTAACTTAACAGTTAACTGCCAAATATGATTCATTATCCTTTTATGAATCTGCCAAAGTGGCCTTTTTAGGCCCCCAGGTGTTACAAATAATATTTGTAAGACATTTTTTTTAAATCGTGGAATCGTATTCTGTCATAAATGATATTGAGGACTGACTGGTCATCGTTATTTTAACCAGTGGCGTATTTGTAGATTTTCTGCCACTGCTGACAAAGGCTTCTCTCAGGCTGCACCACAACAACTTGTCCTCCACTTTCCTCAACCAGACTGTCCCAACCACCTTCTTAAGGTCCATCTAGCTGAGGGGCGTCCCATACTACGCTTACCGAAACGCGGTCTCCATCACTCTAGGACCTGTCTGCTCCACCGGCCATCGGTCCCTCGATAAACTTGGCCAGCCGACTGCCACTTTACCTTGTTTACCTACTCTGCAAGCTATGGCGGTAACTCCAGTTCTTTTTTTTAAATATATCTGCTATAAGAGTTTATGTGGTGCCGGACTTGAAGAATACCACCACCCCTTACTTCCCGTGGATGTCGTAAAAGGCGACTAAGGATCGTACCGGAGAATGGGCAGCAGCGTTCTCTGTGTATTCCACCATCATACCACACTGCCATCGCCAACCCGCCTGCCAAGCGCAAACCCTCCCAAAATTGGGGGAGGCCTATGTCCAGCAGTGGACGTCTGTCGGCTGAAACGAAGACGACGATCTGCTATAAATGCAGATGAAGTGCAGTCCTAGAACGGTATGATTACACTCGATAATACTCGTATAATTACGAGTACACTCGTTATTAATAATGGATTTATTTATCCATAAAATTATACTACATCACAACAATAACGACAACAACTTGGACAACAGTGAGATCTATCTGACGAAGCATACGCCAAGACGCAAGCGAAAACTTGCACTCCCCTGATTTATGACGTCACGTTTTCCCATTCCCCTCACATTTACCCTACTCAGTTCGTTGCCATGACAATCCTCTGTAGCGACGAAACTTTGCCTATAAACAACACCTGCCTTTCTGCCTGACGACTAATTATTGTTTAATCTTTTGCAGGAGTTTCTTTGAAAATATGCTGAGCTAATCAAAAGATGTAGAAGTTCATTCTAAACATACTTTTAGAAACTTGGGTTTTATTATGAACATTACTTTTAGTTGTACTGAAACGAGCCTGTTATGCTGCCGGCTTAAATTAGCTTTGCAGGTTGAAGGTTCGTTTTCTGCACGCCACAAATATTTTATACAAGTATTTGCCAGCGGGTTCCAGCATGTCGAGGTAGGAAATTATCCCACAGGAACGTACGTACTACCTAGATAAAAATAACATTGTGGCCTAACCTAGGTTTAGTCTACATCTAAATCTGTTCAGCCGTTAGATAAAGCGTCAAAAATATAACAGGCCGACAGACAGCGTAATTAAGTGCCTTTTCATACGTCCATAACCGGGTAGACGGTGCCGACTATCCGGTAACACTTGTCAGGCAAACTACGCCGGTACGTGTGAAAGCTAACGTACATGGCTATACACTTCGCTACTCCGTTTTATATTAAGGTGCTTTTCACACGTGCCGGCAACCGGGTAGCCGGTGCCGGCTAGGTAACACTTGCCAGGCAAACTACGTGTGAAAGCTAACGTACATGGCTATACAATTGAAAGAAAAGAAAGAAAATGCATTTATTTAGCACAGGCTAAAAGACACATTATACACCAGATAGTCAGATAATAGTCGTACATCAGATAAAAACAAAAAAAAAGATAAAAATAAAAAGTGCAAAGTCCGATGTCAGAAATTAACAGGAATGTGTGCCTCACGGCTGTGCCAAAAAGGCCCAGTTCAGCAAAAATGCCAGACAACCAGCGTCAGGCACTAGCCTGACGCTGGTTTTCAACTGGACCTGATGTGTGAAGTGACGGATGTAAATCAGTTCTATACTGCAACGTGACGTGTGTAGGCGTATTTAAATAAATAAATAAAAATACTGATAAATAAATAAGTGAGATGGCCGCATGGTAGACCTTCTTAAGCAAATAAAGAAATTTTACGAAACGAGTCCGAACAAAAACCTGTTTGCCGGGCTCCGGCTACCCGGTTCCGGGACGTACGGATTTGACACATGAGTAGACCATGACCTGGGTGAGAACATAGGATGCTTTTTATCGGGGTAGTACCTTCCAGAAGGATAATTTCCGACCTCCAAAGCTAGTAGTTTAATGGTTTTCGATTGTTTTAAAAGAACGTAGGTCATTACCACCCCAGTCAGTTGACCGAATTGAATGTTGTTCATTCATAAGTTTCATTGTGTAAAGATTAATCTCACAGATTATAATATTGTTTATTTTGTTCTCCATAAAAATTAAAGATATAATTAATGTAGAATTTTTTTTTTTAGGGTGACGCAATGGCTGTTTTGGTCGGTGAGGTTTATACACTTTTGAGAGCACTTTTAATTCTGTGTCTATGCCTTAATATTCTAGTCATCATCATCATTTCACTGCTGCTGGACATAGGCCTCCCCCAAGCACCTCCACTTCGACCGGTTCTGTGCTTCTCGCATCCAACGGGTTCCTGCGGCCTTCACAAGGTCGTCGGACCACCTTGTGGGAGGCCTTCCAACGCTACGTCTTCCGGTACGCGGTCGCCACTCCAGAACCTTTCGGCCTCATCGGCCATTTGTTCTGCGAGCAACGTGCCCTGCCCACTGCCACTTAAGTATGGCAATCCTTCGGGCTATGTCGGTTACCTTGGTTCTCCTGCGGATCTTCTCATTCCTGATTTGATCTCGCAGGGAAACTCCAAGCATAGCCCTCTCCATTACCCTTTGGGTGACTTTTAGCCGTCTTATAAGGCCCATTGTGAGCGACCACGTGTCAATGCCATAAGTCATCACTGGCAACACGCACTGGTCAAAAACTTTCGTCTTGAGACACTACGGTATGTGGGACGAGAAGATATTGCGTAGCTTCCCGAACGCTGCCCAGCTGAGTCGGATTCGACGATTGACCTCTTTCTCGGAGTTAGACCTACCTAACTAGACTTCGACTTAGCGTCTCCGATCTTTATGAGAGTGGGTGGTGGTGGGTTCTAGTCATAGATTGATTATATTATAGTCATAGTGATTGTCAGAAAAGCAAAAGCTGTTGCTTTTCGAAATCGATATTCTCATAATCTTAATGATATTTGTTGCGGTAAGTACTTAGGTTTGTAGAAATCCTTTTTCCCGTCAAAACAATTTTTTTAACAAGATGAGGTTTGTACATGTAGGTACAACAAGCTGCATAAAAAACTTGCATTTTGCTACAATATTAGCGTGTGAAAGAAAGCCTGGAATTGCTCATCTTCGCGCATAAGCGATGTAATAGCATCCTTTAAGCGGCGATATTGCTCGTTTTGCATGATACATGGCCCTAAGCGGTTGTGGCGTGCATCGTCCAATTTGTGAAACAGGGGAGGTTTTAAAAGGAGATCTGAACGAAATACATGAGATAACTTCCAAAAACTTTGGTAAAACATAATCTGTTACATTTTTCATAGCTCTCTTCACATTTAAACGAAACGTAGCAGGCGTATAACTTAGACAATTAAAAGACTAAAATGGAAATGGGCAGGAAACGTCATCAAACACCTTCCGTTTTTACTTTTTGAGAGACGTAACAGAATGGTACTCTCTCCCTTGAATTTGTATGTATATATATATTATAAGTATGTATTATAGTCAATAGTATATATGTGTATATAACCTATTTATGTATTTGTGTACTTAGTTTTAATTTTTTTTAATCATTGTTCCTCTCAACCAAAGCACCTGCCATCCAATCTCTTCACCACCCTTGGTTGACTGGTAGAGAATGCCTAAGGCATTAAGTCCGCCTTTGTACCTTTTTGTGCGAAAAGTTTAAATAAATAAATAAATAAATGGTATCCCAGAGAAGAAAAGAGGAAAAGGGAAAGGTCATTTCAAGGATAGGAAGAAAACTACTGCAGGACCATGGAGGAGAAAAACTCACGCCCGTGAGCTATGTAAAAGCCTGGGGGACGCCTTTGCTAGCGAGCAAAGCGATCTAGAAATATCTGATGTCTTAAGAGGCCTATTACAAAAATGAGCGTAGATGCATGACATATTTCATAGGTTGGTAAAGATAGTTCGTTTTCTCTTGTACAATAATAATAAAGCGATTTTTTTATTAATTATATATTTATTTATTTTATTTATCACATGAAATGTTTCCTTTGCCATTACAGATAATAATAAATCTAATGCGACAAAGTAACTTAAAATATACTTAACTACTTATACCT
Organism: Mesoligia furuncula; assembly: GCA_916614155.1. NCBI lineage: Eukaryota > Metazoa > Arthropoda > Insecta > Lepidoptera > Noctuidae > Mesoligia > Mesoligia furuncula. The sequence continues at coordinate 9,115,460 of OU744799.1, read as the reverse complement.
AACATTCTACACAGTACAATTTGGTCTAACAATAATCGTTTTCCTGATGCATGTTTAGCATAAACTCATGGAGAGCTGATTTGAGAGCTCTAATTTGCAGATTGTGTTGAATTATAATCCAATAATTGTTAAAAAAACACCAATTTAAAAAATCATACTTTGATTTTTAAATAAATAAATAAAATAAAAGTTAAAAAAATATTGATAGGTACTTCGATTTTTTAATAAATTAAATAAAAGTATTTTGCGCTGGCGGCGGCGCTGCGCGCTCGCCCTGGCTGCAGGCCTTAATTTATTGAGGCATCCACTGGCAAGCCCGGTTAAGCAGACGACAAACTCATTGAACTTCTAGATGCCATTTATAAAAAAAAAAGATGCGCGCTCAGTACCGAAATGTAAGAGGGCTCATAACCTTTAATATAAATAAATTGTAAAACTAGTTTGGAGATTGTTAACAAAGGCTAATTGAAATTGAAACAACTGCTTGTTAGTTGATTAACACCCGTTTCTGGATTGGGAATTTTAAGTTAAGAACTTGTCATTGCAATCTCTACTTTAAATGATAAATGATAAATGATTTATTTTCTGTAAGTAGGTTTTTACAAACACTTTTACACGTCATTATATTTTTTAAACTAGATGTGGTCGGCGTTTCCTATCTGACTACTCTGAGAAGAAAGGCCGAAACAAACTCAGAGGTCACAGTCTCTTTTAAAGTCCAGACAAAATCTTGGTCAGATCGTGTGAAGACCATGTAGATTGATGTCTGAAATGGTCTTTTGAGGAAAGAACCACACAGATTGAGCGGACCTGTCCAATCAGTGCACGCATTTGTCAATAGTAGTCTTTAGTATCTTAATTCTCTTATCTTTGGAATTTCGCAGGTTGCATTGAAGGAATCATCTTAAGTACTGCTAAAGTAGGGTAGCTAAGGTAGGGACAAGTCCTCAACTTTAAATTCTCAATTTAGAAACGTTTTAGCTGATATTGGAATATTTGGTGGTCATGTGAGGTCTGAAGTTATGCCACGGGAAAAGACTACCGAGATAGAAAGTATTCTATGTCCTAAACTCCTAATCCAGGTGTTGGTCTTATGCCAAACCCGTGTAGCCGCTTTAGCGTGAAAGCGTTACCCTAACCTAAACTATGACTTTTCAAAAGACTTTTATTTTTAGTTAGTAAAAAACACTACAAATCTGTAACTGCTTCCCTTTTATACAATTTTCCAATAAAATCTGTTGCCTTTCTTCTTACAAACGCGTTTGTAGTCTATATTTACCTACCAATAATGCTTTGATCTATTTACACCTCAGTTCGAAAACCTTTCATACGGAGTATTGTAAGAGTAAATGTACATTGCCTACAATAATATAAAACACAATAGGTACGTATTTTAAATCAAAGGGTTCGAATGTTGTCTAAGACCGTTACCACACTGATGATTTGCCAGCGTGTTTCCAGAAAGGCGATTTGTGAACTTGCTTCCACGGGTGCAAAGAAAACCAAATGACCAAATTATCTAATGTTAGAAGTAGCGAATGTGACATCATACTGAATGGGGAAAACTGGAATTTGTTGATCAAACGGTTTTTCTGGGAATCACTCAAGACGAGAAATTACAATGGGGACCTCACATATTACATCTCTTGCAGGGCGGCTTAGCTCGGCCGTTTATGCTGTTAGAAAGATAAGACAGTTAACAGATGTAGAAACCGCGTTTGGTCTATTTTAGCTACTTGGACAATATGTCGTACGGCATTTTACTGTAGGGTCGAGCAGCTGACATTGAATGCATCTTTATTTTGCAAAAGAGAGCTGTCAGAGCCATTTATAATCTACATCGCCGCGAATCTCTCAGAGAACTTTTTAAAAGGATTAATATTATGACGGTACCTTGCCAAATCATTTATGAAAATATTAATTACTAGCTTCCGCCCGCGACTCCGTCCGCGCGGATGTCGGTCTTCGCGTGGATGGTTTATTTCTCCATTTTGAGTAACTCTGACAATGACATCTTATAAATATCTATTGGACCCAAATACGGCTAAGCCTATAATAATTAAGGAGATCCCTCTATTGAGCTACTGCTGTTGAGCTCGCGTTCTGTAGTAAGTATTTTTTTCATAGTAATTCCGACCTTGATAAGTAGCATGTAGCAGTAAATTACTGACAGTGACGAAAAGTTTGCAATAATAAAAAAGTGATCGTGACAATGCGGCAGAAAGTTAATTGAGAGCTTTAGCATACACAACATTGTTAGTGAGCTTGTCCGGAATATGAACATGAAGATTTCTTGGACTGCTCACACGGGAAAGAGCTACGTAAAGTTGCCCGTGTGAAAAACAACTCGCGGTAAGATCTACGCCAGCAACTCCTAGGGTCTGACCTTGAGCCTTATTTATTGTCATGGTGTAACACAAAGCTACAGGAAACTGTATTCTCTTAAATTGAAATGGAAAATTATCCACTGCGGGTAATGCAACGTGTGTTCGCGGTTCTACAGAACAACGTCTATGAATAAAACTGAAAAAAAAAATTTTTTTTTCTACGTATTTTTCCAGGATAAAAAGTATCCCATTTTATGCCCAGGATAATAAGGTATAATTATACTAAGTTTCATCGAAATCGAACCGTTAGTTTTCACGTGATGCCTGCATATACAGACAGACAGACAGACAGACAAAAATTTTTTTAATCACATATTTGGGTTTGGTATCGATCCAGCAACACCCCCCGCTATTTATTTTTTCAATATTTTCAATGTACAGAATTGACCCTTCTACAGATTTATTATATGTATAGATAGGCAACAAAAAATCTTTTTAATAAAATAAGATAATAAAATGGTTGATGTACTTATTTTATTAATAAAATAAATACATCAACCATTTTTCAGATTAGCCAAAGTACATAGGTACAACTTTTATGGGGTACCGCGTTAAATGTTACTGTAAAATACCTTGTGATATATCGCAAATAAAAGAAAGGAAAATTTAAAACTCACATTAAACCTACACTAAACAAGCATACTATAAATTAGAAGATTATATCCAAGATAAGAACGCTTGGAAACATGCTGGTGCTGCTCCATAGGACAATTTAGAGTCTAGACCAAATCAAACTGGTTGCTAATTTCATTGTAAAATTTATTCTTTTTTTGATATTGATTTACATTCTGTAATTACTTTAACTCACACCCTGACTTATTACTTGTTAATTTTTTTTACATGAAAATCGTTTACTTTCACCATGTTTGTAAATATGTGAACGCTATCAGATACTTATTTCATTTAAATGTCATGGTTTCAATTTTTAATTATTTTAACTATTGTGGTATAGTCCTTTTATTTTAGGTGCATCGTCTTCACATATGTGAGTGGTTGACCAAAAAGGGACCTGGAGGGATTGGCAACCGTTATTTTTTATTTTTGAATCTGTGGTCTTTTAGCTTTCTTTTGGTCTAACTAGAATATTTTTAGGTGCCGTAGTTCCCTTGAGGTCCCTTTTTGGTCAACCACTCACATATTATTATTATTATTATATAATTGAATGTATGCAAAACATTTTAAAAGAGTAACGGTGGAGTTTCTTGCCCATTCTTTATTTATTGTAATTTTTGACGTTCAAAAGTGCCTTTTACGTGCCTATTTGAAAGAAATGCTTTGACTTTGACTTTGCAAAGCGAGCTAGCTGCGACTACGCGACGCGAATTTCATGTTTTTTTTTTAAATATGTAGTACGCCCACCTATTTCTCTCTCTCTTGTTCAGTCACCTCAATCGCTCTCGTATCGTGCAATCCTGCTCGCTAGTCACTCAAAGTAAGCGCATTACACAATCGCCTCGCTGTAAACACGCTCGCAAATCGCCAGTATGATGTAAGGCCCTAAGCCTGTGTATAAGCCTAAGGTTTCATTCATCCCATAGGGAAAAAAATGGTTTAATTAATTTAATTTACCTAATTCTAGTTCATCCTTCTTTCGCTGCTCTAATTTCTGATTTTTTGTTTCAGCTGGAAACACCACTATTTTAGAGCTAGTTTATTCAGTGGATAACAATGCCATTCGATTGATATCTGTATTTAATCAGAGATCCTATTCAATTGAAAGACTAAATGTGAAATTTCCGTAAATATCGGGTCTATAGAAAGCTAACATTGGTTTGCTTTTAACGGGATTCCTCATTTTGTAGAAGTCGGAAGATTCAATGTACCTACATTCAGTTTTCTGGTTAAAAAGCGTAGATGCAACGTATTCCAGACACATTTTTAGCAACTACATAGCACATGTAGTACCATTAACTTTTTTAGTTTAATTTTTAGACCAAGTTCCTAACATTAGTATTCTGCAAAGGTTTGTGAAATGACCTGGTTTTTGTGGGTGACATAAAAGGCTAAGCAGAATGTGTAATACTAAAAGATGAAATTATTTCCATTATCCATTTGGCTGCAAGTAGTAATCTACCAAACAACCCATTCGGTCTTTCCGTCGTGTTTTTGATGATAAACTAATTAGTATCTCACGACCGAAATATAGGAAACGGGTCTTTTCAGCACTATCTATCTATCGCTGTCCATCTATATGCTTAATTGCCTGCAATTAACGACAATTATAAATGTGGTGTTGTCCCACATACAATGGTGCTCTTAGTATCGTGTCCAGCGTGTCCTGCTGTCTGCACGCTACAGGAGCTGATGGACGCTGCCAAAGGTGCCAAGCTCGTTGCCAAATTCTTGGCTGACTGTATATAGATTGCCATCGATATGCTAAGAAGAAAAAGATCTCCAAAGGATTATACCAGCAGATTTTATCATTCTATCTAAATTAATTTAAGCACCAAATATATGCTACCCAACACCAATTTATGTATGTTATCTACCGTTGAGTTTACCATAGACGTTACTAACTTCGGTGAAGGAAAACATCGTGAGGACACTGGCAAGTTCTAGAACCAAGAAATTCGAAGACATGTGACATCCACCAACTCACCCCCCCTCCTCGTGCGCACTCCCTCTCACCGAGAGGAGGCCTGTGTCCCAGCAGTAGGAACATTAAAGGCTTGACATTACGCGCATGTTTGAGATACCCTTGTCACCCCTACCAAACTATCACTGTAAACCCAAATTTTACGACTGATATCTTCGCACGAATGTACGTACCCACATGATCAAACCAAAGTATAATAAAATATACCTATCATATCGATACCTCTGGGCTCAAAGGGCGTATAGCACATTTTGAGCTTTTTGACATTTTATACTTTTCTCACTCAGTTTTTGATTCTCTATCGATCTGTGTAATCCACGTGGCGAAATTCGCAAAAAAATGTCGAATACGACCTCGTAATTTTCGTTACGTGTGCACAACTTATTTGAAAATTAGGGGCATAAGGAACATATTGCTGTCTCCACAAAAATTGGCAGGTTGTATAAACCAATTTGGTTGAAGATTTTGGGTGTAAGATCGTTCGAAAAGTAATATTGCTCTTTACGTCCTTTAAAAATTTCAAATATAAAAATATATTTGTGCTATACGACCTACATTTTATTATAAAATAAAGAGACCTAAGAGATCTGCTTCATCAGTTTTAAGCTTTATTAGCTGAAAACTGATGTAGCAGATTATAACAAAGACACCTGATTACATAGCATAAAATCTGAAATAAATTAAATAAGAAATGACGAAGAAAATGAAAAATTAAATGTTCTCATTACAAATTTAAAAACTTTTAGTATATTTTTGTTTTTTTTTTATAGAAAAGTGAAATAAAAGATTTTTATTTCTCATCACAATTTTAGTTTCTATTATCCTCTTTTTATTTCTATTAAAAACTCAATTAGAAGATTAAATAAAGCTACTCTTATAGCAAACCAAGAGCTATTCAATTTAGATTAAAAAAATATTTTAGTTTATTAGACAGAACAGACGAAGGTGACGTTCAAACGCAATACACTAACATAAAAAACAGCACTAAAAAGGTCAGTAATAAAACAAAAACGAACAAATACAAAGAGAGTAAATTTAGTTACCAAACGAAGCAGTTAATTGAAGAGAGGAACTGCAGAGCATGAAGTATAGTAAGAGCCCAGGCGACGATGGCGTAACCACTGCAGCCTTAAAAATAAGAGAGCCTGTCCTTCTTCCACATGTTACCAATTTTTTCAACAGTATTTTAAACACCGGAATTCTGCCACGCACATTTTGCCATTCTTTGATTATTCTTTTCCACAAAATGGGTGACAAAACAGACATAGACAATTAGCATCCTATCAGTCTGGTTTCACACCTGTATAAAGCTTTCATTAAAATAATCGAGAACAGAATAGCCGGAGCCCTCGACAAACATCAGCCCCCGGAACAGGCCGGATTTCGTCGCGGCCATTCTACTACTGACCACCGTGGAGGTGGTCAGTAGTAGAATAGTAACAAGAAGTCCATCAACAAGGTTCTCGAGAAACATACAGAGTTCCAGCTCCTACTGTATATTGCATTTATAGATTACTCAAAAGCTTTTGATAGCATAAGCCATACCTCAATTTGCAACGCCTTACAAAATCAAGAAATAGACATCACTTCTTTTGATAGAAACAGCACCCCAGCTATTAAAAATTAATTCTAAGACAGAACCGTCTTTACAATTCAATAAAGGAGTTAAATAAGGAGACCCGCTGTCTCCGAAATTATTTACGGCCGTTCTGGAGGAAGTCTTCAGAAAGCTAGCAGCAAGCTGGGCAGAAAGGGGCATTATGGTTGAAAAAAAGAGATTATCCAACTCCGTTTTGCCGATGATATTGTTCTTTTTTCGTCTTCAGTCTCCGAACTGACTCAGATGCTAGAAGATCTCAGTACGGCAAGCCTAGAGGTCGGACTTCAAATGAATATGTCGAAAACGAAGTAATAGCGAATGTCAAAGACCAAGTTGATGATGAATAGCGTGCATCGCAGGATCACCGTGGCGGGTGACCAAACAAAGAAGTTGCAAGACGCGCCGAAAATACCTGGAAGAGCCATTAGGCCGTGAAATATCAAATGAAGGGCGATCTTCCAATATCACTTCAAGAGAAGACTCATCGACATGTTTATTCTTCCCATCCTCACGTATGGTTCTCAAACATGGTCTTTGATAATTCAGCAGAGGTCCACGCTCAAGGTTTGCCAGAGAGCTGCTCTGGATAGAGGGATGTGGAAAGAACGTAGGGACTAGGGATATCTTTGTCCAGCAGCATAACGGCAAAAAAAATCTAAATAATTATCGAAGAATAGATGCCTACTCAATAAATAAAATATCAATTAGAAAAATAATTGTAAAAATATTGTCTTTTACCACGTTATACAACAATTCAAGTAATTTATACGCCCCTGTGTCTTTGCATCATTTATGAAAAGTTGGGCTTACGCCCCTGTGTACCTGCTCAAGGCGTATTTTTATGGGGTGTATAGGACATATATTAAAATTTTTTGGTCGTAAAGCACATGCTATCTCAGCCAATACAAAACCAGGCCTATTTTTGAAAAAACCTTCTTAAGCACATCAAAAATCTAAGAACTTTATCCCTTGGATACTTTTATGTAGCTCTAAAAATGAGAGAGATATAACGAAAACAATTTTTTTATTTTTGTTTTTTGCTTCTCCTGAAAACCTGTGTTTTGTGCTATACGCCCTTTGAGCCCAGAGGTATCGATATATATTATTATGGACCGAGATTATGGTATAAGACTTGATCAGGCTGAGTAAACTCATCCTAAGTCAACAAGGCGGAGCACCGGACTGATTCGTGAGGTATTGGCGGTCGGGCAAGCCAGTTTTATGGCCATACATACGGATATATGTAGGTATTATAGCTATTGGCGAATATTTTGCCAAGGAACCGCGTTGTGACGTACAGTTTGGGTTATAGGGAAAACTGGGTGTGGATTTATTGTGTGGACACATATAGTGACATATATTATAATTTGTGCGTGGATATATGGACTTGGCACAGATTTCAGCAAACAACAACATTCAATCAGATGATTGTTTTTTTTTGGTTGATTGATTGTTACAATCTTCTTCTTCGTGTCGCTGCCACGATAGAATTTAAAATTTTGTTAACCCAAAACTTTTCCACTCCCACGGCGTCGTCTGTAACCACAGAGGTCACTTTGTCAACATGTTTTGGGGCACAGAGGGCAGGGAGTGGAACATCGAGGTAGCCGAGCCACTTTACGAGGTTCACGAGCTTGGAGTTACATCTTCCTAACTGGGTTCGGAGACGGTTCACGGAATAGAAGTACTACAATGATTGAACTCTTTGTCGCTCAGAAAGGTTGTTAAATTATGCGTATGCAACAAAATATATTCATGAGGCGCGTGCCACGTTTGTTCGCTCTGGATCATTCATATTTTAGTCCTCATGAATGTATTTTGTTGCTTACGCATAATTTAAAAGTGTTTTAATTGAAATAAAAACTTTTTGTTTGCATAGGTACTTAGCTACTACTACTGCTACTTAGCTGCTACTTGCTCACACTTTTCACTCCACACACACTAACTTCTTCCACATTTTTATTTAAATTATCAAACGAACACGAAAATAGTATAAATACTTCCTCATAATATATCAGAAACAAAAGTTATTTAAAAAAATAAAAAAAACCCGACTGCGGTAAAAAACTTAAGTTAAAAGAAACTAAAAAGCTAAAAACAAGCCCATTTTAAATTAAATAAAAGTTGAAAGCAGACGGGACCCATATCTTCTGGTTCTAGAATATGCCGGTTTCCTCACGATGTTTTCCTTCACCATTTTAAGAGCAGTGGTTATGAAGTAATCGCCGATCAGGGTTCGAACCTACGACCTAAAACTCGTTAGTCGCGGTCGTTACCCACTTTTTATAAAAAAAAAGTTATTCAAAAAAATAAAAAAACCCGACTGCGGTAAAAAACTGAAAAGTTAAAAACAAGCCCATTAAATTAAATAAAAGTTGGAAGCAGGCGGGACCCATTTGAATTTGAAAATATAATAAAAATGATTATATGGGTCCCGCCTGCTTCCAACTTTTATTTAATTTAAAATGGCTTGTTTTTAACTTTTCAGTTTTTTACCGCAGTCGGGTTTTTTTATTTTTTTGAATAACTTTTTTTATTTCCAGCTTTTTAGTTTACAAAATAAATGTGAAAGATTTCGCAGACGATTTAGCTCTTGGTACGTGTTTTTTTACGAATTGTCACTTCGAATTACTTTTAACCATATAAGTTGTATATATTTTTGTAATCACCTTTAAAAACCCTTTATTTTGATACCCCACTCGATAGGTTTCGAGAAAAATAATTTTTTTTGAAGACATAATATTGCGCCAAAAATCGGCCATTTTATATTTTTTCAATTTTGATATACCCAGTGACACTCGCGCCACCAAGACAAATCTAAAGACGTATAATTTATCAAAATCCGTTCATTCGTTTAGAAGTTACGAGAGAACAAAGAAACGGACATACATACATACATACATACATACATACAGGTCAAACACATAACCCTCCTTTTGGGCTTCGCCGCAGTCGGGTAATAAGTATAAAACCAACTGTAAAATATTTCTTAATAATTGTAACTTCGTACAAACTCGACTTTCTAATGAATGAGAAACACAAATTCCTATTAACATAATAACATGCGCTAAACATAAACAACATAAGATTAACAAAATGTTTACAACACGGAAGCGTCTGGAGCAGAACAGGAAATCGAGATCAGCCGGATGTTCCTCCATAGAAGCTTTATTGAAAATTACTAGGAGCCAAGAAACTAAGGCTGCCTTCACAGAAGTACGGCGTGAAAAACGTGTGAGTTTTATGGACATTTTGTTCAATTGATCTTGTTCGTCTTGTTTTGTTAGTCTGTGTGGTGCCGCCGGACTTAAAGAATAGCACCACCCTATACTTCCCGTGGGTGTCGTAAAAGGCGACTAAGGGTCGTACCGGAGAATGGGCAGCAGCGTTCTCTATACATTCCACCACCATACTGGTGCTGTGGCCTTAGTGTGAGTTTTTTCTACTTACGTTCGATTGCGAGGGCGTTAGAATTTTGTAAGGGAAATCAGGTTTCTCCTAGTGACCACCAAATGGCGCTATAACTTTTTCCCATAATTATAAAATTCTAACGCGCTCGCAATCGAATGTGAGTGAAAAAAAAGGTATTCAAAAAAAAAATCTTTCACATTTGTGAACTAAAAAGCTGGAAAGAAATAAATGTTATTAAAAAAAATAAAAACCCGACTGCGGATAAAAACTTAAGTTAAAAAACTGAAAAGCTAAAAACAAGCCCATTTTAAAATAAATAAAATTGGAAGCCGGCGGGACCCATATAATTTTTTATAAATTAAATTTTAACTTAAATTAAATTTCAACTGAAATTTTTTACCGCAGTCGGGTTTTTATTTTTTGTGAAAGATTTCGCAGACGATTTAGTTCTTGGTACGATTTGTCACTTCGAATTACTTTTAAGCATTTAAGTTGTATATATTTTTGTAATCACCTTTTAACACCCTTTATTTTGATACCCCACTCGATAGGCTTTAAGAAAAAAACATTGATTGAAGAAAAAAAAAAATCGGCCATTTTAATTTTTTTTCAATTTTGATATACCCAGTGTCACTCTCACAATAAAGACAAATCTAACGGCACCTCTCAAGCTGAAATCGATCGGGCCGTTTAGGCTACAGAGGGTGCCAAAGAAATATATATACTACATACACTCGAAAAACATAACCCTCCTGCAACTTTTAATCCCTCCCTCCCCTCCTTCCTTCTTTGGCAACTTTCAATTGCGATTTTTTCGTGAAATAACGAATTCAACGTTGAAATACGACACTTTACACAAACGTTGAAATACGACACTTTACACAAAAGTATTTTCGAAACATGGGTTCGAAAATACTTTGTTCGTAATAACATAAAACTTCACTCAAAACTAAAGGAGAAAATCGTCTTTGAATAAAGCATACTTATGCTCGTGACTGTACAGTGTACACCTCTGAAGAACACTTGGAGGAAAACAATCGTGATGTTGCTATGTTATGTTATGATCTAGACAATGCCACGTCATAGTTCTAGCATTCGAGGACACCGTGATCTAGGGTGCAATAGAATCCCCAATAAATAGAGTCGAGAAAAGATATTTATTTTTTATATTATTTCCAAATCCTTTCTCGTATAGTGGCACTTATCTCCTTTTCAAAATGACAATCTTGAACCTACTTACCTATCCTACCTCAAAAATGGTGAAGGGAAACAACGTGAGTAAACCGGTGTTTCCTAAAAATCGGAGACATGTGATGTGGGCCCATGGGCCCACGTGGTAGATCATGGCCCACTCCCTCTTACAGAGAAAAGGCCCGTGTCCCAGTAGTAGGAACATAGGCTGATTATGCTAGTCATGAATATACAACTGCTTAAAATTTTCATTCTCCAACTGTATATGCGATAACATTTATTAGAATTCAAAGTTTATTTTTGTATTAAAAATTATTTCTCTTCTCAGAATAATCTCGAGTTATAGCAAAAATATTCAGTAGGTACCTACTCCGCATGAACAAAAAAATACTCTCTCGAAGGAAGACGAAAGCTTTTTCTAAGAAAAATTCAAAGAATTCTAGAAATACTGGTCTAAGGTATAATTACTTTTTTAATTGCAAAATTATGTTCGGTGAAAGAAAATTGTTACAACCTGCGCATGCTAGGAGTTGCGTTCCTTAGAGAAATTGAACGTGCTAGCTTCTACCCGCAACTTCGCCCACGTGGTAGTCGATTATACCTACTTTAAAAAGAATTTTCGAAATCGGATCAGTGCTTCCAGAGATTAACTCCTATGTCCAAACATAAGTTATGATACTATACTAACTAAAGAAAAAAAAAACGTGTGCGGTCGGCGGCCCCCAGTCAAGAACGAAGTTCCATACGCAAAAATGGCACGCAACACACTCGTACATAATAGAAAGAGACAGACAGAGAGAAAGAAAGTCGCATGTTGGGGCCAAACGCTTTTCAATCAACTCCCGCCGCATGTCGCGTGTTCCAAAAATATCCGAAATGGAATACAATCATATTAACTAAACACTGATTTTACGTTTAAATTTCCAAACTGGGCTTGATATGCCAATATCCCCAGATATTGGCACAAAAGTACCAACTTTCTAAGGCGGATCACACACTACAATGCCACTACAATGCGCCATGCAACGGAGCGCGGGAAACGGAGGTACGAGTAATCTCCGCGCGAAAGCGCGTTTTTATTGAATTTGTATGTAAAAAACCACGCACGGGGGCGCGTTATCTTCGCCCCGTCGTAGCGGGGCGCATTGTAGTGTGTGATCCGGCTGTGCCTGGAAGTTATAAAGGTTACTTATATATAATCCAAATATCTTCTGAGCACTGCAGCTATTAATACAATAAATCAGAAAAGAAAATTCCGCTAGAATTTTCCGCAGCAATTTGCAAAGTATCAAAAGTGTTGGTCGCGCTTTAAATTAAACTTCTCACGCGAAGTGTGCTCATAAAGTCAAGTGGATAGGAGAGCATCTTTCATCGCAACTCATTATTTATTAACTGCGTTTACATTCAGTGAACCGTGCAAATAATCTTCGAACTGAACACGGATTAATAATACGGTTTTACACAGTTTGTATGGAGCAGGTATGTTAGGTTGGAAAATAAATTATTCGATACAGGGAATAATGATAGCGTATATTTTTATAATCCATCTAAGTATTTTTAATCTGTACAAATAGCTTTAAGCCACTTACTTCTAACTTTAGGGTCTTACCGAAAATGGTGGACCCTGATTTCGTAGTATTTAGGTTAGGAACATAACAAAGAGTCATTTTCGTAAAAATAAAATAATAGCACCTCACGCCTTGTAGCTTGTTTTGGGAACTGGCTACGACAGCCATTTTCACTGTTGCTTTCCCCATATAGGCGGGTATCACACCTCCACCGCGAATCCATAGCAGCGAAACCGTGGTAGTTCCGCCATGACTTGTCCATTGCACGACAAGCGAAACAAAAGCGAAACTGCCTGTTCTAACGTACAGATTTGATTATGATTCCATCTCTTTCCCGCGTTAATTCGCCGATCACTTTGGTAGCCGGTTACGCCTCCGCTCTTAAACCGCTATATTCGCATTAATTTTGCACGTATCTATGGCAATCGACAAATTTATAAAGCGAAACTTCCAGTTTTTTGCAAAATGGATGTTGATTCTACTCAAAAACGAGTCCGAAGTAGACCTATATATTTACTAAGGCACGATATTTTGCTTCGATTCTACAATTCAACTGACTCGCTCATGTGAATCAGTCTTCAGTGAAACATCATCGTGCCGCTACTCGATCGCGACATAATGTAGTAATGTTTCGCAGCGGAAATTGTTAAGCGGTTTCCCATTATTATTTTCGCGACGGAGGTGTGCTAAGGCCCTTAAAATAAATGTCGGAACGCAAAAGAGTTCGTTACGTCATAAGCACTGTTCTATGCGGTTTTCTACATTGATTAAGGAAGCTTACACAATATTATCAATTTCGTGGCTATTCAGTCAATAATTACTTTGATCTATCAGTTGTAACTGAAGTTTGTAGTCCGGGCCCGCTTAAAGTTTAATTGTAGTTTCCAGTTTAATTTCGAAGCTATATTTAAACCTACTTCTTCATCATTTCAGCCGAAAGACGTCCACTGCTGGACATAGGCCTCCCCCAAAAAGGGGGGGGGGTGCCATAATCGCCACGCTTGGCAGGCGGGTTGGCGATCGCAGTATGGTATGGTGGTGGAATGCATAGAGAACGCTGCTGCCCGTTCTCCGGTACTCCCCTTAGTCGCCTTTTACGACACCCACGGGAAGTATGGGGTAACCTACTTCTTACTAATATTATAAACGCGAAAGTTTTTGAGGATGGAGGGATAAACAGTTGTTTGTTACTCTTTCACGCAAAAACTACACGGATTTTGACGAAACTTTACATTATTACAGCTTATTTATCAGAACAATTCATAGGATAATTTTTATCTTGATATTCCGACGGGATTGACACTTATGCGGGTGAAACCATGGAGTACTGCTATTTCAAAATACCTTAAGGGGAAGAATGTCCTTAGAAAACTGTTCCTGTTTATACGATGTGATCTATCGTCGCTCGCTTGACTAAAAGTCCTATCACATTTTTTTGCTGATTTGAGTTAGGACAACTACATTTTTCTAATCGTGATTCTTTACATTTTTCAATAACTGTTGTGTCTCTATGTTACATGGATCTCAAAATATAACCATTTTGAAAGGCAACAAAATGTAAAGAATTGCGAAAGCGACGGCATTTTGTATTATTTACAAACAATAACTTAGTATCGTTAGTGTATGACTTTCAAGTCACGTCACATCACTTCATTGTCATCATAATTTGGTATCCTTAGTGTGTGACTTTCAAGTTACATCACATCACTTCATCATCATCATAATTTTAATTTAGTATGGTTAGTGTGTGACTTTCAAGTCACGTCACATCACTTTATCATCATCATAATTTAGTATCGTTAGTGTGTGACTTTCAAGTCACGTCACATCACTTTATCATCATCATAATTTAGTATCGTTAGTGTGTGACTTTCAAGTCACGTCACATCACTTTATCATCATCATAATTTAGTATCGTTAGTGTGTGACTTTCAAGTCACGTCACATCACCTCATCATCATCATAATTTAGTATCGTTAGTGTGTGACTTTCAAGTCACGTCACATCACTTCATCATCATCATAATTTAGTATAGTTAGTGTGTGACTTTCAAGTCACGTCACATCACTTCATCATCATCATAATTTCAGCCCGGAATCACCCACTACTCACCCACTTTGATCTGCCATACTTCCCGGAACAGTGCGTCCCTCATCCAGATGTTTCCCGCGACATTGACGATATCGTCAACCCAGCGCGCTTGATTTCTTTGGCCTACTAACCTAACCTCACATCACTTGCAAGTAATCAATCTTTTTTTTTTTTGTTGTTTTGTATTATGTAAATGGACACCACAGACTACCTACAGTATTTGTCTCCTTCCCCTTTTTAATCCATCCAAAGTTGTCTTTAAAAGATCGCTCTTAGCGATAAGACCGCCCATTGTGTCACCCTTTGTACAGTTTCTATATTTATGTCTGTAATTTATGTGGTGTACATAATAAAGAGTATTCTATTCTATATTATTAGTGTTGGTGTGTAGCCATATGGTCCTACGCATTATGTATATATAATGCATTTTCTAAAATAGATAAGATGAGATGGATGAGAGAGCGTTACTCAATTATTTTACTGTTATGTTAAAATCATAGAAGAACAATATTTGAATTAAGCGAATTAAGCTGAAAATCATCAATATATTTTTTGTGAAACACCCACCCAATATCGAAGATCAATTTCGTATAAACATTCCGCATTTACATTTGTAATTGCTCTGATTAAGGCTCCCAACCAAAAACCAGTATTGAAAAGTACTTATGCAGGCAATTAATAAAACATTCATTTGGAAATTGTATGCCTCGTTTTAAATAAAACGAATGCGTTCTTAAATAAATAAAATACAGTTAAACAATAAAATACAGGGTTAAGGCGCCTTCAAACAGGCGCGACACGCGATAAAATCGCGAGCGACACAAAAACACCGCAAGTCGCGCAACTAGCGGTGCCTTTGTGTCGCGCGCGATTATATCGCGTGTCGCGCCTGTTCGTAGGAGCCTTTATTCCAGCATAATCCACCCCGTTGGTGTCGTGGTTGCAGGCGCGACAAGGTTGGGCAAGTGTTAGTGTTGTTGGGTTGTTCCATTACTGCTACTATAATCTTCCCACTGTTGGGATACAGGCCTCCTCTCTGAGAGAGGGAGCGGTCTGTAATCTACCACGTGGGCTCATTGCGGGTTGGTCGATGTTACATAGAAACAGAGGGGCCCGTGGCTAAATGTTAACAGCCGCAACGATCAGGTTAAGCTACGCTTGCCACGGTTGGTATGTGGATGGGTAACCATCTTTACATACCGAGACCCCTCCGTGCCTCGGAAAGCACGTTAAGCTGTTGCTCCCGGCTGTCATTCGTGGATCTTTGACAGTCGTTACGGGTAGTCAGAAGCCCGGAAGTCTGAATGGTAACCAATCAAAGTCAAAGTCAAAGTCAAAGTCAAAGCATTTATTTCAAATAGGCACTTAACAGGCACTTTTGAACGTCAAAAATTACTAAAATAGAATTGATTCTAGTCGCCCATTCCAAAAGGTAGATTTCGTATGGAGAAGAATGGGCAAGAAACTCCACCGTTACTCTTTTAAAATGTTTTACAATATTTTGCATGTACATTAATTATATAATATATATGTGAAGACGATGCACCTAAAATAAAATTACTGTACCACAATAGGTAAAAGAATTAAATATGAAACCATAACATATAAATTAATTATCTGATAGATACATGGTGCTCACATATTTACAAGCATGGTAAAAATAAACGATTGTCATTAAAAAAATAATAATAGTAATAAGTCAGGGTGTGAGTCAAAGTAATTACAGAATGTAAATCAATGTAAAAAAAAAAAAAATAGAAGAACAAAAATAAATTTTGCAATTAAATTAGCAACCAGTTTGATTTTGTCTTGACTCTAGATTGTCCTATGGAGCAGGACCAGCATGTTTCCAAGCGTTTTTATCTTGGATATAATCTTCTAATTTATAGTACGCTTGTTTACAAAGTGTACGTTTAATGTGAGTTTTAAATTTTCTTTCATTTAATTGCAATATATCATTAGGTATTTTATTGTAACATTTAACACAGTACCCCATAAAAGATGTATGTACTTTGGCTAATCTGAAAAATGGTTGATGTATTTTATCTTTATTTCTAGTGTTAAAATTATGTCTATCGCTTATTTTATTAAAAAGATGTAGATTTTTTCTTACATACATAATATTTTCATAAATGAATTGGCAAGGTACCGTCATAATATTAATCCTTTTAAAAAGTTCCCTGAGAGATTCGCGGCGACGTAGATTATAAATGGCTCTGACAGCTCTCTTTTGCAAAATAAAGATGGATTCAATGTCAGCAGCTCGACCCCATAGTAAAATGCCGTACGACATAATGCTGTGAAAGTAGCTAAAATAGACTAAACGCGCGGTTTCTACGTCAGTTAACTGTCTTATCTTTCTAACAGCATAAGCGGCCGAGCTAAGCCGCCCCGCAAGAGATGTTATGTGAGGTCCCCATTGTAATTTCTCGTCTAGCGTGATTCCCAGAAAAACCGTTTGATCAACAAAATCCAGTTTTTCTCCATTCAGTATGATGTCACATTCGCTACTTCTAACATTAGGTAATTTAAATCTAATGCATTTGGTTTTCTTTTCATTTAGTACCAGATTATTTACCGTAAACCAATCATGGACCTGAAGAATAGAGTTATTCACGTCGTCAAGACTTTGTGCACGTCTGTCTATCTTAAAGATCAATGAGGTGTCATCTGCAAATAACACCATCTTCGGTTGATTTTGAAGTAATTGGGGTAAATCATTAATGTAAACTAAGAAGAGGAATGGACCCAATATCGAACCTTGAGGAACGCCCATTGCCATTTCAGACCCTAATGAGTTTACGCCGTTTACTTGAACTTTAAGCTTTCTGTCTTTTAGGTATGACCTTAGTAAATCAAGAGCTAAATTCCTAATCCCATAGTGCTCAAGTTTCAGCAAAAGTGTCTCATGGTTTACGCAATCGAACGCCTTAGAGAGGTCGCAAAAGATTCCGATGGCATCTTGTGCTTCCTCCCAGGCGTTGAAAATGTTCTTTATTAGGGTGACACCGGCGTCAGTGGTACAACGCCCTTTGGTGAAACCGTACTGTTGTTCATGAAAGATGGAATTTTTATTAAAGTGTCGTAACATTTGATTGAGCATCAACTTTTCAAACACCTTACTGAGAACTGGCAGAATCGACACAGGCCTATAATTGTTGGGTTCTTTACTATCACCGGATTTGAATAAAGGAACAACTTTACTGAGTTTCATGAGATCCGGAAAGACTCCTTGGTCTACACTGATGTTAAATATGTAAGCTAAATAGGGCGCAATCGTTTCGATGATAGATCTACAAACTTTTACAGACATTCCCCAGAGATCTTCTGTTGATTTAATTTTAAGATCTTTAAAAGCTTTTATAACAGCCTGGGGGTTTGTATGCTGAAACCTAAACTCCGAAGGGCATGCCTTAACATTCTTTCTAAGTAAGTTAGCAGAAAGCGCGGGTGAGGAATTTAAAGTTTCAGTAGTTTTAATGGGAATATTAGCAAAAAAGTTTTCGAATTCCTGAGCAATTTCTACATCTGAATTGATGGGGCCATGTGCAGTCTCTAAATTAAATTCAGTATTACATTGTTTTTTCCTACCTGTTTCACTATTTATTATTTGCCAGGTAGTTTTTATTTTATCATCGGCTGATTTTATTTTATTGCTAATATAAAGAGCTTTAGCTGTTTTGCATACACTTTTGAAAGTCTTAGAATATGTTGCAACATACTGATGAAAGCTTGTGTTATTCATATGATGCTTCAGGCCATAAAGTTCAAAAAGGGTTTCCCTGCTTTTACGAATACCTGGAGTCGCCCAATCACTAAATAAGAACTTTGTGTAAATACTTTTAGTCTGTAGTGGGAAAGTGTCATTAAATTGAGTGTTTAATAGTGAAAAGAACTCGGCGTATAACTCATTTGGGTCACATTGATTATTAAAACTCTGAACGCATAATTTACTAGCCAAAGAATTATTTAATTTCTCTAAATTTTTACATGTGATTGGCCTAAACCTTATTATTTTTTTTTGTAAAGGCATGTAGGAGCAAAATGTTATTGTTTGTCCACTGTGATCAGAAGGCAACTTATTTACAATTTGTTTGTGTAAATAATCACAGTTACAGAAAATATTATCTATACAAGTGGCAGAGGAAGCTGTCACTCGGGTGGGTTCAATAAAAACATTTGACAAATCAAATGACCTAAAAAGACTTAATAATCTGATAGTATTAGAGTTATTTTCTAACAAATTAATATTAAAATCGCCACATATTATTATTGATTTTCTACTGGCAGAAAGTTTCTTTAGCACATCTTCCATTACAGAATCAAACACAGCTAGATTCTGGTAACTTGGAGGTCTGTATACGCATACTACCACATGCTTATCGAGCTCAACACAGGACAATTCAATGGTGTGTTCAACAGACAGCCCGATGATGTCTTTTCGTTCCTTTGATTTAATAGAATTTTTAACTAATATTAATGATCCGCCATGTATCATACATGTTCGGCTGAAATGGCTAACTACAGAATAATTTTCATAGTTAATTGACATTACTTGATGGGCTTTTAACCAATGTTCTGTTAAGCAAATGATATCAAACTTGGTATTTTCTAAAAACAATTCTATTTCCAGTAATTTAGAAGAACAACCTTGAATATTTTGATTAAATAATTTTAAAATATGTTGCCTTCCCTTTAGTTTTTTATTATTCTGAGTAATATTGCCAGAAGATACCTTTTTATTATTATCTAATAGTAATTGGTTATTTGCAGGGGTAACTTCTGTTGTCTTACTAACTAGTTTAAAGAGTTATCCGGAGTGACCTCCGTGACCACAACTACGACTGAAGTGTCTAGTGAGCCTGTATGAGTTCCAGCAGGAAGAGAATACCCTATCTGACTGTTAGTGGCCTCCAATGATGTTGGTATTATAGGTGGACCCTCCTTCGTACAACATGATGATTCATAATTATTCATCACTATGTTGTTAGTATAACTAGACAACACAGATTCGTCCCTAATACTACAATTTGTTATATTAGCTATAACCCCATTAATATTATATGCTATCAACATAGCAATCATATGTCTACATTCCCAAGACAGAGATAAAGTTCTCTGAGTTAACTTAAAACCACTAACAAACTTATTAGTGTCAAAAAACAATAATTTGTCACTATGATGACATGTCAGCATGTGAATAGTGTTGTTCAATTTATATATATATTTATTTTCATATTCTGATAGACTATTAGAGTAAGGTAAAGCACACAACATTAGCTTACCTATGTTTAAGTTTAATAAGGTGTATCATAATACCCAATAACTGGGCTGTGGAGGTCAGTTAGGCAGTCGCTCCATGTAAAATACTGGTATTCTGCTGCATCCGGTTAGACTGGAAGCCGACCCCAACATAGTAGGGAAAGGGCTAGGCAGATGATGACATGTCTTCGAATTTATTGGTTCTAGGACATGCTGGATTCCTTCACTATTTTAGGAGCAGAGGTGTTGAAATAATTTACACGAAGTTAAGGCCCCTGTCAGGGTTCGAACCTTAGACCTACAACTCGAAAGTCATGGTAGTTACCACTGGGCCACCGCTGCTCTTATTTGTTTAATGCAGTAGAATTCGTTGGTTGTCGCTGATACAACGTAATTCATCGATTGTTGTTGGTTCGTCGTGAAACCAGCAACAATCGCGGTTTGCGACAATCACGAGCATTTGTGAATTTCAGATCTGTTAATAAACGGCGCAGTGAAATGATGCCAAACTTAAACTCCGAAAAGATTATGGTAAATCTAAAGTTAGGTAGGTACTAGTTGTAACTTAACTCAGCGTATACAGGGTTTTCAAATTTTTACATGGTCTTCTACCCATGGATATAAACAACTTTCACTATGGGACCAACTCTGAAATCACGAAAAATAATCAGCTATTTCATACATTTTGGTCAAGTAGGTATTGAAGTTTTGTATGAAACAGCTGATTTTTTTTTCGTGATTTCAGAGTTGGTCCCATAGTGAAAGTTGTTTATATCCATGGGTAGAACACCATGTAAAAATTTGGATGGTCTTTGAAAAGTAACCCTGTATAAGGGGTCAGTATTGGCTATCCCACTCATTCGTGTAGAAGAAGCCGAGCAAAGACAGCGGACCAGGTGACTTTACCATAGCTATGTTAGCTTGTCCTACGCAATGATCAAAGAGTGTGCAAAAAGGAAAACAATGCATGAAGAGCAAGGTGCTATTCATGCATTATTTTCCTTCCTATTACCGAAGTACTAATATGTTCGCGTTGGTGAACGGGCGCCGTCAGTTGAGGCTGGTCATCACTTAGATGCCTCGGTTTATTTTTAATTATTTTTATTTTGGATTGTTGTTTTCTTACTATTTGTTGTAGGTACTCTGGATGCTTTTAACGCGTACGTCTTTTTACATCGTTCTCACTTAAAATTATAAATTCAGCATTGGCGCCGTTTCCCTTGTTCACAAACTAAACTAAATTTAAGTTCAGTACATCTTTTTCTTTCTATTTCATTAGGAAAAGGACAGAAGATTTTAGTCCTGTCAAATTAGACAGCGCCTAACGTAAATTGACGTATCTTTAGTAGCCATGTTTTTAATCACGTCTAAACTTGCTATGGAATATCTTAATTTAAATATGGCAATACTAGTGTGTTATGCACTAGTATTGTCATATTTTTATGTATTTAACGTATAAGTAGTATCTAAATAGTAGTATTAGGTCGACTATGGGTTTTACCAGTCAGCCGACTACCTATAGTGACTAAGTTTATGCACTCGCGAGCTATTTAAATGTCGACTACAGAAGTAACTGCAACCGTCGACAACATGCCGCTCATGTATTTGTTATTGTATTTGAATTAATTTCTATTAGTAGACTGGAAACGTCATCAACCGTCTTAAGAAGTTCAATAATTATTTACTGTCGTATTGACGTCCCCACCCTGTATAAGTTTCTTACTGCAGTAAGACTCTTGTAGACACGAGCTATGTATTCGAGAATAGCTCATGAATACATGAAAAGATTAGCAAGGAATTGAAGGATTGTCAACTTATAACTTCGGGCGTGCTAAAGTACCTATCGTAACTCGTTCTCGTGTATAGGTGCACCTCAAACATAGACCAACAAAAAAGAAAGATGGCGCGCCGGAAACATCAAAAGTGAAGCCATAAAACTCTGCTCCTGCAAGTAAACATACACGCTCAAGCACACACCTACACTAAAACTATGTATATATACTCATCGCTCTTAGTACGTCACGAGTCGTCGTCAAGTTAACATAGATTTAAAAATTATAATTATGCCTTCCTGTGAAGTGAAAAGTTGCAAAAACAACAGCAAATCACATAAAAAGTCTCACGGAATCACTTTTCACTTTAAGTACTTGAAATGACATCCTTTCTTTATTATTAAATTTACGTTTCTTGGAACAAAAACCTCAAGAACGAAAGCAATAACATAAAGTGCGGGGGCTGCCATAATACGATTTAAAATTTCCCCATTCGATTAATATATACATATAAACATGATTTCTTACTTCGAGTTATATTCCTATTTTATTTTTTATGTTTTTAATATTTTTGATTTCCCATTAATACCAGTACCATACTCAACAATATCTCACTCGTACAATATTATACTAGTTCCTACTCACACAAATATCCACAAATTATAGGGAAAAAATTTAACAAATGGCAACTCTTCGATACACACATAGATAAAAAGGTGGCTTCAGTTTTAATGTTCTGAGACCTCAAAAGACGGTTTAACTATCCGTAGTTTTCTATGCATTTCTCGATCGTTGCATTAGTAATGAAAAGGTGCGCAAGTTATTAAGTAAGTAAGTTATGCGGTGACCCTTTTAATTCATAAGCTGTCCCTTTTTCGGTAAATTATTTTCATGGCTTTATAAGCAAAGTCAATCAATCATTTATTTTGTTGACAAAGGTATGGTTACAAATAATATGGTTGTCTAAAATATGTGCACTATGCTTGCCAATATACCTATATGGCGTAAAAAGTCCCATATCTACATATCGTAGTAACAGATAACCGTTGGAATATACGTGTACTGAAGTGGAGACCGAATCAGCACACATAAGGTAGGACTCACATTGGTTGCCACCAACCTCTTCTTGATTTAAGAGTTACTAGCTTCAAAAATACTGGTTATGGTGTTTTACAGGAGACAATGAAACAAAATTGTTTTAATGGCGATTTCTTTATTTTTTATTAAATTTATATTTGCTGTTTGAATAAGCAGCTTTCAAAAGCTCTTCATTTTGTAAAGCAAATGTATAAAAATCTCATTCATCAATCATTTATTTTTAAAAATATGGGTTCTTATATTAATAGCTACAGACGGGGGCTTTACTTTGTGTAAATTATTTCATCACCACTGCTCTCAAAACGGTGAAGGAAAACATCGTGAGGAAACCGGCATGTCCTAGAACCAAAAATTCGAAGACATGTGACATCTGCCAATCCGCACTGGGCCCGCGTGGTGGATTACGGCCCACTCCCTCTCACCGAGAGGAGGCCTGTGTCCCAGCAGTGGGAACATTATAGGCTGATTATGGTATATTAATAGCTTCCCGGCCGATTTCGGTCACGGTGGCCAATCTCAACGGAAATTAGCCAGGTACGTAGAAGATATTATAGTGCACAAGTATGTGCGTAAACCAGGTGCACTCTCTGTTCCTTTTCTTTCATAGTCCGATGGGACACAACGCTAGTAATTTATTGCAAAATATGAAGCAATTATCTATTTACAAAAAATCTAATGTTTGAACTAAATAATTAAAACACTAGTGCTTTAGTATGTTGCTTTTAGAATAATCTGACAAAAATTATGTAATTAGTATGGATTTTATTGTAAAAAGAAAGTTTTTAGAGGTATCTTCATGATTTTTTCTATCATATCAAATTATCTGTACCTATTATGTTTTCAACACACTATCTAACTAGCATATATCCTGAAGAATAACATATATATTTCTGATTTTGTTTACTGTAGTGAATCATATACTTTTAGGCATTATAAAACTTGCGTTTTTTGCGTTTAGGTCCTTAGAGTTTAAAAAAAAAACAGCTGGATAACAGTAGCCGAGGACCGACATAAATGGAGAGAGAATGGAGAGGCCTATACATCAGCAGCAGTAGACCACATTGAGTGACCGGTGAAGACTTACATATTTTTTTATTGCGTAATTTTTATACTTGATAAATAATTTTTCGCAAAAGTAAAAACAATACTGAACATGTAAACAATGCTGGATTGGCAAAAGTTTTACAGCTTTTTCTTTTAGAAATACAGTCAATTGAAAACTTCCTCCTTTCGAATAAACTGTTCAACGGTTTTATTGTGTGGTCTTGTAAGTCTTCCAGGGTTTCAGGGAATTTTTTTCTAAAGAGCAGAAGTCAACATTCGCAATCAGTCGCTTGAAATATTTGTAGCCTTATTGTTTATGGGTTTCTGAATGTTTAATCTTCTGAATGTTAAATCAGAAAATAAAACATATATTTTCTGATTTACAGTATAAGTTATCTTCTAGAAGAAATGTCATGACTTAGCATATATTTATTTAAATTTACAAGACACTATCTACCTAATTTAAAAGCTAACAGTCTTGAAATAATATGTATGTATATGCACACACACGCATGAACACACACACGCGCACGAACACACCCTCACGTACACACTCACACACCACACACACTCAAACACGTACACATACACATATACAGACGCGAAACACACCACACACATAATTGCATGCTAGTTGTTTTTTTTAATGTTTTTTATTATTTACTCAGTGTAGGTTTTTCTGCATAGCCATTTCAATGTTAATTATAATTTTGCCAATCTGCACTTGTAGCACGTAGGTACCAGAGCCAATTAGTACAGATGCCAGCACATCATGCAACTACAATCTGTCAAATTTATTTAATAGATTTTCAAATCTATCGCTAAAGTATAAGGTTCAAAGATGATTGAAAAATTTTACAGTTTCGGGTAGCTTGATGTGCTGGCGTCTGTACCAAGGGGTCGAATCTGTGTCTCCTAAACACAGGCTATTTTGAGTCTAACTAGGAGGACAGAGCTTCACCCTGGCTTATTGTGGCCTACAATTCTGTGTTACCTATTATTATTTAAGTAAAAAGTTGTAAATTTACAATCGGTTTATTTGAAATAAAAAAATATTATTATCATCGCCTTTGTTTCAATAAATATATAAATAAATTACATTTTTAAATATTAGAATATAAAAACATTTAAAAATGTAAAAAATAGTTGCCCACCGGTATCGGGACCAGGGTCCAAGCTGCCGGCGGTCAGGGCTCCAGAGAGAGAAACCTCCTGACAATGCGAGCCGTGTCCAGAAGTACCTTTCTGAATCAAGCTAATCAATTTATTATTATTATATGTATAAAAGGGCAGGGGAAGAATCGTAGGGCATCAAAAAATTCGTCCGCATCGCTGTTGACAAGAAAAATTCCCAAAAGGCTGGTCGCAGTGCCACGTTGTTTGACAATCCGAATTCTTTGGCCAAAAAATAGTCCAGCCTTCTGGTTACGTAAAGAGTCGAACAACCGCTCGGCGCAGCCTCGAAAAAACTAAGTAGGCACTCTGATCATGGCCTTTATTTTATGTTTTAGCTCCAAACAGCTCGAACATCACCATCACCAACCTTTTTCCAACTATGTTGGAGTCGGCTTCCAGTCTAACCAGTTGCAGCTGAATATCAGTACATTACATGGACCGACTGCCTAGCTGACCTCCACACCCCAGTTACTGAGTAATACGATACCCCTTTTTATGACTGGTTGTCAGACTTAGGGGCTTTTTACGACCTAAAACGACTGTGACATTGAATCCATCTTTATTTTGTAAAGAGAGTTGTCAGAGCCATTTATAATCTACGTCGCCGCGAATCTCTCAGGGAACTTAAAAGGATTAATATTATGACGGTACCTTGCCTTGGCAAATGAATTGTCATTTATGAAAATGTATGTAGGTATGTAAGAAAAATCTACATATTTTTTATAAAATAAGCGATAGACATAATTTTAATCTAGAAATTAAGATAAAATACATCAACCATTTTTCAAATTAGCCAAAGTACATACATCTTTTATGGAGTACGGTGTTAAATGTTACAATAAAATACCTTGTGATTATAATGCAATTAAATGAAAGAAAATTTAAAACATTAAACGAAAATTTTGAAAACAAACATACTATAAGTTAGAAGATTATATCCAAGCTTGCCCTTGGCTAAATAATAACAGTCGCTCAGGTCGATTGATCAGGTGAAGCTACGCTTGCTGCGATTGGTCTGTGGATGGGTGACCGATCTTTGACAATCGTTACGGGTAGTCAGAAGTCCGAAAGTCTGACAACCAGTCTTACCAAGGGGTATCATATTACCCAGTAACTAGGTTGTGGAGGTCAGAAAGGCAGTCGCTCCACGTAAAATACTGTTAGACTGGAAG
Source organism: Mesoligia furuncula (assembly GCA_916614155.1). Taxonomy (NCBI): domain Eukaryota; kingdom Metazoa; phylum Arthropoda; class Insecta; order Lepidoptera; family Noctuidae; genus Mesoligia; species Mesoligia furuncula. The sequence goes on along the minus strand of OU744799.1, from coordinate 9,089,092 downwards.
CTGACCCCAATATCATTGGGAAAAGGCTAGGCAGATGATGTTGAACACTTGGAAATATGCTACCTGCTCCATAGGACAATCTAGAGTCTAGACAAAATCAAACGGGTTGAATTTAATTGTAAAATATATTCTTTTTTTATTACATTGGTTTACATTCTGTAATTACTTTAACTCACACCCTGACTTTTTACTTGTAAATTTTTTTATTGTTTTTTAAAGAAAATCGTTTACTTTTACCATGTTTGTAAATATCTGAGCACCATGTATCTATCAGATAATTAATTTATATGTCATGGTTTAATTTTTAATTATTTTACCTATTGTTGTTTAGTAATTTTATTTTAAGTGCATTGCCTTCACATATTATTATTACTTATATAATTAATCTATACAAAATATTATACAACATTTTAAAAGAGTAAGGCTGCCTGTCCACCGGCGTGGAGCGAGGCTGCGGAGCGGAGAAACGGAGAAATATTAACCAATAGGAATGCACAAAATCTCCGCTCCTCTTCAGTGGAAACCCTATTGGCAATCCTATTGGTTAATATTTCTCCCTTTTTTCGCTCCGCAGCCTCGCTCCGCTCCAGTGGACAGGCAGCCTAACGGTGGAGTTTTTTGCCCATTCTTCTCCCTACGAAAACTACCTTTTGGAGGGGGCGACTAGAATCAATTCTATTTAATTGTAATTTTTGACATTCAAAAGTGTCTTTTATTTGAAATAAATGCTTTTACTTTGACTGTCAAATATTCACAAATGACAGCCGGGGCCAACGGTTTAACGTGCTTTTCGAGGCACGGACTCGAACATATAAGTCCCAATAAGATTATAACTTAGAACCATTTACTTTCCATGATTATCTTTTCTAAAAAATTACATGATGCATTAATAAAGTATTTATATTTTTAATATTCGTTCCATTCACACATGTTTTTCCAATATCTTGGGGTGTGCGACCCGTTATAAACGTATATTTAGGATTCATGGCCGATTCCCTATAACAAAAGATACAATGCTATTGATCGTTGCTCAGAAATCAGCGATCACTGCCTCCACCAGCCAAGATCTATTGTCGTATTTTTTATAAAAAAGCTACTTTTTTTGTTCGGTTTATATGTAGCTTTGTATTCTAAATTTGTAAAACCTACAGTTCCTTCGAAACTGAGTAGCGGAGACATCCACGCACAACGTGTTACTGTCGCAGGCAATTTGTATGATTCCGCGTTTTACAAACGGCGTCGTCCGTTTACAAACGCTTGCTGTTTTACCTAACCAAACCGAAACTCGGGGTGCCCTTCGCTCGCTCTTGCATCCTATGTCGACGTAGCCCCACTTCGTGGGGCTCCTATTCCTGTGTAAAGGGTTTAAAGTAATCTAACCAAACCTAACCTCGGGGTTCGGCATATTTTAAAACAGCGAGCGTTTTTAAAATGACGACGCCGTTTGTAAAACGCGGAGTCGTACTAAATTGCCTGCGATATTATCATAGATTCAGAACATGATTCTGAAACCCCTTGCGTTGTAATTTTTCGTCGGTTATTAAAAAAAAATATTTGCTGTTCCATACATTTTAACCACATACATACATACATTTTTTTCGTCTGTGTGGTGCCGGACTTAAAGAATACCACCACCCCTTACTTCCCGTGGGTGTCTTAAAAGGCGACTAAGGATCGTACCGGAGAATGGGCAGCAGCGTTCTCTATGTATGCCACCATCATACCATACTGCGATCGCCAACCCGCCTGCCAAGCGTGGCGATTATGGTAAACCCTCCCAAAATTGGGGGAGGCCTATGTCCAGTAGTGGACGTCTATCGGCTGAAACGACGACGACGACGACATTTTAACCGCACAGGTATTGCACTTCTCTATGAAACAGCAGTTTTTTTTTTAATCGTCGTCATATTTCTACACTAGGGGGTTTAGAATCATTTGCTGAAATTATTTTTATTATTCATCTTATTGAATGTATTTTTTTTGCTTTTAAATTATTGTCCTATTTTTATTGATTCACAGAGTCTTGACACAGAAACAAATAAAATTCGTATTTTTCCTAATTGAAGTTCGAATCAAATCGCGAGCAGGCGGTCTAAAAAGGCCACTTTGGCAGAATCATAAAAGGATAACATTATGGACAGTTAACCGTTAAGTTAATCCTATCAAATCCCATTGGTGAAGCATTTTTAGTTATTTTTTTTTGGTCTGTGCTAAAATACCAATCAATTCGATCCAAATCCAATCCCAATCTCTTTGATTACACCCACGTAGTGCAGCGAAAAAAAGGAAATCACGGACTGTCTTCGCCATATTACGATTCATAATGTTATCCTTTTACGATTCTCCAAAGTGGTCTATTTAGGCCCCCAGAACGTAGTAAATAACAATTCATATTATATTGCCCATTATTACTTTTACACAACAATATCTGGAACGCAAACGCAGGATAAAGCTACGCCAAAAGTTTTTGGCTAAAATCATTGTACGTGTTGCCAAGAGGACCATATTGATATGCCTGCACTAATATATTATTCCAAAGAATGGAGGCATGGTGTATTTTCATTTATTCTGTGTAATCACTCTGCAAGCCATCCTTGTGATATATTATGTTTGTTTCTACGAACTTTATTTTGTACACCGTGTTCACTTCGTGAAACTTCATCCGCACTTAAGTTGAGAAACATACTGTTCGTAAATTGAAACCTCTTGCTTTTTAGGGTTCCGTACCCAAAGGGTAAAAACGGGAACCTAATACTAAGACTCCACTGTCCGTCTGTCTGTCTCTGTCACCAGGCTGTATCTCATGAACCGTGTTAGCTAGACGATTGAAATCACAGATGATGTAATTCTGTTGCCGCTATAACAACAAATCTAAAAACAAAATAAAATAAATATTTGAGGGGGGCTCCCATACAACAAACGTGTTTTTGTGGCGTTTTTGCCTTGTTGTATGGAACCTGTTTTTTTACATTTCTATGAATGGAACCTAACTATTAACTTAACTATTAACTTATTAACTATTAACTTCAATCGAATATAACTTTTGAGTGACTGGCACGTCGAGCCAATAGACATTCGATGGAAAGGACTATCGTTGTAATGGCTTTTCGGTGAAACGGACGCTCGATCTACTGGCTATTCGAAATTGTGGAACATCGATGCTATGGAATTTCGGCAATCCGGACGTTCGATCTGATGACTTCGGGGAATTAGCCATCGGGCATATGACATTCGAAGTCAAGCAGTAAACCCGAATAAATGCACAATTGAAACTAATATTATTATAAACAGGTAAAATTGTTTATTTGTTTGTAAGAAGTAATCTCTGCAAATGCTGATGTGATTACAAAATTTTTTTCATTCGCCACAAACTACACTACTTCCGAATGCATAGGAAAATGTGATATGGCCATAGATGACTTCCACGCGGACGAAGTCAAGGGCAGAAGCTAGTTATATTATAATCTATGAAGAGGTATAATTTATGAGTTTGTATGTATGAGCTTACTGACCCGATTTCGATTGTGATTTCTTTCACTTATGGAAAGCTAAGTGCCAAACGTCATAGAAATAGGATACACTTTATGTTAAAACAATTTTCGCGGGGACCAAGTCGCCGACAGAAGCTAGTATTAAATAAAATATTTAGATAATAAAATTTTAGGTCATCATCATTTGAGCCGAAAGACGTCCACTGCTGGACATAGGCCTCCCCCAAGCACCTCCACTTCGACCGGTTCTGTGCTTCTCACATTCAACGTGTTCCCGCGGCCTTCACAAGGTCGTCGGTCCACCTTGTGCGAGGCCTTCCAACGCTACGTCTTCCGGTACGCGGTCGCCACTCCAGAACCTTTCGGCCCCATCGGCCATCTGTTCTGCGAGCAATGTGCCCTGCCCACTGCCACTTAAGTTTGGCAATTCTTCGGGCAATGTCGGTTACCTTAGTTCTCCTGCGGATTTCCTCATTTCTGATTCGATCACACAGGGAAACTCCAAGCCATCTCCATTGCCCTTTGGGCCGTAAATGTTTAGGTGTTATAATTTATTTATTAAAATTTTATGCACAAGTGACAACTCTACAAAGGTGGACTTAATGCCTTGGGAATTTTCTACCAGTCTACCTTAGGGTGATGCAGAGACAATACACAGTAGGTGCAATAACAAAAAACAAATAAGAAAATATTTATAACTACAATATTAGAATACCAACGTACGTATATACATACCGACAAAAAATTAATAAAAAAAGTTATGAGAGATAAACAAGAACACTTACAACTTAATTCTGAGACGAATCTGCCAACTTGTACGTGTTCTCGTACTTTCCCTTTAAATGTGAACCGATTGGTTACCGTCCTGATATAATTGTAGTTTAAAAAAAAATATATATATTAAAATATTTTAACCAGCACCGTTGAGCCTTAAGCCTCATCTCTGTGAGCTGTAAATCAAAGTAAAGTGAAATGTTATTTAAGAGTGTTTACGACTTAGGGCATTTCATACAAAAAACTCAAACTCAAAACTCAAACCATTTATTTCAATTAAACCCTTTATAAGCACTTTTGAATTGTCAAGAAGTCGGTCAGTCAGAGAGATTCCAAAGCGTAGGTACCTATGGAGAAGAACGGGCAAGAAACTCCATGGACACTCTTTTATAAATTATATTTTCACAAACTTTCTAGCCCTTCTTTTTCGAAATTGATGAACCGATTTTAATGAAACTTCATACGCATAAGAAGGATACAAAGGTCTAAAATGTTAGTTAAGAACATTTTCGAAATATCTTATTTAAAAAAAGATACCTAATTGGAAATCTGTTTCTATGAAAAATTTCAAATCGGTCTAATTTGGCTGTAGCACTATTTGTCGAAAATGTTTTTAGACCTTTGTATTCTGCATAAGCGTATGAACTTTCATTAAAATCGGTTCATTCATTTCTAAAAACAAGGGCTTGAAAGTTTGTATGAAATGCCGTACGTCGTAAACGCTCTTAATCTCTCTTTACAAGTAATTACCTACAAAATAAAACAATATGGCGTATTACCTCCTCTGCAATAAGTTAAATCATGCTAATTACTCAGTAAAATATGTTAATTTGATAGCAAGCTGATTCGTTGAATGTAAAATAATTATATCGCTATCAATAAGCCGCGAGGATCGTTCATTGCTTGTAATTAAAAAATAATAACTGCTTATGACATTAATTAATACTTGAATGTAACAGATTCTTTGTTATATGCACGGCACGCAACGTATTGAACGGATGGCATGCGTCCACTCCACTGTATCCGGATATTATCTCTTCTTAGCTTAGATTATGTGTTATTCTATTCTATTGTCGATGTTTCAGATTACACAAATCTTCATACCTTTCTACTAATACAATTAAAAGTGTCATTTGACAGTTTCCAAGTCATCTCAATTACTTATAAACAAAACAACGTGCGTCAATAAGCGATGTACGCGGCGAACTAATCCATGTGACGTCACCAGCGCGCAACGCATTTTTTTTCATATTATAGTGGACGCGGTGCTTTATGAATATTCATACCTACAAAGCAAACCAAAATCCGTGTGCCGTGCGTGCGTTGCGGCTGATGCGGACCAGTGGATGTTCACCTTTAGTCGGCGTAAATTTTGAATAGGGTTACCAGATGATATTTCCAATAATAAACTTGTCAATTTAGTTATAAGTATACCAACACCATACAATGCTTGGCATAAGGCCTTAAGCACACTGCGTATTTTAAACGCGCCGACGACGCGCGTTTTCGGCGCCATAGATGCTGATTGTTTTGGGTTCGAATCTCGTTTGAAGCGCGTATACGCGAGTCATCTGCGCATCATTTGCGCGTTTAAGTTACGGTCTAAGGCACATATACCGTGTTCCAAGCGTCAAGATCCAAAGACTTCGATGTTCGAAGGTACGAAGTATTTCGATATCAGAAAATCAGTTATGGAACTTAAATCCAGTTGTGCAGGACACCTGGCAAAGCGCAGTGATGGCAGGTGGAGTAAGGCAGTGACCGAGACTTGAAGGACTGGAAGATGAAGTGTCGGTCGTCTGGCGGCGAGATGGGCGGACGATATTGTTGAACCTGGAAGAGGCTGGTATAGGAGCGTGGAGATTGGCACATGAAAGAGAAGCCTATGCTCAACAGTAGGTGAAGTCAGGCTGTGGATGATGATAACTTAAATTAAAAAACCGGCCAAGTGCGTGTCGGGCCACGCCCAGTGTAGGGTTCTGTAGTAGCCCGTTATCACAAAGTAGTACGATTGTGTTGTTCTTTATTCTGAATATATATAAAAAAAAAAACATATTTTGTTTTTCAATGCCCGTTATAAACAAGCAACTACTTCATCTTATTCACTTTAAAGGATTAATGCTAAGGATTTTGTATTTGGTACAAAATTATCCAACACCCAAGTTCAACGACTATTACCGCTAAACTAATAAAGTTATCTTAACCGCTATAGTTTTCCTTTAAAGTTCATGAAATGCACTATCATCGTGAATTTTCCAGATTTTTCAAGCCAGCAGTTTAGGTTTTAGAGGGGGGGGGCGCCCTACTGGAACAAAAATTTGCACTTCACATGTAGGGGAGCTACCCTAAAAAAAATATTTTCCAAAATTTAATTTACCACTTTGTCGGCGTAATTGATATACGCACTCCTACAAAATTACAGCTTTCTAGTACTAACGGTCTCTTAGCGAAACCTCGGACAGACAGACAGACAGACAGACGGACATGACGAAACTATAAGGGTTCCTTGTAGGAACTACGGAACCCTAAAAAAAGAGTAATAAATATGTCTGTCAAATTTCTTTAATAGATTTTCAACTTTATCGCTAAAGCATATGGTTCAAAGTTGATTGGGAAAATTTGACAGTTTCGGGTAGCTTGATGTGCTGGCGTCTGTACAAAACAGCATTTGCTATACAGATAACGACACCCACATGATAATTCTTATTATTATAGGTACTTATAACAATACTGTGTTGCATCAATGAAACTTTAGTTGTGTATCAATGTTTGTGCCTATGTTTGATGATGAACTTGCTTCAATGTTTGCATGCCAAAACGGTAGATAGTTTGGGAACTCTTTTTGGAGTACTTTGGGAACAACCCGAATCTACAAAGATTCTTTAATATTATTGTAACCGCCTTATTGTAAATACCAACATTCTGAGCAAATAAATGAATATTCTATTCTATTATACGGAGTTTTGTAAAACTTGCCAAAATAGTACTTACGTATTTAATAATTACTTGATAAAAGCGTTTTATGCCAAGTTTCTACGACATACCTATCTAGGTCCTTACGATATTTCATACAGACATTACAACTTCAGGTTTCACAAAAAGTATTTATAATTATCTTCTAATAGAATATTCTTCAGATTTCAGACTGGGAGTTTCCGTTCAAGAAGTCTCACCACCCCGTCTGTGTTTATGGTGGTCGCCGGCCACTGACGGTACGTCTGCGTCACTGTGACCCTGGTGTGGCCATGGGCACTGATGTCTTCCACTATATTGCTGCGGAGGATTGCCGATGCAAGGTAATTAAATAAACGTCATCATAAAAATCTTTCATTTCAGCTGTCTCGTTGGTCACCCTTACGTTAACTGGTAAAGCACCTGAGGGGCCCAAACGCCTCCTGCCGGAGGCTTTACGCGGGGGTCGTGCGGTCCATGGCCCTATACGGGGCCCCGGTGTGGGCGCGATCACTGCGGCGGCGAGCCGCCCACTACTTGAACGCACCCCAGAAGGCGGAAGCCGTAAGGCTTATCCAGGGCTACTGCGTGATCTCGGGCGAGGCGGCAAGCCTCCTTGCCGGACTGCCGCCATAGGATCTGGATGCACATCATCAGGCGGGAGGAAACGCCCGGGTGTCACCATTGCCAGGATCGCCCAAAGGACATGGTGGAGCATATGGTGCGATCTGCCCCGCTTGGGTGGAGCACCGCCTTGTCCTCGAGGCGATCGGCAGCGGCGGCGACCTCTCGCGTCCGGCCCTGGTGCAAGCCATGGTCCTTAGCGAGGTGGTGTGGGAGGCAGACACCTCCTTTTGCGAAGCAGTCATGCTAGCGAAGGAGGTGGCGGGATAGATGAGGGAGAGAGCCTACCGTCCCAGCCGCCGCGGGAGACGTGATAGCGTGATGTTAAATAGCCTATAGCCTTCCTCAAGAACTGGGCTGTCAAATACAAAAAGATTTTTTCAAATCCGACTGGTTGTTCCAGAGATTACCCCTTACATACAAACTTTACCTCTTTATAGTATTAGTATAGATAAAATATTTTGATTTTGTTATTTCTGCGTTTACACTAGCAATTATTCAATAGCCTGGAGTCAGAATTTGTCGATTGATGTAAATCCTGGCGAACTGGGACTGAAAATAAATTGCGAAATGTAGGTGTACTTCTATAGGTACACCACTTTATATCCCTGCATAAAAAGTAGGTGTGTTTTTGTGTTAAGTGTGTTTTCCGTGTTGAAAACTTTATAAATTTGTTACCTTCTAACTCCTAGGAAGGCTATATGATTATGTCAGACTCCAACAAAGTATAATCTTGGGTAGCCGTCTTCACATTCCAGGACTTGAATGTTCCAGTTTGGTAGAATCCGGCCGACTATCACAAGCCATTGCAGTTCATCGTGCTAGCTCTCATGTTAATTTACCCACCATTTCTCTATAAGGTAGCAAATAATGTAGATTTAGAATTAAACTTATTTCATAATTTTGAGTAAGTCGGTTTAATTTTTTAAATTACTTTTTTATTTCGTAATTTTTAGTTTTAAGTAAAAACTGGAATATTTGTTTGTAATAAGTAGGTAATAGTTTTGTTGTAAATATTGCACTAGAATTTGACCAAGGTTATGAGCTGTTTTCCCTTTGACACTACACCCGTAGCTCGAATCAATAAGCCAGGCCGTCACACTTACACGTATTAGTCCATATCTTGAAAATTCCTGAATCGATTTTGATGAAACTTGCACTGTTCCCTAAGTTGAAGTAAATGTAAGCCAATAAAAATGGTCAAGAACCGATTAATAGTTGCGGAGAAATGCGTGGACAAACATACATACATACCTACACCTATATCATTTTGTATATTTGTTTGGAAGCCCTTATAGATTGTCATATGTGAATATAATGCAGTTCCAATAATAATAATACATACGGTCGAATTGATAACCTCCTTTTTTTTGAAGTCGGTAAAAATCTGAAAGCTGCTGAGTCATTTAAAAACTGGCCAAGTGCGTGCCGGACTCGCACACGAAGGGTTCCGTACCACAAGGCAAAAACGCCGAAAAAAACATGTTTGTTGTTTGGGAGCCCCCTTTAAATATTTATTTTATTTTAATTTTATTATTTGTTATTAAAGTTAAAATACAACTGAGTATTTTGTGAATATTTCAAGTGCCTACCTGTTGCCATTTTTGATATCGTGCAAAAAAAGCCCCCCTGAAATATTTATTTTATTTTGTTTTTAGTATTTGTTGTTATAGCGGCAACAGAAATACATACTTTGTGAAAATTTCAACAGTCTAGCTATCACGGTTCTTGAGATACAGCCTGGTGACAGACAGACGGACAGACAGCGAAGTCTTAGTAATAGGGTTCCGTTTTTAGCCTTTGGGTACGGAACCCTAAAAATGACTATACTGAATTATTTAACAAAAACCTTAATTACACATTCGCTCGACTTAGAACTAGAATCAAGGAGCTCATTAGTGGTTTAAAAAAGCTTGGTATCACAAGGCCAATGAGGCGTTGGTTTTTTCTTCGAAAATTAGCATACACATGGCCGACCGTCTTCGTAGGTGGCATAAGAAGCGACTAAGTGCCCTTTTACAGTTCCGATGGCTGCCGCGTCGCTGCGAGGTCGCGGAAACGTCGCAAAGTCTGTGTAAAACTAGTAAACTAGTGGCTATTAGAGTCTTAAGTACGCACTGGTATGCCTGATAAGTATTCTTGCAGAAAATAGGATTTTTTTTTACGGGATGTTAGCAGGTGATGACAAAATATAGACATACTAGCTGCGCTTTGCGGTTTTACCCGCGTAAATGTCGATTCCGTGGGGTTATCGGGAAAAAAAGTAGCCTATATATTAAACCAGTGTGTCAGCTACCCCCATACCAAATTTTATCAAAATTGGTCTAGCCGTTTCAGCGTGAAAAAGTAACAAATGTTTGTTACTTTTTCACGCTGAAAAAGTACGTAAGTGAAAAAGTAGTTGCTTTATACGTATAAACAAACACTCACGCACACACTCACAAACATTCGGCTTTATAATATTAGTGTGATTTTTTATTGTGACTGCTACACTGGGACACAGGCCTCCTCTCGGTGAGAGAGAGTGAGAGTGGGCCGTAATCAACGCGGGCACAGTGCGGGTTGGAGAGTCGTATGTCTTCGATTTTTTTTTTCTAGTTCATGTCGGCTTCCTCACGATGTTTTCCCTCACCGTTTTTGAGAGCAGTAGTGATAAAATAATTTACACAAAGCGCCTGTCTGGGTTCGAACCTACGACCACCCGTAAGTCGCAGCCATTACTACTAGGTCACCACTACGGAATAAAATCTTAAGCAATTGTGCAAAAACAATATAAGCACTTGTGTCTTTTAGTCAATCTGAGACACTTTGTTGCTAATGTACAGACGCCAGCACATCAAGCTACCCGAAACTGTCAAATTTTCCCAATCAACTTTGAACCTTATAATTTAGCGATAAAGTTCAAAATCTTTTAAATAAATTTGACAGATTGTAGTAGCTTGATATCGGCTGCCCAATTCAAAACCTAGTAACAGGTGATTTGAAAAAAAAAACGGTTTTTGGCATTTTTCGACTTACTAGATAGTATCAAAATGATGTGGACCTTAAAACACCCAGTTTCATACGTAATTTAAAAAAAATAATTTAGCAAGTCTAAGCAATTTGGCATGATTACGAAAATTTCCTTGAAGTACAAATTTTAAACTTAGTATGTCAAAATACAAATTTAAAACCCTAGCAGCTCAAGCGACTTACTAAGTTATGAATTTGAAATACCAACTTGCTATGTTTTGAATTTGGCGCCAATTGCAAAATAGATGAAATTTCGTTTAGTATGTGCAGTGTCACCGGCGCACGGAGACTCGTGCGCCGGTGACACTGGACATACTAAACGAAATTTTCATTTTATTATTTTTTAATACGGAGCGAAACACTCAGTGTTTCGCTCCGTATTAAAAAATAATAAAATGAGTTACAGGCAATTTTATAGGTCCAGGCGTATAATGCGTGCTTTGCAGAACGTAAACGAATGCAGGTAAGAAATAACTTATTCATTATAGTTACGAAAATGTAAAAGAAACGTGACATAACCTCAAAATATAATTGTCGTTGCATTATTTTCATAATAAAACTAACATTAAACTGGTATGTTGTGCAGACTTACTAAGTTTTGATATTGTTTTTACATTTATATTTGGGTAAATTCACAAATAAAAATAAAGTATGAGCGCTTCAAGTGTAACTATACTCTAAAAATGATTACGAGTATAACAACTAAAATGTCAACAATATAGCACAACTTTTCGCCAAACATCCAAGTTGCTATCTCTTCTAGTTTCTTCGGGCGAACGAATCAAAGTAGCCGACTAGTTTTTTGGCTCTCCTGAACATTTTTGTTGGAAGGAGTTACTATGTTTTGATTTTAAGCAGCCGATATGCTGGCGTCAGTACCTAAACGTAATCTATTCCGAAATCCGTTAGCCTTAAAAACCTCAGCAATGTCCTCAATTACAACAAAATAAATAAACGTAAACATCTTTTTTATTGGGCTTTGATACAGAGTGAGAAAAAAAAGTAATAAAATTAGCACATAAATTGTGAATTTGTCAAATAAAACAAAGACCATATAACTCAAACGGAAAAACATCGGTAAATTACCTATAAAATCCTCTTTTTGTCTCTGAATGGGCCGTATTTGTTCGTTGGCGCACTTTTTACTGCATACAAATAGTCTTCTGAGGGAATATTTTGGGACAAACCTGTTTTATATGAACATCTTCTGTTGAACTCATTCTGCTAGGACTTGCGAATAAGTCATAAAAAAGTTATGAAAGATGCGCACTAAAATGTACAGGATTCTTCGAGCTAGCTACCTACTATTCATGGAAAATAATTCAATATCAGAATAATATTAAAAAGGATAGGACACACAATTTTGTATTTCATGAGCTCATATATTATTCTAAGGATTACTGGTATTCTGTAGTCTTCAACCATATTTTATTTCACTCCACTTGCTCAAAAAGACCGTCATAGTAGCGTACCAGAGCGAGAAAAAAATATAGTATGATAATATTTACCTCTAGGAGAAAAAGTTTACTTTTTATTTTTGTCTGTTACCAACGAGCCTACATAAACGAAAAGTCTTTGTTTATAACTAGAATAATCATGAATAAAGACTCGACTTAATACTGTTTCATAAAAAAGAAAAACATTTTATTTATGAAAATGGAATGAGAGGTTTTTCTTTTGAGTATTAAAAAAAAACATAGTTTTCAAGAACCCTGAAGATGGCGTTGAACTGTCTACGTTACTAGGTGCCAAAGTCAAAACGCTTGGAAAAAAAAACATTGCGTCACGTCATATACGCTCGTTGAGTGACAGTTTCGTTTGCTTTCGTTTTACGATCTCAAAATTACATCCAAGTGAATTAATAAAAAAATTATGTGACTTTCCGTTCCTTGCAGTAGGGGAGAGTAGCCCAAAACGGGTAAGCTAAGGTTGATGATAAATAAAAACAATTTATAGATACAAATTGAACATTTATTTGTACAGTTTGAAATGTTTAGTTATCAAGGGCTATAAAATAAATGACATATTTAGTAGTTTTGTACATTAAGAATAAAAAAATAACAAAAATCTTTAACATTCGAATTACCCGTTTTGCCCGTAGGGGGGGCCTAAAGCAGGTAGGGCTTTTGCGCAAAGCGGGTAGGGACTGAATTACATTAGGTCAACGTCAATCAATGACTAGAACTGTTTCATAACAATCATAACTCAGATGGAGCTCCACCAGGATCATCAGCTACTTGCAGTGATAATGGTTGGATCAATGGACCAGTATTCTTGGAATGGTTGCGGCACTTTGTAGACAACGTAATGAGTTGGCAACGTAAACAGATAATCCATATGAAATAGATACTCATTTAGCTCTAATTTTTGAGCTGCTGTAAAAACTGTTGTGAATCTTCCTAGATTTTTTTTGACATCCTTTATTTACATGTATCTGTAAAGTCGAAAAGTTAATGCAATATCTTTTTGCTGCACCATTGACGGAAGTTTTGAGAGCTTCTTCTATCGCGAGCTTCATAACTCCCTCATCCCACGATGCATTTGCAGTCTTTCTTTTGTATTTATTAACCATCTGCAAAAATAAAAGAACTAATAAGGTCAATGAAATTATACAAGGCAAATCGGGTATGGGCAAAACGGGCACCCGCTTTACCCCTACCCTTTTTGCCCACAGGCATGTATTTTTTTCAATCGACTCATATCCTAAAAACCCAAATAATAAACGCTAACCTATTACACACATAAAACGTCTATTTATTGCAAAATAATAACACAAAACTAGTAAGACCATATTGTAAACCATTTTCGAGTATTCAAAAGTAATGTAACTCAATTTTTTTTTGTGGAAATAGCAAAAAACTTCTTTCTTATCTTACCGTGAACTCGTGTCCGCCAGAGAAGCGCGACGACTCCCTGTGATTGGCGAGCGGCAGGCGCTGCGCACTGCACGCACACATTCTTATTAGCAATAACGGTGCGTAATTTAAAAAGCATACCCGTTTTAGGCGGGCTACCCGTTTTAGGCTTACCTCCCCTAACTTACCAAGTTCAGCGCTATCTATCCAGCGACTAGGGAAGCGTTAAAAAAAAAAAGAAAAAGAAAATCCCTCATTAAAAGCGGCGATCTTTTTGGTAGAATGCGTGCATTGCGTTGCGTGCGGCTACAGAAGAATTTAAAAAAAGAGGCATTGGCGCGAATACTTTAGAATTTTTCTTTAATTGCAAATTGAATTGGTGACCGTAATTTATTTTTAATATTGTATTGGATTATTTTATTTTTTCGCAATCGTAGTGAAAAGTAGTGTAACCTACGGCGCTAAAAACCCATTATAACTCGGTTTCCATTTGCTCCCTCGGTAAATCTCGGGAGTAAAACTACCTCGTGTTTAATGGGTAATTTTAGCCCCTTGTATAACAATCTACTATTTTTACCGATACATACTATTATGTTTCTAAGCTGGCCTAAAAAATGCTGGCGTGATGATTTGGACTCGTTTCTCACCGATTGGCTGGAGATTTTGAGAAAGAAAACCTCAAAGTAAATTGGAAAAGAATGAGGAAGACCTTTTCTTGGCAGTGGGAAAAAATAAGTTATTATAAAAAAAAATGGTTGTTTATTCTAGTTAAGGACCACAAAACCTTCAACAGTGAGTTTTATTAATCTATCATATGATTAAATAGTAGAAATACCTAATTTAATTTGCAATCAACACCGACAATATAATGAAAACTTATGTCTAAAACTTGACAGCTTATTGTCAGTTGAAAATTCTCTCTGAATTGAACACGTATAAATTCCACCTGACATTATTCCTGAATATCAAACTAAAGTTGCGATCAAACTGAGGTAAATTCTGCGTGAGATGCGGGAATGCCGATTATGTCAACTAGCTTGTGTGGAGTTGTCAAACTGGCGCAAATAGTTGCGTCACTACCTAATCATTAAAACAACAATTTTTAAGGCTCACAACATTCAACGCCGGCTGTCGCTGAAAACCTCGCATAGACTCGTAGCATTATGCTGAGTGAAGGCCGTTTTGCGTAGATGTAACGCATATTTTCCCTACCTTGTAATTTTTTGTGTTTGTGTTCTTTATCTGAGTCATGTTTTTATTTAGAGCAGTGGTGGCCAAGTGATAACGGCCACGACTTACGAGTTGTAGGTCGTAGGTTCGAACCCAGACAGGCGCTTTACTTTGTGTAAATTATTTCATCACCAATGCTTTCAAAACGGTGAAGGAAAACATTGTGAGGAAACCGACATGTCCTAGAACCAAAAATTCGAAGACATGTGACATCTGCCAATCCGCACTGGGCCCGCGTGGTGGATTACGGCCCACTCCCTCTCACCGAGAGGAGGCCTGTGTCCCAGCAGTGGGAACATTATAGGCTAATTATGGTATGTTTTTATTTTATTTTTTCTTATTTTATATTTGTAAACCTAGGCAGGTGTTGAGGGGCCCGTGGCTAAATAATAACAGCCGCACAGGTCGATCGATCAGGTTGAGCTACGTTTGCCGCGGTTGGTCTGTGGATGGGTGACCATCTTTACATACCGTGACCCCTCCGTGCCTCGGTTAGCACGTTAAGCCGTTGGTCCCAGCTGTCATTCATGGATCTTTGACAGTCGTTACGGGTAGTCGGAAGCCCGAAAGTCTGACAACCAGTCTTACCAAGGGGCATAGTATTACCCAGTAACTGGGTTGTAGAGGTCGGATAGGCAATCGCTCCATGTAAAATACTGATATTCAGCTGCATCCCGTTAGACTGGAAGTCGACCCCAACATAGTTGGGAAAAGACTAGGTAGGTTAAATATAATCTGCCTAGCCTTTTGCCAACTATGTTTGGGTTGACTTCCAGTCTAACTGCATGCATCTGTATACCAATATTTTAATGACTGCGTATCTGACCTCCATAACCCAGTTACTGGGTAACACGATATCCCTTGGTAAAACTGGTTGTCATACTTTGTGCCTCTGACTAACCGTAACGACTGTCACAGCTCTACGAATCTTAACGGCTTAACGTTTTCTCCGAGACACGGACAGGTATCGATTTGTAATAATAATAATGGTAAAATAATAACAATTTAATAATTAATAATAATAATACCTAATAATATTAATAATATTTAAAAAAAAAATTTAATAATAATTATTTTATAATGGTAATTATTAATTAAATAAATAAATAAGTGGTGCCGCATTTCATTAAAATTTCCTAAGAGACCTCTGCGAGTTGGCTTCGGCCCCTCGTACGCCTTCCAAAGGACCGGGACTCCATGGTCCCGAGATATGTAAAATCATAATAATAATACG
Source organism: Mesoligia furuncula (assembly GCA_916614155.1). Lineage (NCBI taxonomy): Eukaryota > Metazoa > Arthropoda > Insecta > Lepidoptera > Noctuidae > Mesoligia > Mesoligia furuncula. Next base: position 9,072,920 of record OU744799.1, on the reverse strand, counting down.
TTATTATTATTATTTGTAATGGATGGCCACCCACCCAAGAACAGGCCGCCGCAAGCGTAGCTTAACCTTCGATACACCTGGAAGGTTGTGATTATTAAGCCACGAACCCTTTTTTTTTTTTGCGGATGGGAAATCATCAAATGACTCCTCCCGCTCTGGGTGGAGCGGAAGGGAGTGTCAGACTCTTACTGACTAAAACCCACCCGTGTTTTTGCCCTTTATGTTCCGGGCCAGCGGGAACCCTTTCGGACAATCCCGCTGACCCCGCAGGCTTCGGCCCTAAGGGGGCCCCTCCTAGATGCTGACATCTCTTTGAGGCGCGCGTGGAACACGTACGCGCCGTCCGGCACGGGCCTGGTCCTGATCGGACGGTGAGCTACCCATTACTCTCCGCCCGCAGGCCCGTGCCTGCGGTGGCCGGGAGTCGTCACGCTGCCCCCGACGCCTGGAGCGTCTCCCGCGGCGGCTGGGACGGGAGGCTCTCTCCCTGAGCCGTCCCGCCACCTCCTTTGCTAGCATGACTGCTTTGCAGAAGGAGGTGGCTGCCTCCCACTCCCTCTCGCCTCGGACCATGGCTTGCACCAGGGCCGGACGCGAGAGGTCGCCGCCGCTGCCGATCGCCTCTACGAGGACACGGCGGTGCTCCGCCCATGCGGGGCAGAACTCCACCGTGTGCTCCACCGTGTCCTCTGGGCGATCCTGGCAATGGTGACACCCGGGCGTTTCCTGCCGCCTGATGATGTGCAGGAACCTCCCGAAACTTCCGTGTCCGGTGAGGACCTGCGTCAGGCGGTAGGGGAGGGCGCCGTGGCGCCTCTCTAGCCACTCCTCAAAGAGGGATCTTATCGCCGCTGTCGCGGCGTGCCCTGCGCTGGGTTGCGACAGTCGCTCTTTCCATGCCGCCATGAGATCGCGCCGGAGATCCGTCGGCTCCGCAGCCACGAACCCTTAGTGGAGTTTTATAAGATCAGAAAATTCCTAAGTAAAATACCGATGTAAAAGTCAGAGCCTTTAAATGAACGAGATTTATTAAGAGGAAATGCGGTCGGAGAGACTTTTGAAAAAGCCTAAGTAAAGGGGTTTGGCTCTCGCCTATTTCATCCTCCAATATTGGACCAATTTAAAAGATATTTCATAAACTGGATAAAAAGGATATATATTATACTGTGTCCCTATGTTTTTTTTTCATTAATAGTTGTCAAATTTGTACACTAGGCCTCTGTTGACAGCGGTTTAAATCGGCATTTTTTGAGGGTTCTAGTGCTTATAAAAATAATGTATCATCACAAAGGAAAACATAGGGACACAGAAGTAGTTAGTATTTATTATTCTGTAAAAATCATTGCTTTATGGTCATTAACTAGAAAGAAACTAGAGGAGATCGTTTCTATGAAGAAACGACCACCCGCATTTCCTCTTAATATCTAGTCCTTTTAGCAATGAAGTTACAACACAAAGGCTTTTATATCGCGGTCTTCTGTTAGGCCCATAGATGTTAGGCCGGAACCGTACACAGTGTGTTATAGGGTAGTTTGTTTGTCCCCTCTCTTATCTAATCAACCCATTGTTATCACTCTTTTCGCCAGGCTTTGGATAAAGGTCAAACGCGACAGAACTTTGACTTTTTCTCTAGGTATATTCTATAGCTTGGGTTTCTTAAGAAAGCTGCGAACAGTCACACAATAACGGCTGTTCAAATAAAGACCGTTTTTATGGTTCCGTACCTCAAAAAAAAAACGGAACCCTTATATGATCACTTCGTTGTCCGTCTGTCAGTCCGTCAGTCAAGAGCCTTTTTCTCAGGAACGCGTGGAGTTATCAAGTTGAAATTAATATAAAATACTCAGGGCTGCATTCCCTTGAAGCAGTGAAAAAATCAAACTTTTAAATCAACGCTTTCAAAAGGGGTTCCTTCTATCTGGCAGAATATTAATGCTCCGAAATTTATTTGGCATAACACTTGGCATAATCTTCTTTAAACGAGTATTTTTAAGGCATAAAAATTATTTAACATACTTAGTTATTGTTTGGCCGAATGTTTATATGTCCGAATTTACCATAGCTTACTTTTAAGATGGCAGGATTTTATTTGGCGTAATTTCATTTGGCATACTATGAAAGATGGCAGAGTTTTATTTGGCATAATTTCACTTGGCGTACCTACTCGTACTATAAAAATAACAGTAGAATTATTTTTTAACGAATATTGTTTCTTCGGTGTATTTTCCATGGTATTTGAATGAACTATTAAATTAATGGTTTCGATAAGCGATCCCGGGACTTGGGGCACCCCGACTTGGGTTAGGTTAGGTTCCTTTAAACCCTGTAGACAGAAATAGGGGCCCCGCGAAGCGGGGCTCCGTCGACTACATATTATTTATTATTGCTTGTAAACCAACTTAGACCCTAATTAGTTATTTAAGAAAAATGGTTAGGTTAAAACTGTGACCCCTTCGCACGAACTCAGGTATGCCAAAAGACGATTCTGACTGTGAACTTTCTGCGATATGATGGTTCTACTTTTTAATTATTATGGATATGAAATTTATGTCTAAATTTTGACTTACAAAATTATGAGTTTTGAATGTATGATAAAAGAGTGTATGCCAAACGATTTTCTGCGAAATGAAGTTTATGCTATACGCTGTTATGCAAAATAATATTATGAGATAAAAAGTTCTGCTGTAAAGGCCCCCAAAAGATACGGCCATTTATGTTCCGAAATCAAAATCTATAGGGTACTTCCCGTTGACCTAGAATCATGAAATTTGGCAAGAAGCAATGTCATACAACACAAATAAAGAAAAACAAAAACCAAAACTGTAAATTTGTAGTTACGTTACAAAAAAAAAAAACTAAAACTAGGCCTCGCACTTGACCGGTTTTTTTAGGGTTCCGTAGTCAACTAGGAACCCTTATAGTTTCGCCATGTCTGTCTGTCCGTCCGTCTGTCTGTCTGTCCGTCCTCGCTTAATCTCTGTGACCGTTAGCACTAGAAAGCTGAAATTTTGTAGGAGTACGTATATCAGTTACGCCAACAAAGTGGTAAAGTAAAATTTTGGAAAATATTTTTTTTTTAGGGTAGCTCCCCTACATGTGAAGTGGGGATGAATATTTTTTTCATCATCTACCCCATCGTGTGGGGTATCGTTGAATAGGTCTTCTTAAATGGCTTAGGGGTTGCAAAAAATATTTTTCGATTTAATGCTCCATTTACGAAATATTAAAGTTTAAAGTGCAAATTTTTGTTCCAGTAGGGCGTCCCCCCCCCTCTAAAAGCTAAACTACTAGCTTGAAAAATCTGGAAAAATTATCGATGAAAGTGCATTTCATAAACTTTAAAGGAAAAGTATAGCGGTTAAGATAGCTTTATTAGTTTAGCAGTAATAGTCATTGAACTTGGGTGTTGGATAATTTTGTACCAAATACAAAATCCTTAGCATTAATCCTTTAAAGTGACTAAGATAAGAAGAAGTAGTTTCTTGTTTATAATGGGTAAAGACTTGCATTGAAAACCAAAATATGTTTTTTTTTTTTACCTATTCAGAATAAAGAACAACATAATCGTATTACATTGTGATAACGGGCTACTACGGAACCCTACACTGTGCGTGGCCCGACACGCACTTGGCCGGTTTTTTTTGATACCATAATGCCATCATCATCATCATCATTTCAGCCAAAAGACGTCCACACATAGGCCTCTTCCAAGCACCTCCACTTCGACCGGTTCTGTGCTTCTCGCATCCAACGGGTTCCTGTGGCCTTCACAAGGTCGTCGGACGGCCTTCCAACGCTGCGCCTTCCGGTACGCGGTCGCCACTCCAGAACCTTTCAGCCCCATCGGCCATCTGTTCTGCGAGAAATGACTTAATGCCAAATACTGATGAAAATGACAGATTTTTATGACGGCCGTTACATGACGGCCACCGCTCTTCTAGGGAACCGTAGCTTTAGAAAGTGTTGTTGCCAAAGTATCCGAGAGTCTTGTGTAACAAAGATGATTAAAAATATGGTTTTAATATAAATCCATTTATGGTTTAATATTAAACAGTTAATCTGCCCACCCTTTTCCCAACTGTGTTGGAGTCGGGTTTCAGTCTAACCGGATGCAGCTCAATACCAGTATTTAACATGGAGCGACTGCCTATTTGACATCTACAACCCAGTTACTGGGTAACACGATACGTCGATACCCCTTGGCAAGACTGGTGGTCCGACTTTCGGGCTTCTCCGTATCGACTCATACGGCGCTTATTACTTAGTCACGAGCTTCCTGTGTAACAAAGACATCAATCATTTTGAGAAACATCGACCTAACTGCAATTATTTTACGTCTTTGTTTTTCCTAACGTACATACATTTCTTAGTGCATTGTCATATTTAACTAATTTTTGGGAAAAATACATTTACTTAAGTCGATGTTTCTCCAAATGTGCGATCCATTAAAAATGAAGTATTATTTTGTGTTCGTTTGTAAATCATGAAACGTTTATTTTCTCTTGACTGTACTTACCTGTCAAATAGAGTCATCATCATCATCTGCCCAGCCTTTTCCCAACTATGTTGGGGTCGGCTTCCAGTCTAACCGGATCCAGCTGAATACTGTCAAATAGAGTAACCTAGATAAAGTGGATAAGACAGAGATTAAAACAGAAGACGAACCAGCAGGGGATCGAGGAGGGGGGGGGGGGAGTCAGAGGGGGTCAAACCGGAATAAATCGTGCTATTTATGGTTTAATACTAAACATAAATTAAGGGTACGTGAATCACTCTAATATTATAAAGGCAAAAGTTTGTGAGTGTGTGTTTATATGTTTGTTACTTCTTCACGCTAAAACGGCTCAATCAATTTTGATAAAATTTTCTATGAAGGTAGCTGAGGTGGATTAATATATTGGCTTACGTTTTATCACGATATTCCCACGGGATCGACACTTATGCGGGTAAAACCGCGGGGCGCGGCTAGTATAAGATAAGACCTTAAATGACTTTCTCTTACTGGTTCTAGACACATTTATTCCGAAACGCAACACAAATCAGGGTTTTATGCCTCCCCTTCGCTGTCATCAATATCCTTTAGGCCGTACTTACAAATCCTTAAATGCTCCAGTTTATTTCGACAATAAAATAATAAAGAGGGCTATTATTTGTGGGCTTTGAGACAAATTAATTCAACTATGCTAACCCTTGGATTTCTAAATGTAGGTAGGTAAAACTTAGTTTTCTCACAAAGGCAACTTCAGTTAAAACAAGACATTCAGTCTAATTTCATTGTCTTGAAATGTAACACAATTTTGACTTTGAAAAGACCCATTTCATGTTTGAGAGGCGAGTGAGCAATGAAACTATTAAGGAAACATAACATCACGCCTGTATTCCTCGAGGGGACATACAGACTGATGTGTACCTATATAGTTCACACACATTTCGCCAGTTATGTTTAAGGCTGCGTTTCCACCAGAGATGAGCGAGGATGAATAGCGAGGAATGTGTGTAAAACTAACCAATAACAACGCTAACTAAGTTCAAGCTATGAAAATGAAGCGATGTTATTGGTTTGTTTCACACACATCCCTCGCTACGCATCTTCGCACATCTTTGGTGGAAACGCAGCCTAAGGCTACGCCGACCGCGCAGTGGCGCCCTCACCGTTTGTTTGGTTATTTCTATAATTTAGAATGAAAATGCAGAAAATAAGCACGTCAAGTTGTGCTCCACAAGATTATACGTTAATATTGTTAGAAACGGTAGTTTTACATTGTTTAGTTTTATTATAATCTAAAATAAATAAAATTCATTCAATTATTTTCATTCGTTCTAAAATAAAAGAAATAACCAATCAAACGATGAGGGCGCCACTGCACGGTCGGCGTAGCCTTAAGAGCGTTTAGGACGTACGGCATTTCATACAAATTTTCAAGCTCTTAATTTTCGAAATGAATGAACCGATTTTAATCAAACTTCTTACGCATAAGCAGGATACAAAGGTCTAAAAAGTTGCTTAAGAACATTTAAAAAAAATAATGTTACAGCCAAATTAGATTGATTTAAATTTTCCATAGAAACAGATTTCCAGCTATCTTTTTTTAAGTAAGACATTTCGAAAATGTTCTTAAGTTACTTTTTAGACCTTTGTATCCTGCTTATGCGTACGAAGTTTCATTAAAATCGGTTCAGGCATTTAAAAAAACAAGGGCTTAAAAGTATGCATGAAATACTGTACGTCGCCTATTGCCATCAACCCTTTAACCCAATAACACATTGCCCGACTCGCCAACCGAACCCAAGGACCTCATGATCAGCAGTAGCGCTTACATACATACATACATAATTAGCCTATAATGTTCCCACTGCTGGGACACAGGCCTCCTCTCTGTGAGAGGGGGTGGGCCGGCATTCACCACGCGGGCTCAATGCGGGTTGGTAGATGTCACATGTCTTCGAATTTTTGGTTCTAGGCACAGATATAGATATACCTAGATAAATCAAGTATCACGAACTGTATGAAAACCAAGCGTGCCATTTTTTTGACTACCTACTATGACGTCACAAGCTCGCGCTCTCGCTCACACTTACCCAGCCAGCAGTACACAGGACTGAGCGCGAAAGGGGCGGCTTACGATTTGTAATCATAAGTTGGTGCAATTTTTGGCACGCGAAGTAGTTACTTTTGCGTTATCTAGGTATATCTATATCTGTGGTTCTAGGACATGCCGGTTTCCCCACGGTGTTTTCCTTCACCGTTTTGAGAGCAGTGGTGATGAAATAATTTAAAGAAAGTAAAGCACCTGTCAGGGTTCGAACTTACGACCTTTATCTCATAAGTCGCGGTCGTTACCACTCAGCCACAACTGCTCCCAGTAGCGCTGCTCCAGTAGCGTTTGCGAGGCAGGAAATACGAGGGCGAGGAAATACGTGAATACTTTCTAAGTGAAGCCTGAAAGGATATACCTGGGAATGTTCCTCCAATATATTTTTAATATTACAGATCAAACGTTATCTTTCTAGAAGAAAATCGTCTAATTTTCTTGCTATTACGACGTCTCAAAAGCCAGTTTTTTATATTTCAAGTCTTCCTTCGTCAGTTTTCAAGGGCACAAATATTATCAGAAATATGAGGTTTGTAGCTTAAAACAAAGTAAGTACAGACGGCAGCACATCAAGTTACTACAATCTGTCAAATTTCTTTAATAGATTTTCAACTTTATCGCCAAAGCATAAGATTCAAAGTTGATTGGGAAAATTTGACGGTTTCGGGTAGGTTGATTGATGTGCTGGCGTCTGTACATGTGTTGTAACAAGGTAAATACACACATCAAAAGTGTCTAGGGATCAACATATATTTTTGCAATAACTTTTCTACTGATTGATATTAATTAAAATTTTCTTTAAGGATTCATCAAATAAAGTGTTTTCGTTTGTCACAGTAACGATAAACCAAGTCACCTTTGCATTAATAAAGAAATTTGCCATTTTTCTAATAAAGGGATTTTTGACATTTGAACCACTAACACAAAAGTTCGAAAAAAAGACTGAAATAACAGTTTTCTTTAAAATTTTATTGGGTAACTTAAACAATTAATAATCCGTGTTTCTACCGCGAACACTAACAACACAAGAACATCGGTTTGGCATACTCAAAATGAGTTCATCCAAATCACGCTGTAGAATGGCCGCCCATGTTCGTTGCAACAACAAAAAAAGGTCTTCTTGCGACTGGATACCCTCCATATTCGGCAGAGCTCTTCTCTGTAGCATATCCCATGCATGCTCAATCGGGTTCAAGTCTGGCGACTGAGCAGGCCAGGGCAGGACATTGATGTTAGCTGCGGCGAGAGTCTGTCTTACAACTCTTGCGGTGTGCGGTCGTGCATTATCATGCATTAACTGAAATAAGGGACCGATTTGCACTTGTAGAGGAACGATGACGTCTGATACAATCGTCTCAGCATAAATTTGAGCGTTGAGGTTGCCTCTGATCCAAATCAACTCAGTTCTTCCGCCGATCCAAATACCCGCCCATACCATGATGGTTCCACCACTATAAGGATGGACTTCCTGGCAGGATTTTAATCGCTGTTGGCGTCCAGGGGTTCTCCAGTGTCGTATACGTCTTGTATCCGGTCTCATACCAAAACGAGACTCATCAGAAAAGCACACGAAACGCCATTGTTCTTCTGCCCAATTTCTGTGTTCAAGAGCCCATTGATATCGAATCCTACGATTGTGCATTGCTATAGGTGGTACCCGTAGCGGTCTTCGGGAATGAAGGTTCACTTCATGCAAGCGGTTTCTGACTGTTTGGTCGCTAATTAAGTTCCCTGAAGAGTGATGAAGTCTCACGGCTAACATCATGGCGGTTATTGTTGGAGCTCTTCGAGTTAAGATTTGAATGTATCGGTCTTGTCTCCGTGTGGTGCAGCGATACCGTCCTCCATGGCGCTCAGCCACGGTACCAGTGCTTCGGTAACGTGTCCAAAGTCGACTGATAACACTCTGACTTGTATTCAGAGCTAAAGCCACAGTACGTTGCCGGGAACCAGCTTCTATCATTCCCATGGCTCTGAGCATTTCTTCCCTGCTTAAATGACGTCGCCGCTCCATAATAACGTTGGTTTTAATCAGTAGTAGGGAAACAGTAGCACTAATAATGTCTTCAATGCGTTGTATGTTTTTATAGGGAAAATATTGACAGCTGATTTTCATCTTTTACTCGAATTTGATTCACAGTTCCTGATTCAAATTATGAAATGCACCAAAAAGGATCCATATAAATTTATAAAATCATAAATTTATTACAAAGCCACATCTCAATCTCAAGAAATCCGCATAAAAATGCTTGATCCCTAGACACTTTTGATGTGTGTAGCTAGCAATCAAAAACTTTCATCATTATCTTGTTGCAGCAACTTTATGACGTCAGTCGCCACGAAGTGCTTGACCAGACTGAAAACGCGGGCACGGGCGGGCGCGGCGCGGCGTACTCAAACACAAAAACTTAATTTTAGCGTCCATAGTGGGCAGGCGGCCGCGGTGAGCAGCGCGGGCTGCTTGGAGCGGGAAGCACGCGGGCAAGTCACGCCATAGCTCGTTCATACAAGTGGACGCAGTGAGAGCCGGGGTGAGGACCGGGGTTCTCAAACAAGTTCGAGCTTTTTTCTAGTAAAAATAAGTTTTCTTCATCCGTATTATATTATGACAAACACTGGACACGACAACACTCAGAATGAAGCCGGGCTCGACTGCGGACAGGCAGATCGCGTGCGTTCCCGCACCCGCGCCACTCCCCGCCCCGCGCTGCCAGTCTGGCCAAGCACTAAGTTAAATATATAAGGCAGCGTGTAATTTTCCTGGGAGCTAAGCTGTGTAATAAAATGTAATGTGTGTCTTTATTTGGCAACAGGAGACGCACATTGCTCATCTTGAATACCTAAATTCATGTTGGAAAGTTGATTTAAAGTAGGATGACTAGCGTATCTTTGCGCAATGTCAACGCAATTGAAATGTTCGTAATCTGTCATATTTCTTTTAACCGACTTAAAAAAAGGAGTTTATATGATCGTCTGTATGTATTTTTTTAAGGTTTTTTTTATCGATTTTCGTCAAGTCCCTATTCCACCTACTTATCAAGTTACACGAAATAGAAAAAACCAAATTTTTTTCAATATGTCACCTTAAATTTAAAGGGAATGCATGAGTCGCAAATTGTTCCCGTGACCTGCCTCCATTTTATCCATCCAGTGTTAATTCTCTGCTTAACCATCCGATCTACTTCGCCATCGTTTTGCACGAGTACCTAACACTACTATAATAGATACCTAAAGTCGGAGCAGACTGGGAGAAGCACGCCATCAAGAGCTATGGCTCCAGAACTGGAGAGACCACCAAAATCGCAGAACATTTATTCAGTTTTGGTTCTGCTGATTCTCAAGCCAACATTCTCCAGCTTCTGTTGCCATTTCTCCGATCTGCTCTGGATCTCAGGTCCATCTTCACCGACAAGAACAATGTCATCGGCAAACAGCATGCACGAAGGTGCCTCTTCCTGTATGTCCGACGTAAGAGCGTCCATAATCAATAGTAAGAGGTAAGGACTTAAAACGGGTACGTATTTGAATATCGAAGATTAAAATACCTACGCTTAAAATACCAATGTTCAAAACATCGAAAATTTAAATATCGATTATATCAAAATGTCGAAAATTGTTATACCTACGCTTTAAACGTCGAAGATTGAAATGCCGAGTGATTAAAATTTCGAATGATTCAAAATATCGAATGACATTATGCCTAAGTTCAAAATATCAACATTTAATACATCTAAGTTCATAATATCTACGTTAAAAATACCTACTAGTTAAAATACCGAAAAAAAATATATAGGCAGTATAAGTGATACGTACAATTGCGTACAAATGTGTTTTATTTTGGGTTTTTATTATGTAAAAATAATTAAAGTACATTACATGAGGTTTTCCTTGTTTTTTTTTAACCCACCTAGTAACTGATTACCATCTAGCAAACAATTAGCATGCAGCAATCATGCAACATGCAAGCAAGCATGGTTTCTGTCACGGCTCCGGCGCTGCAGGGCTCCGGCAGTCCCACGCGAGCTTAACGTCGCAGATGGTCTAAACACTCACCACCGCAGCTTCGGCTTGTTGGCCGGCTTCGCCGGCCAGCCTCAGCTACGGCGGCGGGTGTTAAAACCACCTGCTCCTCAGCTCGCGGGCTGCCTTGCCCCTCCGCGCCTACGCGATTCTAAGTTACACTCTAGGGGTAGGGCAGACAAGACTACGTGGAGTCGGTTTTGCAGCGATACGTTTCTGTCACTAACTTTAGTAGCACAACATATTGACTTTCAAGAAAATATTTTAATTTAAAGACCTAAATAATACCTTCACGATTGACCTATGCTTGTACACTGGACACAGATTTTCATGGATAAAATAGATTGAAATTGTTCCAAAACCGAATTGGGGCACCCCGAATTTACGTAGTCTTTTGGCTGTTACCCCTAGAGTGTATATAAAAATCCGGAGGCGCGAAGGGGCGAGGAAGGGGTTGCACTTCCCGTAGCGCCGGAGACGTTGTAGAAGCAACCTTTTTTCACTCATACTACTTACGAGTATATCAAAATTTGTTCGATATTTTAACTTTTACGTAGGGTGAATTAATGAATGTATTTAATGTTGAAAATTAACTCATTTATACACGTAGGTATATTAATTTTCGATGTTCAAATAATATATGTACCCATCGATATTTAGGACGTTCGATAGTTTGTACTTCGATATTTAGGACATTCGATTATCTGTATTTCGATATTTGGACTTTTCGATGTAACTTTGGTAGATATTTGGATTTTAGATATATTAGACGTAGGTTATTTAACCATTCGATAGTATAAACTTTGGATATTTTAATTTTCGGTTTTATGGTCGTTCGATATTTAAATTTTCGATGTTTTGAACATCGATATTTTAACAGTAGGTATTTTAATCTTCGATATTCAAATACGTACCCCTTAAAACCGATCCCTGGTGCAATCTTATAGCCACACTGAACTCGTCGGTATTTCCAGCAGCCGACCTGACCAGATTGACTGTACATAGCACGAATTAATTCTACACATTTCCCGGGAAAACCTTTCTCTTTCAAGGCCCATCACAGCATATCCTGAGGTACCCTATCCTACGCTTTCTCCAGGTCCATGAACACCATGTGCAGGGTCTTGTGTGCACGTCTGCACTTCTCGCACAATTGGCGGAGTGGCATAAACCCAAACTTACAACCCAAATAAAATTAACTATTATATCTCTTAAGAGACTAAAACATACTCTTAAGAAATCAAATTATGTCAAGGGCAATTTTGTTCAAAATTGTGATGAATAACGTATTTATTTGGTTATGGATTAATATCATGTTTATAAAAACACCTTCGCAAATAATGCATTATTTTAGAACAAATTTGATTACCATAAAAAGGTTAAGTTGAGTCAACCTTAAAAGATAAACATAAATATGCTGTTGCGAACTTTTTTTTTTGAACTTTTAAAGGGTAACCATTCTGTCATATACGATTTTTGGGTAACTTCAACCGTTTACGCAGCGTACGCAACGGAAGCTCTGAAAAGGAATAATTTTTCCCGTTTTTGCAACATTTTTCATTGATGCTCCGCTCCTATTAGTTGTAACGTAATGTTATATAGCCTTTAGCCTTCCTCGATAAATGGATTATCCAAAACAAAAATAATTTTTCAATTTGTTCCTGAGATTAGTGCGTTCAACTAAATAAACAAACTCTTCAGCTTTATAAAATTAGTATAGATTCCATAACACGTCCTCTAAACCAAAGCAACTGCCATCTAATCTCTTCACCACTTGGCTGACTGGTAAAGAATGCCTAAGGCATTAAGTTTGCATTTGTAACGTTTGAATAAATAAATACGTGACCTTCATAACACTCGCATTATAAAGGTTACACGGACTTCGGAAAACTACTAAGGCAGAATGGCTTTGGGTAGAAAGCACCTAATTTGATTAAATCTGACATAGCTTTTAGCAAAATATCCTGAGTAGGGGAGAGTAGCCCAAAACGGGTAAGCTAAGGTTGATGGTAAAAAAAAACAACTTATAGATACAAATAGAAAATTTATTTGTATATTTTGAAATGTTTAGTTATCAAGGACTATAAAATAAATGACATATTTAGTAGTTTTGTACATTAAGAATAAAAAAATAACAAGAATCTTTACCATTCGAATTACCCGTTTTGCCCGTAGGGGGGGCCTAAAGCAGGTAGGGCTTTTGGGCAAAGCGGGTAGGGACTGAATTACATGAGATTAACGTCAATCAATGACTAGAACTGTTTCATAACAATCATAACTCAGATGGAGCTCCACCAGGATCATCAGCTACTTGCAGTGACAATGCTTGGATCAATGGACCAGTATTCTTGGAATGGTTGCGGCACTTTGTAGACAACGTAATGAGTTGGCAACGTAAACAGATTGTCCATGTGAAATAGATACTCAACTAGCTCTAATTCTTGAGCTGCTGTAAAAACTGTTGTGAATCTTCCTAGTTTTTTTTTGACATCCTTTCTTTACATGTATCTGTAAAGTCGAAAGGTTGATGCCATATTTTTTTACTGCACCATTGACGGAAGTTTTGAGAGCTTCTTCTATCGCAAGCTTCATAACTCCTTCATCCCACGATGCATTTGCAGTCTTTCTTTAGTATTTATTAACCATCTGCAAAAATAAAAGAACTAATAAGCAGTCAATGAAATTATACAGGGCAAATCGGGTATGGGCAAAACGGGCACCCGCTTTGCCCCTACCCTTTTTGCCCACAAGCATGTATTTTTTTCAATCGACTCATATCCTTAAAACCGAAATAATAAACGCCAACCTATTACACAAATAAAACGTCTACTTGTTGCAAAATCATAACACAAAACTAGTAAGAACATATTGTAAACCATTTTTTTTAGTGGAAATAGCAAAAAACTTCTTTCTTATCTTACCGTGAACTAGTGTCCGCCAGAGAAGCGCGCCGGCTCCCTGTGATTGGAGAGTGGCAGGCGCCGCGCACTGCACGCACACATTCTTATTAGCAATAAAGGTGCGCAATTTAAAAAGCATACCCGTTTTAGGCGGGCTACCCGTTTTAGGCTTACCTCCCCTACATCTTCTTAGGTAATGTCCTCGGACTTTGATATGATCTCCGGTATTTAAATTCACTGACCCTGACTTAACCTGGCATTCAGAGTTGGCTTTGAGTCAAGAACATCCCTTACACTAGTATTGAATGCAACGCGTCGTCAAATACATGCGTTTTAGGATGTCTTTTGAAAAAAAATTAATAGAAGTCTTGAAATATCAGTCTGTCCTTTTATTTTCATCTCAGTATACCTTTATCAGTAAAAAAAAAACACAAATAAAACACAGAAATGAAAAACAATAAAAAAAAACTTTGAGCTTGAATTGCCATGCTAATATTTTTACGTCGGAAAACTTGACCCAAGTGTGAATTCTAGTGCATAAAGCAAATTATCGTTGCAGCAAAAGTTTCGCATTTTTACGTCATTCTCTGATTTAATTTAGAATTAAACTTTTTAATAACGTTCTGATTATTCTATTAAAAATCCTGGCCAACTTCATAACTTCCTGCTTCATTTTCATTAAAAGAAAGAAAAGGCTATTTTAAAAGTACTTCGTTATAAGAACCTGGTTTATCGGCTATAAAAGCTGGGTATGTGATTAGTGAATGCAGGCGCCTGTTAGTAATTCTTGCAGTTTCCGACAAAATCTACATACCGTACGTCCGTACCTCGTTTGGCAACGCTGTACGGAATAAATGTCGCTCGTTCTCCGAATAGAAAGGTTTTTTAATGTTCCGAATACAGGGAAACGGTTAACTGGTAGGTAGGTTACATGTAGAAAATTGTATTGTGAAATAAATTAATTAATTTAGGTAAGCATTTCATGGGGCACACTGTCACTGATGATGATGACGGTCTTTGTCGGACTGCATAGAAAAGAAAGAGAAGCGCGATGACACAACGCTGTTAATTTATTGCAAAAAATGAAGCAATTATCAATTTACAAAAAATCTATTGTTAGGACTAAAAAATTAAAATATTCTTTATTATGTTGCTTGTAGAATAATCTGACAAAAAATCATAATGATTGTATGTATATTAAGTATGGTTTTTATTGTAAAAAGAAAGTTATTAGACGTATCTTCATGATTTTTTGCTATCGTAGCAAATTAGTTGTATTATGTTGTCAGCACACTATCTACCTAACATATATCCTGAAGAATATCATATATTTTTCTGATTTTGTTTAATGTAGTCGACTTTTATTGTTTCTAAAACTTTGGTTTTTTGCGTTTAGGTCCTGTAAGCCCCTTATTGTAATACCTAGTATGCGAAGAACCTTCCTTGTAATACTACTAAATACTTAAACATTTCCTCGCTTTTTCATAATAAAAATCTGAAATAAAGGAATAAATTCGGGGCTCTTTACATAAGTCTTCTTAAAATCAATTTTGTAAATGGCCGTTTCTATGTCAAAGACGAGCTTTGCCTTCGGAGATAATAAAAACACTCCAATATTTCAGCGACTTTTTCGTTGTAATGGACCTCGGGAAGAGATAGGTAATCCTTCTTATTGTTCTGGGCCGTTAAAAAGGGCCGGGTTTTATGGGGCGAGGCCTATTTACGTTGACTAGTAAATAGGCCTCGCTTTAATGAGGTGAACATTATAATACCTACTATTTTATTTCCACAGCATAGCAAAAACTTCATCATAATAACGGCCGCACAGGTCGATCGATCAGGTTAAGCCACGCTTGCCGCGGTTGGTCTGTGGATGGGTGACCATCTTTACATACCGTGACCCCTCCATGCCTCGGAAAGCACGTTAAGCCGTTGGACCCGGCTGTCATTCGTGGATCTTTGACAGTCGTTGCGGGTAGTCAGAAGCCCGAAAGCCTGACAACCAGTCTTACCAAGGGGTATTCGTATTACCCAGTAACTGGGTTGTGGAGGTCAGATAGGCAGTCGCTCTATGTAAAATATTGGTATTCAGCTGCATCCGGTTAGACTGGAAGCCGACCCCAACATAGTTGGGAAAAGGCTAGGCAGATGATGATGAGCATAGCAAAAACTTCAGAAGCTTATTTGTCTAGACAGTGTCTCAGTAATGCTATTCTGTAAAAATCACACCGTGAAAACTTTGGTGAAGTGAGCTTAAAGAGAGCTGTCAATAGCGTCAATCTCTGGCACTTAGACAAAGAAAAGTATAGACGGCGGGTCCATTTCATTTCTACAAGAAAGGGATAAAGTATTGAGTTATTATAAGTAACAGGAAAGGATAAAGCTCTAGTATAGCTTTATCCTTTTCTGTCTCTCAGTGCGTGCCACTTTTTTCAAGCCAGTTACTTATGTAGCTCACGTTAGTTAAGTTAGTTTTTTGTCTCATGTGCATTTTGTCATCCACACACGCTACCTGATGCTCTATAGCTTTTTTACTGTAAGCCCTGGCATCAGGTGGAATGACATCTCACTTTATGCTAACTTCACCTAAGTTATCACGGTGATCTTTTTACAGAATAGTTTCGTAACCTATCGATGGCGAAATCATTACCATTTTGCGGATTTTTTACTTGCTCGTACTTTTTTTTTTTGGGTGGGAAACCGCTCTGGGCGGAGCGGAAGGGAGTGTCAGACTCTTACTGACTAAAACCCACCCGTGTTCCTTCCTTAGCTCTTTATATTCCGGACCAGCGGCAACCCTTTTGGACAATCCCGCTGACCCGGCAGGCTTCGGCCATATAGTTATGTTTTTACTATGCCATAACTTACGGATTACGGCCCACTCCCTCTCACGGAGAGGAGTCCTGTGTTCCAGCAGTGGGAACTTTATAGGCTGGTTACGCTTATTATAACTTACATACCTAACTAAGCTGTTAACAAATTTTCATGACTCCCATTTTATGACCGAGAAAATTGCTTCGACCTTGGAAAGTGGCGGTCGAGTTTGAATAAATAATGCCTGCATGTGGGATCAAGGAACACATGTATTCTACTCACACATCGTTATGTTGGATATGAAACTTTTGCTTTTTATCTCTTGCGATGCCTTCTTTGTAAACTAAAAGTGCAGTAAACCAGACATGCTTAAAATATTTTACTTGAGGAACTTTCTATGTAGCAGACTTTGTTTAACTGCATGAGTTCAGCCGTTCAATTCTTTTATATAGTAAAAGTCCTCCATACCGTATTTCGACCATCGCAGCCAATCTCAAAGGAGACACCTTCGGCGCGGGAGACATTGTAGTGCACAAGTGTGTGCACAGACACAGGTGCACACTCTTCCCTCACTCTCATAATCCCATGGGACAACACGCAATTCGGCACGACCGGAGGAAGATAGCGCATGACCAACGGCTCTGTTACATAGTGTGTTATCCTTTAGAATCTGATGCTTGTCTTACGTGTCAGGTGGCACACGAGGGAAGATGATACGGCTTTCTAAGGATCTTGTTGCTAATCGATTAATTTTCACTCATTGGTACTGGAGTAGATGTTTGACCTAATGGGGTTTATTTATAAACGTGGCTTGAAGTTAAGCATTGACTAACGCCTGCTAAAGCACATATTGTTTGACGTTTAAATGTCTCTAAAATTCTCTAAGCAATGATTATAAATAAATACTTATGTGTTTAATTTGAGTCCATCTTTACATACCGTGACCCCTCCGTGCCTCGAAAAGCACGTTAAGCCGTTGGTCCCGGCTGCCATTCGTGGATCTTTGACAGTCGTTACGGGTAGTCAGAAGCCCGAAAGTCTGACAACCAGTCTTACCAAGGGGTATCGTATTGTGGAGTGTGTCGGGGTGGGTTGTGGAGGTCAGATAGGCAGTCGCTCCATGTAAAATGCTGGTATTCAGCTGCATCCGGTTAGACTGGAAGCCGACCCCAACATAGTTGGAAAAAGGCTAGGCAGATGATGATGTGTTTAATTTGAGTTTTGTTGTTTGTTGTTGTGTTAGTGTTGTTGTTGTTTTAGCCCTTATATTTGGGCCTCTAATTCGGATTAAGATTGCGATAGCGTCGCAAAACGACGCGGTGTGTCCATTATGTCTTGTCCTTTGTCTCTATATCACGTGAAATATGGCAGTTAACATGAGAAAAAATACCTCTAAGATTTACATAAAATATTTGATCTACCTGAATAGTTGAGACTATACAAAGAGCGCCAGTTAGAGGGCATACCAGACGACAGACGTATGGAGTGACGAGACAGTATGTAAAATAGTCTGAATTCGTCGTCTGTCTATATAAAATAGTGACGTCTCGAGGGTAAGACGGGATAAAGCAGATATCAGAAGGCCAATTCTCGTAATTTAAAACCTTCAAAATCTAGTCTCAGTCTAATCTCGGCAACAAATAAATATCAAAAACTTGTCAAAATGTAGGGAAATTAGAGGTATTTTGACAGATTGAGAATGAGATCAGACTGTGTACGTTCTTAGAATTACGAGAATTGCCCCTCAGATGTTTCAGTTTTTGTGATATTTTTTTTTGTCTTTCAACTTTCACTACAACTGAAAAGTCTGAACCCAAAATGGATTAAAGTAAACCGATAAATAAAAATAAAATAAATAATAAATCAATGTTTTATTCAGTATTAAAATTGGTAAAATTAATAAAGTCTCCGAAATAATTTACAAAGGTATAATAATGTTAGATGCCTGTACTAAGAGGTAACGATGTTGGATTTTAGTGTGGAAAATTAAAGAAACACGTTTCTATATAAATTGTACCCTTTATGTACTTTAGGGTACATTTAGTGAAAAAAATTGTACCTCAACGAATCTATCTATACATATAATAAATCTGTAGAAGGGTCAATTCTGTACATTGAAAATATTGAAAAAATAAATAGCGGGGGGTGTTGCTGGATCGATACCAAACCCAAATATGTGATTAAAAAAATTTCTGTCTGTCTGTCTGTCTGTCTGTATATGCAGCCATCACGTGAAAACTAACGGTTCGATTTCGATGAAACTTGGTATAATTATACCTTATTATCCTGGGCATAAAATAGGATACTTTTTATCCTGGAAAAATACGTAGAAAAAAAATCTTATTTTTCGGTTTTATTCATAGACGTTGTTCTGTAGAACCGCGAACACACGTTGCATTACCCGTAGTGGATAATTTTCCATTTCAATTTAAGAGAATACAGTTTCCTGTAGCTTTGTGTTACGCCATGACAATAAATAAGGCTCAAGGTCAGACCCTAGGAGTTGCTGGCGTAGATCTTACCGCGAGTTGTTTTTCACACGGGCAACTTTACGTAGCTCTTTCCCATGTGAGCAGTCCAAGAAACCTAGCAGTCTAAGTATTTGGGTCCAATAGATATTTATAAGATGTCATTGTCAGAGTTACTCAAAATGGAGAAATAAACCATCCACGCGAAGACCGACATCCGCGCGGACGGAGTCGCGGGCGGAAGCTAGTAATGAAATATAATGAAGTTTCGGTGGCGCGGCTGGGAAGTATAGGTACTTCCTGGCCGCGCCGCCAACACAAGGCTATAATTTCTAAAGTAATAACATTTTCGAATCTCTCTATAGCGTCCGGAAAAGAACAATTATGGTACAATTCTTTAGTGTACACTATGTCCGGGTACACATAATAGTTTACAAAAACCTTGGTGGCGCGGCCAGGAAGCATACTTCCCAGGCGCGCCACTAAAACTTCATTATATTTCATTATTCGTTGAGGTACGATTTATTTCGCTACATGTAGATGGGATCCCTTCTTTTCGCATAATGTTCTTTGTCCTAATATACTTCGGCATAACGATTTTGGCACAATTTGTTTTGGCATAATAATACTTCGGCATAATTTTTTTAGGCATACATTTTATGTTGGCATAATCATCTTAAAGACTAATTTGTTTTGGCATAAATTTGATTCGCATAACGTTAGTAGGCCTAATGACTATTAGCATAATAATATTTAGGCATACAATTAATTAATTTTAATATGCTGTGCAACAAAAGTTAGTGACAGAACCGAATTGCTGCAAAACCGACTCCACGTAGTCTTGTTTGTCCTACCCCTAGAGTGTAATTTAAAATCGCGTAGGCGCGTAGGGGCGAGGCGGCCCACGGGCTGAGGAGCAGGCGGCTGCGAGCGAGCCACCGCGGCTGAGGCTGGCCGGCGAGCGAAAGCCGTCTGCGACGATTAGCACGCGTGGGGCCGCCGGAGGCCTGCAGCGCCGGAGCCGTGACAGAAACCCTGCCTGCTGCATGTTGCATGCTCGCTTGAATGCTGCATGCTTGCTTGCATGCTGCATGCTTGCTTGCATGCTGCATGCTTGCTTGTTTGCTGCATGCTTGCTTGCATGCTGTATGCTTGCTTGCATGCTGCATGCTTGCTTGTTTGCTGCATGCTTGCTTGTTTGCTGCATGCTTGCTTGCATGCTGTATGCTTGCTTGTTTGCTGCATGCTTGCTTGCATGCTGTATGCTTGCTTGCATGCTGTATGCTTGCTTGCTTCATGCTTCCTACAGCGAAAAAAAACCCACAAAATTTTTCAATACGTTATATTGTGTTAATATGTTATACATATACATATTACCTGATTCAGGAGATATGGCTTTTTTCCAATCGTCGAAATAAATTGGTATATCCTCTTCGGTCAAATTTATGCTTTAGGATATTATGCTTAAAAAAGTTATGCTTTAGAACTTTATGCTTTAGAATATTATGCTTAATCATTATTATGGTTAGAGAAATTATGCTTAAACAAATTATGCGTAAGCTGTTATGCGTAATTATATTATGCGAAAATATAATTATGCCAAACAAAATTATGCTAAGTTATATTAGGTCTTAAAATTTTATGCAAATGGATAGGGAACCCATGTAGATACCCTAAAGTACAAAAAGGGTACAATTTATCTAGAAACGTGTTTCTTTAATTTTCCACTGTGGCGCTGCCAGGTTCACAAGGATTTTGGAAATCGGCGTCATGCCATTGTGTGATCTTCAAAAATTATAAAATGCAAATAAAGACATGAATATGCATCTTTCACTAGCCTACCGAATGATCGAAAAATGAAGTGAAAGGAGCAGATGAACGATCGTGAATGTAATTTTGTCGGTATCGTGTGATTAGGAATGAAAAAAAAATAATAATAATCTGTCTGTTAAAAGTTTTACAAAAAGGCCATTTCAACCTTCAGATGCTTTCGCACTGAACTTATGTCCAACGTATGCATTTACGCCACTCCGACGCTGCGTTGACACTCGGTAAATGCATAAGTGACCTCATTGTATTAATAAATAATAAATAAAAAAATAAAAAAAATGTTTATTGAAGAAAAGCCTAAGTACATTCTAAAGCAATATTATATAACTGAGTGGCTATGCTAAGCACATACATAACATAACATAATCAGCCTATAATGTTCCCACTGCTGGGACACAGGCCTCCTCTCTATGAGAGGGAGTGGGCCGTAATCCACCACGCGGGCCCAGTGCGGGTTGGTAGATGTCACTTGTCTTCGAATTTTTGGTTCTAGGACATGCCGGTTTCCTCACGATGTTTTCCTTCACCGTTTTGAGAGCAGTGGTGATGAAATAATTTACACAAAGTAAAGCGCCTGTCAGGGTTCGAACCTACGACCTACAACTCGTAAGCACAATACATTGAAACCCTGATCTCTAAACTAGGGGTGACCCTGTATCTTAGAGATCAGTGTCCCTCCGCAGCAAAGTCACAAAACAATATTTGTAACTCATTGGCACTTGAAAAGGTATTTCTTTACATATTTAAAAAAATAAAAAGAGAAACAAAAAAATAAAAATTAAAAATAAACCTTTAAGTAAATAAAATATTTATACATATTATTCTCATTTACAATTACATTGTGACTGTCGTATTGAAAATACGTCACGTTTTATACGTTTGACAAACACCTATGCTGAACAAACGCCCGAGGAGAATGAACCAGAATTAATTTGAAATTGTATCAAAAGCACTTCTACCAGTACCAGTACATTAATTAATTGTAATTATTTGAGTATGTTGTACAAATAAATCATTGTGCAACTAAGCCAAATGCAGTACTTGCTTTTTGTATTATTAATGCAAATGTTTTATTCAATATTTCCATCCGTTAATGATGCGTATGCCAAAGCATTAAAATCGCTGACATGACTTGTCAGACATAATCCTACAACAAACATGTACAGTCAGCAACAAAAGTCGATTAACAGTTTTTTTAATCTATTATTGAGCAAAATATTTGGTCAAAATTGCAGCAGAAGTAGAATGCAATTTTGATCAAATATTTTGCTCAATAACCGAGACAAAAAAAATGAAGCGTTAATATTTTGCTCAATACTGAGATTAAAAAAACTGAAGTGTTAATCGACTATTGTTGCTGACTGAACACCTATTTTAATTAAAGGATGTCAACAAAATCTGCCCAAACGAAGTACCGAGGTACACTTAGTGGCATAAAATACACTAGATTACACTGAATAATGTTGCATTTATATATTTTTCTTATGGTTACCCGGGGACGAGAATAAAATAACTTTTATCGTAATAAAAAGCTCGCCATTTTAGGCACAATTATACTACCTTGGTCCATTACCTTACCTAATAAAAGAAAAAACTGTCAAGTTGACGTTTCAGTCTATCAAAAAGTACTATGTGAAGTTGACAGTTTGACAGTTGTCTGCTGTCGGCTTCAGCTGCTGTTGTTTTTGTTTCTTTTCAAATATTTTTATATTATAATTCAATCTAAATTAAATAATAACTCTCATTGTCCATTCGATTATCGTAAGGCAACGTTATGTACCTACCTAACATAAGAAAGGATGCTTATACCCAAAAGTAGCTCAATACAAGCTGTGAATGTTGATGACCAGTACATAATATTAGAAGCAGTGTTAGAAGTCTATCAGAGCGATTAACAAACTCGATAAATAAATGAGTTCCTTAGCGTCGACATACAAGGGTTTCAAGCAAGCTTAACATAAGCCAGAACATCAAGTTTCAGTGAATAGAAGTCGCATTTAAATAAAGCCTTTTATTGACTTCATCTTGATATCTTGAAATAAATAAAACATTAGGCCAAGAAACATCGAATACTTACATAAAACACCCGTTTTTATGCTTACTCTGCCTTTATTGTGATGTGCATAAGGGGTGGAAGTTGAATTTGAGATTCGATACTGAGTAGCCCACTTCATGGAATTCAAAAGCATTTTCTATTGTTATCAGGCCCTGGAGCCCGAGCGGCACTCAAATCAATTAAAGCCTGGAAGTCATCTTTCCAGTAATATCTACCAATAACATTGGAATAAATAGACTTATCGAGTTAGTTGTATGGAATAAAACAATAAATATTTTTGTTTTTTTATTAGCGTTCTTCATTTTCAATTTCATCTCTCACTAAAATATTATCAAGGAAAGTGGCAGGCGCTGTTATATTTTCTTGATGCCGAGCACCAAACCCATATAGGTACCAAATAATTGTCATAATGTGAGCACAGCAATCCACTGTTCATTTGCCAACAATGCAACTACAGTAGTAGCTGTGGATTCTGTGCTCCCAATTGGTATGAGCCATATTTAATAAAATGTATGTATAATATATTTTAGACCCTGTATGTTTTGATTTTATTCGTCCCCTTATTAGTTTTACTTCCTGTGCACTTTTGATTGGTATATGGATTTGCTCGGCATCACAGATTTCAATTAAAAAAGATCCATTTTCTCTAATGTGTTCCCCATAATATGACCGGGTCTGCTTAATTTGATAAGTTCCCAGTGCAAACAAAATTAAGTCTGACATTGTCATCATCGAGAACTCTTCCAGAAGTGTTACACCTGCATCAATGCTATGAAAATGTGCTCTTCATCTATTCATATTAATAGGTAATATTAGAAATGCTATTTCATCTCTTTCAGGTCCTTGAAGCAAAGAATGCGTATGGATACCAGCAAGGGATTGTTGACACCATACACAATTTGATGTTTCATTTGATGGTCGGCTTTCAATCACAGCAATATGTTGGCTATCATTATCTTGGTGATGTGCCTTGCCGGTCTTGTTAGATATATTACATGGGAGATATTGTAAGACTGTATGTTATCATCCTGTACTCCTTGACAAGAAACGCACCTCATGTTTGTAAGCACTAGCCTGAAAGCAATAGATTTGTTAAAATCTTAAGTACTTTATTCTCTTCATAATGATAAAACGTGAACAGGATACTTACGCGACGCTCAATCAAACCAAAAGCCTGAGTATCCAAATCGTAATGTCCATTATGAATACCCCATCCGTCAGGACAGGCACCAAATCGTGAGGTGACAAACGGAATACCAGAAAGAATAGCCAAGTTATTAAACAAAATACACAACACAGACGAGTATCCCGAAACGCAGAAACATTTATATATTACGAACGGAAAACGGAATAACATTTACCCACGAAATAATGTGATGTCCACAGAACACAACTCTTAATGTCAACTCGTACATGCAAAGTTGCCACATGATTTAATTGTGTTACAGGTTATTAAAACTTTAAATAATTTATTATGTAGTTTTAAATTATTTATGGATAAAAACACAATTATTTTCGAATTCCCCTATTTTTTCTCTACGATTTGGTGCACGTGTACCTCGAGGTACATGTTTGGGCAAAGTTGTATGGGCTTTTGCTGACCTCCTTTGAGCAAATATTTACTTACTATAACATACATAATCTACCTACATATATTCTAGTTCCCACTACTGGAAAACAAGCCTCCTCTCAGTGAGAGGGAGTGGGCCGTAATCCATCACGCGGACTCAGTGCGGGTTGGTAGATGTCACATGTCTTTGAATTTTAAATATTTTTTTTTATAATATTACTTAGCTTCAATAAGTTACGAATTGTCACACGACTGCCCTAGATGGATTTAATGGTCGGGGGTTACCAGTGGTTGTAGTCGGTGGCCAACATTATCTAACCCACTTCCAGTGGGTCAGGCAATGTTGGGTGGGTTAGACAATGTTGGTCACCGCCTGTACACTAAACTGTGTTTGGTAGCTGGTATTACAAATAAAAGTCGATTATTGTGTATGGTAACAAGAAGTACCAGCTGTACCTACTTCTTGTTAGCATACACAATAATCGACTATTTAACTGATATTATTTGTGGGTTGGAACATTGTCAATTTTAAACATTTTATGCTTCTGAGTTGAGGCAACCCATAGATGGTTTTTGATGAAAAACCGCGACAACAGTGGGCTTGCATTTCTCTCAGCAGACGATGAAAGTGGTCTTGAGTTATAATTACTATTTTAGTGTGTTGAGTACCAATAAAGTGATTTGTACAAGTATTCGAATGTATAATTCTTTCATTCTCGCGGTTGTATTTATCAGCAATTTACATAAAGTTACGTTTAGAATTTTTTTTTCATGAATGACAGATAGTGTCATAATTATGACTGTGGTACCGAGTTGTCAAAATGAAATCACAGTTTTAAATTGGTTTATTACATCAACACAAGAAGGTTCTATCTAAAATATATTTTTATCTACAATATTCTACGCCACAATGTTTTTAACCGGCTTCAAAAAAAGGAGGTGGTTATGCATGTGACGACTTGTTTTGTCTAGTAGTACCTGCCTTACCCTTCTTATTTCTATCTATCTTTAAGCAGCACTGCTTTGGGTATGGGTGCCGTCACGGATATCGGATACCTATGGGTGCCGTACAGGCACATGACATGAGACATTACGGTTTTGTCTCTGGGATGGAAACCCACTTACAATGCCTCTTGTATTGCCTGGTTATTTGACAGTAAAGTTCGTAAAAACGGTTTCGTCCATATTAACAACAGAGATCAATATATTCATAAGCTTTGCGGGGGAGCGTCAGAGTAACCTGAGAAATTAAAATTTTCTTACGTTTTTTGTAATTTGCAGGTCAGTGTCAGGTTGCATGTTGATCAAAATATCATTCGCGACTGTAAAAAAAATATTTATTAATATAATTATTATCATCAAAATCATCAATATAGCACTCAAGTTCATATGACCCTATTAAATTACTATTTCATGAAATATCAAGAAAATATAGGCGTAAGAATATTTGAATTTTGCGGGCTACCCTGACGCTTGCCCTTTAAAGATTTAAAAGACCGCACGTTTACGGTTGTAACGCTTTTGAATCACCTGTGACCACTAACCTCTATTATACACTTGCCTGTGACACTTTAGACGAAATGTCGTTGCGTAATTTTCATAGAAAACAAAGCACGCGAAAGTTCCTTGTTACAACTTTTAATGCAAAAACTTATCCTTGAAACGTAATGTTTAATTCCTGCTTTATTCAACCAGACCTTCTCACTTCACTTGCCAACTGACCTACCTCATGTTAAAACGCGCTGCGTGTAGGCATGCGTCATGTAGAACATCGCTTGTGGAGCAAATGTGGTAACAATATTGATCAGCTGCGGCCGCAGAACAGGACAGCTCGTAAACATCCACTGTTAAACATGGTCCGACCCTGTAAATCAAGAATAGGCATTAAACGGTCAAAGTTGGGCAGTTATACAATCACGGCCGTTTCTGGTTTTCAAATGTTTGGGAAATGATTCGGGTTTCTAATCACATCATTATTATGATTTGAAAACGTTATAATAGTTGTTATAGTTATTTTAGTTGTTCGTGTAGGTATCAAGTCTATTTCTCAGATTCGTGGAAAGGAGAAAAATATGTCGGAATTATGATTTTGGATTGAATCACAATACCTAAATAAATTGATTTTAGCGTTAACAGATCTCAGGTCCTGTTGAAAACCAACGGCAGACACTAGTTGTTTGGCACTATTGCTGAACTGGGCCTTTCTGACGCAGCCGTGAGACACACTTTCCTGCTAATTTCTAACATCGGACTTTGCACTTTTTATTTTTATCTTAATTTTTGTTTTTATCAGATGTACGACTATTATCTGACTATCTGGTGTATTGTGTCTTTTAGTCTGTGCTAAATAAATGTATTTTCTTTCTTCTTCTTTCTTTAATACGTGAGACAAACTTCCAGCTTCTTTTGGTCGACTTGATGATATTTTGGTATGATTTGCACGTCAACAGAGAAACATAGATATTTGGAACGCAACTAAACTCAAAGGCTCAAGATTTCTAAGAAGCTTTCTGGCACTTCACCGACGTAGCACCACAATTAAATTCATTAATACCCACAAAAACCCATTAAAAATCCCAGTCATCAGGTGATAAATCCCGCGGCTATAAATCATCAGGTTGCGTCAATGGCTGACTGAGCACAATTTCCGACCGGCCAATCACGGTAACGGTCCACACTGAATGATTCAAGCTAATATTAAACCTTAATACCACAAGCTGCGATAACTAACTGATATTGACTTTCAGCAGTTTCATGGAATAGAAATTAATTCCAACGGTAACGAGTTAATTTTCGCGTATGCTTTAGTTTAGCCTGAATTTTGAGAGCCAGCTCAAAGCAATTATTGTGTTTGAACATTCAATAATTGCTTATTTGAAAATTTACATTCTCACTTTACAATTATACCTGTCTATTTTGTTCTCAATCTAAACAAGAATATAATAATTGAGAAAAAAAATCTCAATAACCGAATTTAAGAATGTTTCACCGAAAATGCTTCCTCTTTTCAGGTATGCTCATCTGAATACACAAGCTGTGAATGGCTTCCGCCAAACTCCACTCTGCTGGACGGCATCTACGACTTTGAAGATCTGGATGAAGAATAAAAATAACGAGCAAAAAAATAAAACACAAAGGGACGTCGGCCAAAAAGCGGTTTAGCATATCACATTTATGTATAATGGCCGAATTCTCAAACATCAATCAATTTGACGTTAAATCCGATATTAGTGTAATATGAAAAATATATTGTAGAACGTGGCTAAATAAATGCTATTTTTAAAATCCATCCCTCTTTATTTATTTTCAGTCTACTTTTCATCGTTTATTCGCGAAAAAAAAAAACGCTTATTTCAATATTACAAATATTATGAATTGAATTGTTTATTTATCTACGTAATTACCCGGAAATACCCGACTTTTTATCCTTGTCACTTATTTTTAGATCTTGTATATAGATTTAGCAAATAAATTATTTTGTTTTATTACCTAAAAGATACTTATCGATACATTATCAACAATGCTTTTACAGCGGCGTAATATGTGTAAAAAGGCGCTGGACCCTGGACCTTTTAGTGTATTTTGCCCTTTTACGAAGCTCGATGGAAGAGTGGCCAAGCATGAATAAATAACTGGAAGACACCCACGATAAAGTGTTTTGCCCTTGATACATGGACAGTCCATTATTAAACCTATCTTTAAAGCTGTATTGAGGTGACCTACCTAGGTTCAATTTTACTAGAAAACTTCACCTAAATAGTAAAGGACAATTCACGAATAAGAAAAAAGATATTGTATTTATTTATTTTGACCTAGAATAGATAACCTATTGGTAACTAGCTGGGCAATTACGTAACAAACTGACAGTAGCAATATCTTTCATTTTAACAGTTCAACAACATTCATTGCGTTATTTGTTGTTGTGCAAACAAAGTTTTCGAGCATATGATGCAATGGATTAGCAATATCCATCAAAATGATATAGATTGTAATAATGAAGGTGCTGGTGTCGTATAAAGCTTAGCAAAAAAACAGATAATAACCAACAAATAACAATAATATCTGTCAAATCAAGTATCTTGACTTGGCTTGCGAGGTTGTCGACATGTGGAATGTGGACTCTGCGATCATTGTGCCGATAGTCGTGACAGCCAATGAACTAATAGCCAAGAGCCTCGACCAACACCTGAGGAGGCTCGCGTTGGGCAGCTGGATCAAGGGCTTGATCCAGAAAGCGGTAAATGTTTCACCGAAAATGCTTCCTCTTTTCAGGTATGCTCATCTGAATACACAAGCTGTGAATGGCTTCCGCCAAACTCCACTCTGCTGGACGGCATCTACGACTTTGAAGATCTGGATGAAGAATAAAAATAACGAGCAAAAAAATAAAACTCAAAGGGACGTCGGCCAAAAAGCGGTTTAGCATATCACATTTATGTAGAATGTTTTTAATTCAAAATGGCCGAATTCTCAAACATCAATCAATTTGACGTTAAATCCGATATTAGTGTAATATGAAAAATATATTGTAGAACGTGGCTAAATAAATGCTATTTTTAAAATCCATCCCTCTTTATTTATTTTCAGTCTACTTTTCATCGTTTATTCGCGAAAAAAAAAAACGCTTATTTCAATATTACAAATATTATGAATTGAATTGTTTATTTATCTACGTAATTACCCGGAAATACCCGACTTTTTATCCTTGTCACTTATTTTTAGATCTTGTATATAGATTTAGCAAATAAATTATTTTGTTTTATTACCTAAAAGATACTTATCGATACATTATCAACAATGCTTTTACAGCGGCGTAATATGTGTAAAAAGGCGCTGGACCCTGGACCTTTTAGTGTATTTTGCCCTTTTACGAAGCTCGATAGAAGAGTGGCCAAGCATGAATAAATAACTGGAAGACACCCACGATAAAGTGTTTTGCCCTTGATACATGGACAGTCCATTATTAAACCTATCTTTAAAGCTGTATTGAGGTGACCTTCCTAGGTTCAATTTTATTTGAAAACTTAACTAGCTGGGCAATTGCGTAACACCCTGACAGTGGCAATACATTTTCATTTTGACAGTTCTACAACATTCATTGCGTTATTTGTTGTTGTGCAAACAAAGTTTTCGAGCATATGAAGCAATGGATTAGCAATATCCATCAAAATGATATAGATTGTAATATTGAAGGTGCTGGTGTCGTATAAAGCTCAGAAAAAAAAAACAGATAATAACCAACAAATAACAATAATATCTGTCAAATCAAGTATCTTGACTTGGCTCGCGAGGTTGTCGACATGTGGGATGTGGACTCAGCGATCATTGTGCCGATAGTCGTGACAGCCAATGGACTAATAGCCAAGAGCCTCGACCAACACCTGAGGAGGCTCGCGTTGGGCAGCTGGATCAAGGGCTTGATCCAGAAAGCGGTACTTTTGGACACGGCCCGCATTGTTAGGAGGTTCCTCGCTCTGGAGCCCTGTTCCCGGTGGGCTACTATTTTTTATATTTTTAAATGTTTTTATATATTTTTTTATGCTAATATTTAAAAATATAATTTATATGTATTTAGCTTAATAAAGAAAAAAATAATATCTGTCACAACAAATATGTGTGACTTGTGAAAATAAAGAAATTATTATTATTATTAAATTATTATTATTATTAGGTATTGTTTACCAAACGTGGTGACCATGGCCATTTGCCACGACCGTTCATTGTGGTACTATTTGGAGACCTATGAGCCGATATAAAGATCATGACCGGCACATGCTTCGAATCCAGACTATAACACGTAATACCCACCACGTCCACGCATTTAGGCAGTATACGAAATGACTGCAGCTAGTGGGCACGTTGCCAACTAAACCCCATCTCTTCAATAACGGCCAATAAATAAACAAACGCTTAAAACCGATTAGAGCTAGGAAATAACAGAGTCTGCGCAGAAGTGACAACTTCTTTAGGCACATTTTACGCTCTTTGCTACACCGTCACGTTCGGGTCAGTGACGCTGAGTCGGACATACTCGGTTCCAGTCGTTCGGTGACGCAGCCTCGGATATAGTCGGCTCCAGTCGTTCGGTGACGCAGCCTCGGACATACTCGGCTCCAGTCATTCGGTGACGCAGCCTCGGACATACTCGACTCCAGTCGTTCGGTGACGCAGACTTGGACATACTCGGCTCTAGTAGTTCGGTGACGCAGACTTGGAAATACTCGGCTCCAGTCGTTCGTTGACGCAGACTTGGAAATACTCGGCTCCAGTCGTTCGGTGACGCAGACTCGGACATATTCGGCTCCAGTCGGTCGGTGACGCAGACTCACGTATAATTGGCTCCAGTCGTAAGTTTTCACTTCTATCGTGCGGCCACAACACACACTTCCTTTTTTATATTCCTTTAGTGAAAATTAAGAGTCGTTTTACAGTCCACTAGCGCCGCCAATCGAAAAAATGTCATAACTCGTAAATAGAATCAAAAATACAAAATGCGGTCTATTATTACTGTAGAAAAGGCAATAACGTAATTTTATAACACATTGTCAACACTTGAAATATAGTTGTTTAGCTAAATCGTGCATTTGTAACAAAAACGGCCGTTTATGTTTTGAATGCACGATTTAGCTAAACAGCTATATTTCAAGTGTTGATAAGGTGTTATACAATTACGTTATTGCCTTTTCCACAGTAATAATAGAACATATTTTGTATTTTTGATTCTATTTACGAGTTATGACATTTTTTCGATTGGCGGCGCTAGTGGACTGTAAGAGGCCTCTTAAGCATCTGTTTTAATTTTCGTTGAAGCAAATTAATTTTTCATGTTCACAGAATTTTAACAAGTGTTTTTAGGGATCCGTGCCTCGAAAGGAAAAACGGAACCCTTGTAATATCACTTCGTTGTCCGTCCGTCTGTCTGTCTGTCAAGACCCTTTTTGTCAGGAACACGTGTACCTAGTTATCAAGTTGAAATTAATACCAAATACTCAGGACTGCAATTAATCCCTTTTTTTCTAATCAGTTTTTTTCGCATAAACTGTAATTTAAAATTATTGAAGGATTTAAAATGATCCCCAAGAACTATGTGTAAAACAATTTTTAAACACCAGCTCATTTCCAGTGTTCCGGTTAATTTTGCAGGCAGAATATTTAAATTAAATTCAGTAATTTTTTTTATGTCTACCAAAGTAACATTTTAGGTTTTAGAAAGGTTTTGAAAAGGTTCTAGAACCTTTGTATGGACATCTGCTCGTAAGTCTTAATAGACTTAATAACGTTATATTAACCTTATAATAACCTCCTGAGTGCAAAAAGGGCCCACGTTTTAGAACCTTTCTGGGAGCTACAGCAAAACCTAAAGCTCAAATCCAGAACCTTTCGAACTACTTACACAGAACCCAAATATAACCTTCACAACCTTAATTTAACGTTAATATAACCTTGTAAGGCAGCTTTTAAGTTCTAAATTAGTCATGGATGTAACTAAATGACAACTTAAAACCTTTTTGATGGAGATGAATAAATGCCTTTCCAGGACTCTCAGGTTTTAAAATGTTTCTGTGTAAGATTTTTTCTACACAGAAACACCAATCGTGGATTTAAATACTTATTTATAATGGCGCCATTCCCTGTCATTACCTATACCAAGTTGCAAAATGGCTAGATGTAAGTAGTAGTAATCATAAAAATTAATAAATAGCTTGCTGAAGTCAGGGAAAATCAAAAAATTAGTGCGACTGGCACTTTATCGTGACACTTTAGGATAATAGTGCTGTATACGAGACGGGCCTTCCGAAAATAAAAAAATTAGAAGATATTTTAATGAAATAAAAATTATAAAATTAGGTGGTTGGTAGTAAGTTGCATTAGAAATAAAACTTCTATTCATATAAAAACATATATTTTAAATCACATAGCACACGTTACTTAATTTTGCCTTATTGACTTAAAATATTGCTTTTTGTTTAGATTTTTTTTTATTTCAGTGAACAAAATGGCTGGCGTTAGGAAATTACTAGAAAGCATTACAATTAACCTTTTCAGAACTGTAACAGCTAAAAGCTCTTATTGTTTACGAAAATAAGAGCTAAAGGTAATTTCGCGGAGCTACTTAAAACGACAAAGCTGTTTTCGCAGCTTTAAGCTTATCTCCAGGAGTCCTTCAAGAGTTGCGAGTCGCGAAAAAGACCTCTACGCACAATTGTTTGCGTTTAAGTTTTGGTTGTAGGAGGACGTGCGTTCGACGGTTCGACAAGAGTGCTGAAACTTTCACTCCGTTATTTTGATAACACTCTGTGTCGGTTCATTTTGCAAGACAACGTAATGCTTTGAAGTCGCGGACACCACTAACATTTTTAGAGGATGCATCTAAAGCTTTAAAATATTCTTGTAGGACTTTAAGCCTGCCTTCAGCTCTTAAAAATAGCTTATTGGTTTGGGTTTTCACCACACAGTTCTAATTTGTTTACCTAGACAACTCTAATACAGCCTAAAAGTTTAAAGTAGGTTTTAGAAATTACTAATAAGCGATTTCAACATTCCATAACTATATGGTTATATCCAAGTTAAAAATTAAACCTTTAGATCTCACTTTAGAATAATGCTAGCCTTTCCAGAACTTAATCAGGAGTCTACGACAACTATAAGATCCTAGGACTATATGCTCTTGAAACACAAGTCAAAATAACATTAATTTAAACTCTTGTCATCGGCTCCAAAGTTGTAATAATAAACAATTAGTTTTAGGACTTAGTAATCATTCTCAAGTACTTAATATGACCAGATAGCAAAGCATTAACCTTTTTACGACCCTTATAAAACCTAAAGGCATTTTTTACAACCTAGGCCCGAATTAAATGTTACTTGGGTAGTCAACAAAAGAGATAAGTATGCAGGACCGTCGGATATAGTTGAAGTTTAGTAAGAAACCGATGGATATTCCCAAGTAAACTTTTATTATATTAATAGAAACCAAACAGCTCATTTATCAAATTAAATTTCACTAGACAACATCCATCGGTTTCTTACTAAACTTCAACTATATCCGACAATCCTGCATACTTATCTCTTTTGTTGACTGTACCTATAAAAATAATGTCTAATCGAAGACTGAAATATAAGTACTCTAAATGTGATTATTGTTAATGTTACCCTTTATATCACAAATTGTAGTATTGAAGCCAATCTCTCTCAGACACACCGAACATGGGTATTGACATGTATAGTTAGATATGTAATTTAGTACCTACATAGTGTAATTAGTTTGCTGTATAATCTTTTACTATCGTGTAACAAAATATAACGTAATAAAATAAACAAAGAGCTAAATATTTAAAAATGTTCTAAATCTAGTCGCGATCTCATCCCAGCGACAATCAACGTTAAGTGTCAAAAATGTAGGTAAATCAGAGATTATTTTGTCAGATTGAGACTAAGATTAGATTGTGATCGTTCTTAAGAACACTGTAAAATTGCTCCTCAGATCACTGACACATGGGTAAAATGTTCAGTGAATCTGAACCTTCTTTGTATGTCATCTCTTTTCTTTTTCTGTCCTCGATGTGGCTGGACAGACGAGACGCAGTGCCACTGTGTCCTCCACTAATTATCTATCAAGACGCTTGTCACACGCAATGACAGAATGCGCCTCTCTAATTTCATACATGTTCTGTGTGGAGGCCACAGAGTACTTTTTGATAGACTGAAAGTAGAGGCCCATGTGACGTATTCTCGTTAGGAGGGACGGCTTTTTTTTTTGCTGAATAATCTAGGAACTTAGTGCTTGAACAGAATATTATTGACCTGTAATTGCTACAGCTGAACTTATAATATAAAGAGAAAAGATTTGATAAGATTTTGTTTGTTTGTTATGCTTTTACCCAAAATTACTGAATGGATTTGGATAAAATTTGGCACATTGTCAGACCATAACCTAGATTAAGACATAGAAAATACTTTTTATCCCGATATTCCCACGGGATCGAGACTTTTGCTGGTGAAACCGCGGGCTGCAGCTTGTTATTTTATAAATAAAGTTATTGAAAATTAAGAAAAGTGTCTCTGCAACATGGTTTTAGTTTAAAAAAATAATTAGAATATTATAAATAAACATAAAACTAAACTATAAACAAAAACTAAGTAGGTAATATACATATTATAAAGTGAAAGATGGAAATAAAAGATAGAAGAGTATTCATAGCTACCTACCAAAATTCTCACAAAAAAAAATCATCATAATAATGAATCACCCATCAAAAATACAGCAGCTTTCAATTAAGCTAACAATAAGCAAAGCTGTTTAAGCTGTAACTTATCACAATTTTAAAGATTTTCTTCATATAAATTGTTATGTACCCTTTTCATATTAACAAGCCAGTGTTTATATAAAAATGCAAATATTAGAAAAATATCAAATACCATCATCTGCCCAGCCTATTCCTAACCATTTTAGGGGTCCGTTTCCAGTCTAATCAAGGGCAACTGACCTCTATCTGACCTCCACAATCCAGTTCTGGTAATACTACGGACCGAAAATCTACTGGTTGTCAGACTCAGACCGAAAATCCGAAGAAGCCCAAAAGTCTGACATATACGATATTAAGTGTCCCACAAACGATGGGACACTTAATATCGTGTCCTGCGTGTCCTGTCAGCTGCACGTTACAGGAACTGATGGACGGTGATGAAGGCGCCAAACAAGTAGCCGAATTCTGGGCCGAGTACATTTAGATTGCTATCGACACGCTGAGAAGAAGAAGTCTGACAACCTGCTGGTTGTCAGACTTTTGGGCTTCTGACGACCCGTAAAGACTGTCAAAGATCCACGAATAACAACCGGGACCAACAGCTTAACGTCTCTGTATGTAAATCACTCGTCCACTGTCAAGGAAAATATCTAGTACGATTTCCAAGAAATGTCAGGAATAAATAAATTATATACTAGGTATATTCGTAATAAACTATTCATTTGGCATGTTCAAACTATTTTAGCCTTTCGGGATTGTAACAAAAAAAATAGTATCAGTATTTCGCCTTCATTTGGTATAATATTTTTCCTCATCCCGTATTATTTTCCTATGGACTGATTGTCCGTATTCAGGCCAATCAAATAATATTCACGCGAGAACCCACTTCATTACGTACTTCATTGATATAATGATATTTCGATTACCAGCATTGCTATCGCATTACCTATCTCATTGGTAAAACAGGTTTATGGTATATATGTAAATTTTACGTGAGCTTAAATTTGGTAAATTCTATTAGTTGGTATTATAAATATATTATATTTTTGAATCATAATCAGCCTGTAATGTCCCAACTGCTGGGACATAGGCAGTGTTGCCAGGTCCGATTTGTTGTAAATCAGTACATGAGGTCAAAAAAATCGGGATTTAGGGTTGCAAATCGGGACAGTAGGTAAACAAAAAAAAATAAAACAAGGGGTTTTAAGTCTTTTGCACAGTTTCGAAATTCTCAATATTTGAATATATCTAAAGCCGTTGGCGTTCCGTGTTAAAAAAATTACGTAGCGTAAATATACATTTTTTTTATGTTTTTTTTTTTATTTTTTGATTAATCGGGACATTTAGCGTCCCACCGATCAGGTACAAATCGGGACGCGTCCCCAGACCCCCGAAAATCGGGACGTCCCGCCCAAATCGGAACACCTGGCAACACTAGACATAGGCCTCCTCTCGGTGAGAGGGAATGGGGTGCGGGTTGGTAGATGTCACATGTCTTCGAATGTTTGGTTCTAGGATATTCCGATTTCCTCACGATGTTTTCCTTCACCGATTTGAGAGCCCAGAAAACAACTTACAAAAGCGCCTGTCTGGATTCGAACTTACGACCTACAACTCGTGAGTCGCGGCCGTAAGAATGGAACACAAATTGTAGACAATCAAATAAATTCTTGCTGATGTTATACATCTTTTTGACGCTTACTGTAACCAACCATATATCATATACAATATGTACGCATATATACTCAATCATAATGAACGTGTCGCTAGGGAAAAGAAATATTGTGGCATTCATTTTGCGGGGCCCAAATCTGGTTATTGCAATCATTATCTAACAGAATTAGGTGGCCGTTTTCCTTCCACACGCGTAATATATAGAAATAAAGTGTTTCAAATTTATTATGATGAAAAGAGAACGGTAATGGGTGTTCTAGTTCCAGCTAAGGGGAGAAAGAAGAAATACATAATGTCGATGAAATACCTTTTTTTTTTTTTTTTTTTTTTTTGAGGATGGGAAATCATCAAATGACTCCTCCCGCTCTGGGTGGAGCGGAAGGGAGTGTCAGACTCTTACTGACTAAAACCCACCCGTGTTCCTTCCTTAGCCCTTTATGTTCCGGGCCAGCGGTAACCCTTTCGGACAATCCCGCTGAGTCGATGAAATACCTACTTACGAGTTTTTGTAGATTTTAGTTTTTTTTCTAATAACGCAATTTATTGTTTTGTTTCCTCACCTATCAGGGGGCCTAAAAAGGCCACTTTGGCAGAATCATAAAAGGATAACATTATGAATCATAATGGACAGTTAACTGTTAAGTTAATCGTATCAAATCCCATTGGTGAAGGATTTTTCAGTATTTTTTTTTTGTCTGTGCTAAAATACCAATCAATTCGATCCAAATCCAATCCCATAGATATCCGATCAAATTCCAATCTCTTTGATTATATCTACGTAGTGCAGCGAAAAAAGAAATACACGGACTGTCTCCGCCATATTAAGATTCTGCCAAAGTGGCCTTTCTAGGCCTCCAGATCGGAGAGCATATTCTGCACAGTGCCAAACAAAAGTGTAACAAAATTCCAAAATCAACAAAACAGTTAAATTTAATTGGATTTAAAAAAAGGCTTGCCTATGCAATAAATGTTAATATAATTCAAACGACTTTTTGAATGATACTTTGACATCTATACATATAATAAATCTGTAGAAGGGTCAATTCTGTACATTGAAAATATTGAAAAAATGAATAGCGGGGAGTGTTGCTGGATCGATACCAAACCCAAATAGGTGATAAAAAAAAATTTTGTCGCATTGTCACGATTACTTTTTTATTATTGCAAACTTTTCGTCACTGTCAGTAATTTACTGCTACATGCTACTTATCAAGGTCGGAATTACTATGAAAAAAATACTTACTACAGAACGCGAGCTCAACAGCAGTAGCTCAATAGAGGGATCTCCTTAATTATTATAGGCTTAGCCGTATTTGGGTCCAATAGATATTTATAAGATGTCATTGTCAGAGTTAAACCATCCACGCGAAGACCGACATCCGCGCGGACGGAGTCGCGGGCGGAAGCTAGTCCTAAATAAATTGTGTGATTATTTTTATGTGACATACAACAAATTGTAATTTCAATTCGTAAATGTGCAATAAATAATGTTAATAACTTAATACTTACCTAATAATATCTGTCCAGTAATGTAATAAATTGTAGTTTGTATAGACGGCAGCACGCCAAGCTACCCGAAACTGTCAAATTTTCCCAATCAACTTTGAACCTTATGCTATAGCGATAAAGTTGATAATCTACTAAACCTTGACAGATTGTAGTAGCTTGATGTGCTGGCGTCTGTACCTAATATTTGCACGCCACGCTTGGCAGAATGTGATGATACCGTTGACTAATAATAACACCATATTCTGACAAATAACTGATTATGATCATGCAAAGGTCTGATTGATTATAGAATTAAAACTAGCAATACTTAAGCATATAGCAATACTTTGTTACTGTCCGTAGATTTTTGCCTCCAGTTTATACTGGAGGCAAAAATCTACGGACAGTAACAGAGTATTGCGACAATACGAAACTAATGTTTGAAGATATAGAGGGTTATTGTTTACATTAACAGAGGTCATTGTACTCATTATTACGAACAACTTTTACTATGGGACCAAACCTGAAATTGCGAAAAAAAATCAGGTGTTTCCCACATTTATGTTCGTATACCTAACTCGTCAAAATGTAGGGAACAGCTGTTTTTTTTTCGCATTTCATGTTTGACCCCATAAATAGATATCCGAGTCCCATAGTAAAAGGTGTTCATAGTGATGAGTGCAATGACCTCTTAAGAGGTTGTTCATGTTTTACCAATAACCCTGTATATTTAGGAGATTGAAAATGGAAAAGTTAAAAAAAGATTTACGACACAAAATGAAAATACTTGAATAATGTTTCTTTGCCTGCCGAGAGATAGTTTGTCATTAGTCTTCTGAAACTATTCACTTTGCTCCAACCACGTTCGATCTTTCAAATTTCATAAGCCAGCGCGAACTTTTTCTCAGATTCAATTTGTAAAAACTATTTTCTAGACGCAACTTTATATAGATTACAGTCCCAGTGGTTAAGGCGAAGACTTACGATTCGTAGGTCATGGGTTCAAATCCCATCTAAACAGGCACTTTACTTTGCATAAATAATTTCATCAGCTCTCAAAACTGTGCAGGAAAACATCGTAAGGAAACCGGCATGTCCTAGAATAAACACTTCAAAGACATGTGACATCTAACAATCCGCACTGGGCCCACATGTTGATTATGACCCATTCCCCCTCACAGAGAGGAGGCCTGTTTTCCAGCAGTGGGAACATTAAAGGCAGATTATGCTATAATGCACTGAAGCGGCACTGGACATGTCTTTTTTTTTTGGATGGGAAATCATCAAATGACTCCTCCCGCTCTGGGTGGAGCGGAAGGGAGTGTCAGACTCTTACTGACTAAAACCCACCCGTGTTCCTTCCTTAGCCCTTTATGTTCCGGGCCAGCGGTAACCCTTTCGGATAATCCCGCTGGCCCGGCAGGCTTCGGCCCTAAGGGGCCCCTCCTCGATGCTGGCATCTCTTTGAGGCGCTCGTGGAACACGTACGCGCCGTCCGGCACGGACTGGACATGTCTGTCGAAGGACCGATGGCCGGTGGAGCAGACGAGTCCTGGAGTGGAGACTGCGTATCGGCAAGCGTAGTGTAGGATGGCCCCCAGCTAGGTGGATGGACGACTTAACGAAGGTGGCTGGGGTAGACTGGATGCAGAAGGTTGAGGACAGAGTGTTGTGGCGCAGTCTGGGAGAGGCCTATGTCCAGCAGTGGACTGTGATAGGCCGAGTTGATTGAATGATGCTATAATGCTAGATTACGTTTGAAAACCAGAAATCTTTTGATGTGGTCGAGTGAGCTTCAAAATAAATACAAAAATGCTCGAGTTGAGTGCAAGGTAAACTCCGTCTCATTACGGGCAGAGCTAACACACGGTCCGTGCTCGTCGCACGAATGATCACACGCCTCCAATTTAATTTGCTACAGCTATAATGAGATCCGCTCTGAATTAATATAGGATTTTGAATAAGGTATCTCGCGTACAAACCTCGTTTACCCGCCTCCTTGAAGCACGTATTTTCCCTCACACAATCACGCATTTTATATTAACTGCTATCGAAATGTTGCCAGCTGAAACTCAAGGTGTTATTTTCGCTCGTTCTCGCGTCAAACTTCACGAGTGTGTACGTAAATTCAAATAAGAAAATAACTTTGGCAATATAAGTATGTAAATCGTGTATCAAACAATGCCTGAGACGGTTCTGTAAGTGCGTGATTATACTTCTTGAGACTAGATAAAAGGGTGGCTTTGCTTGTTTACAATTTACTCGTTTCTTAAAAAAATATACGTGAGTTCTTCTGTGTGGTCTCCGCGTATCGGGAAGCGTAGTGTGGGACGCCCCCTCAGCTATATGGATCGACGACCTTAAGAAGGTGACTGGGATAGATTGGATGCGGAAGGTGGAGGACAGAGTGTTGTGGCGCATCCTGGGAGCAGAGGACTATGTCCAGGAGTGGACTGCAATAGGCTGAGTTGATTGGTGTGTGGTCTCGATATACAGGGTTACTTTTCAAAGAACATCCAATTTTTACATGGTGTTCTACCCATGAATATAAACAACTTTCACCATGGGACCAATTCTGAAATCACGAAAAAAAATCAGCTGTTTCATACAAGACTTCAATACCTACTTGACCAAAATGTATGAAACAGCAGATTTTTTTTCGTGATTTCATTTTTGAGAAACCACCTGAAGATTCCAGCTTCGAGAAAAGGGTTTGTTTTTCTTGTTACAGAGGAGAACCGTCAGACGTTCTAATTCCAGTTATTTTAATAAGATAATAAGTAATAATACCTACCTCCTTCAAATGAATGACTCCCTATCAGACGTAAGGCGCTTATTTTCTAACCTCTTAATAATATACGTTGTATAGCGTCTGTATAGTTACACAACGCTTTGTCTTCTTCTTTCGAATGTCAAATTACTGATGAATGAAAGAGAGAAATCGTTGTGTAACTATTCATGTGATATAATACGTTTATTAGTAAGGGAGTAAATGTAATATATAGTTACAATTTCACCAATTTAGCTGTCTAGGTTCACAAAATTATCGGTAATATTTTCTCATTGTATGTCTTGTTTTCGTTTTTAGTAAGTAGGTATATTTATGTATATTTAATTGTTCTTATATTAATATGTAATTAGGTATATATTATATTCATAGTTTTAATAGGTTTATGCGTATCTTTATATTTAAAATATTTATTACTCAATTTTCATGATTGCACCTACCACTGTTTGTCTCTGCATCACCCAAAGGTTGACTGGTAGAAAATGCCTATGGCATTAGGTCCGCCTCTGTACATTTATGTGCTTGAAATATTATATAAATAAATAAAATTATTGCAATGCAAAAATTATTGCAGTCAACAAAAGAGATAAGTATGCAGGATCGTCGGATACAGTTCAAGTTTAGTAAGAAACCGATGGATGTTCTCGAATAAAATTATATTTTATTAATAGAAAACAAACAGCTCATTTATCAAATTAAATTTCAGTCGACAACATCCATCGGTTTCTTACTAAACTTCAACTTTATCCGACGATACTGCATACTTATCTCTTTTGTTGACTGTACGTAACTTCAATCATACAACCTAATGAACTAACAAAACATTACTGTCTCTTTCATCTCCATTCAACACTGCTATAACTTTCTCTGCTCGCGGTAGAAAACAAACATTATTTTAAGAGGACATTCCTAAGGTTTTTATTGCTTTCCAAGTACAGCAGGAGCTGCCAACATAAGCGTTTGGTAAATAAATGCTTGTGGTAAACAAAGGTCTTATCTCTTGAGCCGTAATGAGTCATGTGCCGCAGCTGTAGGGCTCTACATACGCAATATAAAGACGTCACGATATTAATATTTAGCAGGGTGATAGTGTACGAAGCGTTGTTATCATAAGCTTTAGAAATTCCTTACTATTTTCAGTAAAATTTTTGGTAGTAGGTTGAAAAAAAAAACAGCCTAGTGACAGTAAGACAGGCAGACGGAGGGACAATGAAGTGATAGGATCACTTCGTGTCCGCCCGTAAGGGTTCCGTATTTTTTTTTTCAGATACGACACCCTAAAACTACAAGCCTGACCAAATGATTCGCCTTTTTCCGACTTCACAAAAAGGAGGAGGTACTATGTTCGGATGTTTGTATGTTTTTTTTTTTTTTGTATGTTTGTTCATCGATTACTCCGCCAATTTTCGACGGATATTCAAAATTCTTTTTTTGTTCGAAAGTAGATAGTTCTAAGGTGGTCCCATTGTCACCAAGTTAGGATCTGATGATGGGATCTTAGAGAAATCGAGAGCAACCCTCAAATTTTATAGGCTCACTTATTGTTTTTCGCATATTTTATGAAGTATCTTGTGTATTTGCGTACGGTTGTCACCATCTCAGGTAGCTGGGCTAATGATGGAAGGTTCAACTCCTTAACAGTAAGATGTTACTCGAACAGGCAAGGACTGTTTTAGGAAATTGTTTTGATGTTTGATAGAGCATTTGCCACATTTGGTCTCATGATCATCAAGTTATGACCTGATGCTGCAGTCAGGATAGTCTGCAGAGTACCTAACTCCTCGACAACTAACAGCAGATATATCGTGTTTAGGCTCATTGAAAAGAGCTTGATGTGTGGATAAACGTACTGTTAATGAGGAACACCGAAGTACATAGAGACCTGATGCTGAAGCTAGTCGAGCGTCAGAAAAAGTACAAACCTTGAAATTACAGCACCGTAGTCGTGTTTGGGCTCATTTTAAACAGGACTAAATTTTAAGTTCAATGCAATGTTGACATAAGTCTGGCCTGATGCTGCAGCCAGGATTATCAGCATCTAGTCTAAAAACTAATAAATACTTCTTAAAGTGAAATACTTTTGCGAGTTTTTCTTCTGTATAATTATCCTAACAAAGGTTGCCGGTAGTGGCTAGATGAGAGAAGCGAACGTTGGCGCAAACTTCGGGAGGTCTACGTCCAGCAGTGAACTGCATTTGGCTGATGATGATTTATAAAAGCCTCAATCGTTGCATTACACGCAATGCCTTTTCGTCATGTGGTCTATTTAGCAATTTGGTAGGTTCCAAGTCGCATAATACAATGTCATACAGCGTCTTTACACGACTAAGCGTAACATAAACTTGGCCCTTAGCAAAATGTTTCTTGCCTAAGTCTATTATTAAAGTAACTTGAGCATTTGCTCACGGAAATTATGATTTGGTAAAGTGGAGCTGATGATGAAGACCACAAATGGCACTACTCAATGACAAATATTTCACGGGTTGCGATTCGATTACTTTAATATGGCTGCTAAGCAATTTATGCTCATTACAATGCGTATGGTGAAGTGGAGCTGATGGTGACTTCTCAATCAGCTCCAGTTTTCCTGGTTCTTACTAGGAGAACTCCTCAACAATTAACGTCCATGCATCGGGAAAAGCAATATTTTGTAAAAGGTGATAAGCAGTTGACATTAGGCTATTATAACTTAGATAAATTACAAACTGACCCGCTAAAAAGTGAAAAATAAAAACTTTTTTACAAAAAAAAACAACCGACTTCCAAAAACACTATAAATAAAGAGAAAAATAACTTTAATTTCGGAAGTCGGTGGCAAAAACTAAAATACAAATCCAAAGACACAGACTTCCGAAATTAAAGTTATTTTTCTCTTTATTTATAGTGTTTTGAATAAACATTGTTCTAAACATCCTATGAATCAAAACATAATGTGCATCATAATTACAATCGTACGGACACTTCACAATCTTATATTTTATTATCTTCCGAGGCCATTTTTGAACGAATAAAAGAAA
The DNA here is from genome assembly GCA_916614155.1 of Mesoligia furuncula. NCBI lineage: Eukaryota > Metazoa > Arthropoda > Insecta > Lepidoptera > Noctuidae > Mesoligia > Mesoligia furuncula. The sequence continues at coordinate 9,029,455 of OU744799.1, read as the reverse complement.
TCATTTGAAATCATAAACATAAAAAAACTGGCCAAGTGCGAGTCGGACTCGCACACGAAGGTTTCCGTACCACAAGGCAAAAAACGCCGAAAAAAACACGTTTGTTGTATTGGAGCCCCCCATAAATGTTTACTTTATTCTGTTTTTAGTGTTTGTTGTTATAGCGGCAACAGAAATACATCATGTGTGAAAATTTCAACTGTCTAGCTATCGCGGTTCTTGAGATACAGCCTGGTGACAGACAGACGGACGGACAGACAGCGAAGCCTTAGTAATAGGGTCCCGTTTTTACCCCTTGGGTACGGAACCCTAAAAACTAAGCACTAACAGCGGATCTATTATTATGACTTAGATTTTTTTGGGGCGGGCTGATTCCCGTCAAGGGCATTTTGCATACTTAGGTATATGCTGTGCACCTCCTGGGGTCCGCCTCATTGTGGTTGAAGGAACAGGAGTTTCAGTCTTACATACAGGTCGGCAGGGACTTCAAAATAAATTATATTATTATAAATTATTGTTTGCGTTGACATTTTTCCTCGGTCCTTAAATAAAATACTGTTCCATACATTTTAACCGCGTCGGTATATACCTACACTTTTATACTGTACCTGCTCGGAAAGTATGTAATGTACCTTATAAGTTTAAAAAAATGAGGTAGTAAGTTTGTTGAGTTTGTAAGCGGGTCGAAAAAGTGTATGAAAATCCATTAACTAACCTAATTAAATATTCACCAAGATTTCACCAAACGCAAAATGAAATTGACCACATACTTTTGCTGATCATTCAAACCAATAATAATATCCCTGGCGGAAACATTACATTGAGTTTTAATAGCTGTAACGATTTTAATTTTTATTAAACTTCACTTTAAAAAATGTCTTTTATTTTCCTCGTAGGTAGGTATAGTATAAAGCACTGTGTAGGTGTCACTCGTAGGAAAGTGAGATTCCCAACTCGTGTGTATTAAAGCCCTCGGTTCGTTAGTAATCGGTCACTTTCTCCCCTCGGTGAACAATGCACTATTTTTAAACTGCTGATTTTGTTTTTTTTTTTATATTTGCGCGTCGATGGCTTCTTCCACTCTGTATAGCCCTCCGTTTAATAAGACTGAGGTAATGCTTATCATTCGACACAGAAAAAGTAAGCAGCGGTACAACAAGCTTCAAAGAAAACATTCCTGCTTTCATAAATTATTCTATTTGCGATCAAATTATGACTTACAGCGCACTAATTTTGCAGTAAATATATTTTCAACACACTTGCTCGTAAAGTGGCTCTTATTGAACCGCTTTTAGGTCCATAATGCAGTGTATTAAAAACGCGTGCTTTTTCTTTACTTTAATCCACATGTGCTTTATTTCCACAGATAACTATTTACTAGTCGGCGATGCGCGCTTTTTTAATGTCATCAATTCACTTTTTTTTTAATAGTCTGAATTGTCCTTGGTCCCAAAATTAACTAATATTTATTTACCTTAAGGTGAATGCGCAGGGACCTCGGACAATTAAACCTAAGAAAATTTGAATTTCGCGGTCTACCGCGAAATTCAAATTTTCTTAGGTTTTTTGCAATTTTCAGGTCAGTGTCAGGTTTGTATCTTGATCAAAATATGATTTGCGACTCTAACAGGTACCTACATCTTTACAGAACTATAATCATTCGAATCATTAATACATCTTTCTTATGGAAAAGTTCTTAGGGAAAAAATCTAACTAGAATGATTCTATTCTAATGACTATAATTCTGTAAATACATATACAGAGCGTTAGGTTAAACGAGGGACATACTTTGAGGGGAGTTAGTACTCATGAAAATGAGCAACTTTTACTATGGGGCCGAACCTGAAATCGCAAAAAATAAATCAGCTGTTCAGTACATTTTGACGAGCTATAAATAAATGTAGGAAACGGCTGATTTTTTTTCGCGATTTCAGGGTTATTCCCATATTAAAAGTTGTTCATTTTCATGAGTACTAACTCCCCTCAAAGTATGTCCCTCGTTTAACCTAACGCTCTGTAGGTATATTATAGTCGCGAATCATATTTGATCAAGTAAGTAAGTAAGTAAGTAAGTATTTATTTGCATAAAACATGGTATTACATGGTGTTACAATAATTTACAATAAGGATCTTACATGTTTTGCCAGAATTGTACTTAGCATGCATATGTTCACTTAATACTAACATGAGAATTTGTTATCCATAAATTCTTTAAGACTATAGAAATTTTTCGAGTTTAACCAGTCAAACAATTTTCCCTTAAATAATCTGGAGTTTAAGTTTTTTATGCTACTCGGTATGTTATTATATATACTAACACAATTATATAAGCAGATTTTATTATATTTAGCAAGCTTGGGAAGATCATGCAGAACGAGTCTCTGTGGATCACGCCGGCTCCTTGGATTAATATCATTGGCTGATATAAACAGGTCTTTATGTTTATTAACGAACATACATATTTCAAATCAAGATGCAACCTGATACCGTACTGACCTGCAAATTAGGTACAAAAAACGTAAGAAAATTTTAATTATCCACCTTAAATTATCCGTGGTCCCTACCCGAAACCAAACGGAAAAGACCCTGACTGGCGTTCTATCATTGCGGATTCTCACTGAACTAATGTAGGTATATTTCTCTATGCCAATAGTATTTTCTAATTCCATACTAACTAAACTACAATTGTTTTTTTTTTACATTTTTTTTTACATGCTCTGTGGTCAACTGGTCACTGCTTTTATTTACACTTGCGCGCGCATTGCTATTATAGTGCTGGCTATGCGAAAAGACAAAACTAGCGCGCCATTTTCCAAACAAGTTAATATTTAACTATACAAGTCTGTTTTTTTCCTCGCAAGTGTGTTGAAAAACGTCGTATGAAACGCGTGTGCATCGATCATTAGACTCTCGGCTTTCTTATCGCACTCGCCTGCGGCTCGCGCGAATAATACCGCCTCGAGCATAATGATCAACATAGCACACATGTATCATAATGTACTATATTAGGTCCAGTCTACAGACACGTTTAATTATTAAAGGCATTACAAACATACAAACGGGTCATTGATCCGGTAATGTGCATTGTGCTGTTGGAGCCTCTGACAGCTTAGGCAACCACAACGTCTGACCGGTACAGTGGTTTGTGGTCACCTCTGTGTTCTACTGTTTAGGCACTTAGTTAATTTACTAAACTAAGTAGTTTCAGCTGAAAATTTTATACCTACCGTTAAAGGTGAACGAAGCTTAACTAACCGATGACCTGGTGAAGGTCGCGGGGATTCGCTGGTTGCGAGAAGCACAGGACTGGTCGTGGTCGGTGTGGCGAGGCCGCTGTCCAGCAGTGAACATGTTTAGGGTGGAATGATGATGATGATGAGCTTAGTTTGTGGGAGTCGTAGTCAATGGGATTTTAAGGCGGGCCCTAAACGATCAATTACATTGCACAATATCACAAATTGCGTTATGTTTTTGACATTTATATGTTTGTTACTTCTTTACGCTCAAACGGCGGGACCAATTTTGATAAAATTTTGTGAGGAGGTAGCTGACACCCTGGATTAATATATCGATATAATAGGCATCTTTTTTCCCAAGAGATCGAAACTTATGCGGGTGAAACCGCGGGGCGCAGCTAGTTGTTAAATAAAGAAGGGTTTTTAAGGAATGTCTGTGAAGTTTTTTATATACTTAGGTATTGGCTTTGTGTGTAAAAATCAAAATCAAAATATTTTATTTCACGTAAACATCACTTATGGTTACTTATGAAACGTCAGAAGCTATGGAAAAGAGCCGGCAAGAAACTCCACGGATACTCTTTTAAAAAGAATTGGCTTTTAATTTTTTTTCAATTTACAGTTATAAATAATAGGTGTGGGAGGAGACTGTAAGCCTGTCAACAAGTACCAGGTTCTTAATAAAATAGAAAATGGGATCAGTGGGTCGTCTTAGAGGCGCAGAAAAAAAATACGAAAAATTTTCTAAGTCCTTGCCCCATAGCGCCCCTAAGGCTACACTCCAACCAAAATGGTCTACAAACGATAAACTAATAAAACCTATTAAAACCAGGGGGCCTTAAATGGCCACTTTGGCATAATCATAAAAGGATAACATTATGAATCATAATATGGTGAAGACAGTCTGTGTTTTTCTTTTTTTCGCTGCACTACGTAGGTAGGTATAATCAAAGAGATTGGGATTGGATTTGGATTGGATTGATTGGTATTTTAATATATATAATATATATTATTACGATGAAAGCCTCGGAAAGCACGTTAAGCCGTTGGTCCCGGCTGTCATTCGTGGATCTTTGACAGTCGTTACGGGTAGTCTTAAGCCCGGAAGTCTGACAACCAGTCTTACCAAGGGGTATCATATTACCCAGTAGCTGGGTTGTGGAGGTCAGATAGGCAGTCGCTCCATGTAAAATACTGGTATTCAGCTGCATCCGGTTAGACTGGAAGCCGACCCCAACATAGTTGGGAAAAGGCTAGGCAGATGATGATATTATTACGATGAAATTCTCTTTCGATATTTTTTTTCAATAATTGTGCTTTTGAGAATTAGGTATTTATAGAAGCGGCCGTTTTGCGAATTAGTCATTTACAGAATTAGGCATTTTGAGAATTAGTAATTTATAGAATTAGCCATTTTGAGAATTAGTCCATGAGACTCAGTTGCCATTTTGCGAAGAATTCTGCGCCTAAACCAATTTTATCTCATGTAGGATAAGTATTCGTCGTTTCAGCCGATAGACGTCCACTGCTAGACATAGGCCTCCCCCAATTTTGGGAGGGTTTGCCATAATCGCCACGCTTGGCAGGCGGGTTGGCGATCGCAGTATGGTATGATGGTGGAATACATAGAGAACGCTGCTGCCCATTCTCCGGTATGATCCTTAGTCGCCTTTTACGACACCCACGGGAAGTAAGGGGTGGTGGTATTCTTTAAGTCCGGCACCACACAGACTCAGGATAAGTATTGCCCAGTTCTTATTACTCACGCGAAAACATTCAAGCTTATGGGCCGTCAATGATTTTGCGACAAAAATAATGGATCGTTTGAATGCAAGGGCTGAATCTATCACATTGCGCAATAATATAAATATTACGAAAACTTGTAGGTGTAGGGGCCGCCCAAAGTGGTGTGTAGGATACCCACATTTCTTAGTTATGATTAAGTCCCTTGAAATAGAGGCCGAATAATTGCCAGTGACCAGGCAGAAATTCAGACACCTGACAGTTACTGAAAAATCCTAATAAATAACTCAAAAGCACTGAGCGATCTGGGGATCGCACCCACCGGGTTTGTACGGTTCGTACACTTGCAGAGTTGTTGATGTTATTGTTGGAGTATGTAGAGGAAAGATCACGAGGTTGATAGCACTTAAATAAGTTTAATGAACCCAAGTTATGTACAATATTGCACAGTTGGCGATTTCTTTCTCTAGGTTGTTTACTCAGTTATTAGCTAAATCACAATGCTTGTTAATTAGGTGAAATATGACTTAAATACCTAAGCAAACTGACGCGCGTTCATTCCGCAGCGTCAGTAAAATGTTATGAACAGTTGAAGACTGTACAGGGGTAATTAGCAATGGCTTTTATTTTTACGGTCACAACATTAATTGCGTTGTTGAGCAAACAATTTTTTCGAACATATTATTATGAAGCAATGTATTAGTAATATCCTTCAAAATTATTCAGACTGAGATTGATAGTGTGTTAGTCAATTAGGCTTCTGGACCTTATTTTTATTATAATACTTGCCAATAAGGCAGTCCAGGCAGTCCTTATGAAAGATCAGAAGGACTGCTGGCTATGAAGCCAGCCTTGTTCCAACCAACTTTTGACTGTTCACTCTTACTTCTCTTCAAAGTAACAGTGAACAGGCTTCTTCTGGGTATGCTCACTCCATCATCGACTGTGTCTCTGTCACCTCTGACCTAGACTAGAGTCAAGAGCAAACCCATTTCAAATTAAAAAAAAACTGCTGAATATAGGCCTACTCCCTTTTGAGCTATGCCTCCCTGGTCTGTGTGAATCCAGGCAATAGTTTGTTCTAATAACAAATTTTTTCCAGGAACGATGCGAGGAGCACAGAACCGGTCGAAGTGCTTGGGAGAGCTCTATGTCCAGCAGTGGCCGTTTTTCGGCTGAAATGATGATGATGATGACTCACTTTACTACAATTACTTCTAAAATATAAACCGAGGACTCTCAGCAATTCATGTAGCAAATCTCCCGGCTAAGCCATTTTTCAAGGAAATGTCGGTTAGTCCGGACATTTGTCGTCTCGTAAACGGTCTATAAAATTTTGATGAGTCTGTGAGGGTAACTTAAAACGAGTTAGAGAGATAGTTCGCGTCCCGGGAATTTAAATATCTTTGTAGCGCACTGTGTATCTTACGTAACATTAGGAAATGGTTTTACTACTAGCTGTAACTACGTATGACTAAAGGGGGCTCGTGGCTAATTGATACCAGCCACACGGGTCTATCGAAGGATTAGCTACGCTTGCCGCTGTTAAATCATAGATGGGGAACCATTATACATAAAATATCGTCCCTCGCAATTTTGATAAAATTTTGTTTGAAGGTAGCTGACACCCTGGATTAACATATAGGCGACTTTTTATTTCAATATTTCCACGGGATCGAAACTTATGCGGGTGAAACCACGGGGCGCAGCTGGTGTTATATAAGGCTAAGTAATAACAGCCGCACGGGTCGATCGATCAGATTAAGCTGCGCTTGCCGCGGTCGGTCCGAAGATGGGTGACCATCTTTACATACCGACACCCCTCCCTGCGTCGAAAAACACGTGAAGCCCTAGGTCCCGGCTGTCATTTTTATATCTATGACAGTCGTTGGATGGGGAACCATTATACACAAAATATCGTCCCTCGCATGACTAAAAGTCCTATCTCATTTTTAGCTGATTTGAGTTAGGACAACTACATTTTTCTATTCGTGATTCTTTACATTTTGTTGCCTTTCAAAATTATAAAGGTTATATTTTGAGATCCAAATAACATATGAGGCACGACGGTTAGTGAAAATTGTAAAGAATCACGAATAGAAAAATGTAGTTGTCCTAACTCAAATCAGCTCAAAAATGAGAAAAAACAACAATGAGAAAGGACTAAAAAGTCATGCAAGCGACGATGTATCGAGACCTCTCCGTGTCTCGGAAAATACGTTAAGCCGTTGGTCCCGGCTGTCATTCGTGGATCTTTGACAGTCGTTACGGGTAGTCAGATGCCTAAAAGTCTGTCAACAAGTCCTACCAAGGGGTATCGTGCTGTTTCCCAGTAACTGGGTTGTGGAGGTCATATAGGCAGTCGCTCCATGTAATAACTGGTATTCAGCTGCATCCTAAACATGGTTGGGAAAAGGCTATTCAAATTGCTTTTATCTTTCAATAACATATTGTAATTCAGCAACAAGACAGTAACAGAGAGGGAGAGAGAGAGAACTTAACAGAGAGTTACGAGTTATTTCGCTGAATAAATTTTCACATAATAAATGAAACAGAAACGTGTAAAGCATTTCAGCAGTTTATTCATTAACGTGAATTTTGACTATTACGTTATTCAGAAAGAAATTCCCATGTGTGGCGTTCATTAGTATTTCAACGAATCCTTTCGAAAGAGCTGTGTGAGTCTGTGTGTCCCACAGGGGCTGATAGTAAAGTCAGTGGCTTTAATAAATTAGTATTACAGTACGAACATTGTCAATATACTGGGTGAAGGGACATCGACACGGAAACTGTAGCCATGAATTCAGCATATGATTCTAGACCCTCTTTTTTTTGCGGATGGGAAATCATCAAATGACCCCTCCCGCTCTGGGTGGAGCGGAAGGGAGTGTCAGACTCTTACTAACTGACTAAAACCCACTGGTGTTCCTTCCTTAGCCCTTTATGTTGCGGGCAAGCGGTAACCCTTTCGGACAATCCCGCTGACCCGGCAGGCTTCGGCCCTCCCACTAGGGATGGAATTTCGAAAAACCCTTTCTTTACTCTTCACAAAGAACACACCCTGCGAATTTCGTGTCTCTAGGACCACCGGTTTAGGCTGTGCGTTGTTATATCAGTCAGACAGGACTTTGAATTTTATATGTATAGATTTATATTATTTATAGATAATAATAGTGTTTCTTAAATGTCAATGTCATACGTAAGTAGACAGGGACATTACGCGCAAACTGTATCCATGAATTCAGCACATGATTCTAGACTCCTAGCAAAGAATATTTTAGACGGTTATAAAAAAAAAAACAGTGGCACCCTGGGAGTGCCGACACAGAAGTGAAAACAAAACACAAACAGAATACTTTGCCACTCACTGATATATCGGATATACATTAAAACCGAGTACATTCTGAGGACAGCCGAACACATCCGAAGCGGGTATTCTTTGAATCGTCTTAGAAACAAACCACGCGCGATGTCGCTTACAGTAATAGTGGCGCGAGTTCAATGGTTTTTTTCCATCTCAAAAAGCGTGCCTAAAGAAATTTTAACTTCAAAAATCTGCTGTTTCATAGAAAAGTGCAATAAAATGTATGGAAAATATTTTTTTTTAAATAACCGACAAAAAATTTTAACGTGTTTAGAAACATGTACTGAGTTCCGGAGGGGCCCGTGGCTAAATAATAACAGCCGCACAGGTCGATCGACCAGCTACGCTTGCCACGGTTGGTCTGTGGATGGATGACTACCATTACATACCGTGCCCCTCCGTGCCTCGGAAAGCACGTTAAGCCGTTGGTCCCGGCTGTCATTCGTGGATCTTTGACAGTCGTTACTGGTAGTCAGAAGCCCGACAGTCTGACAACCAAGGGGTATCGTATTACCCAGTAACTGGGTTGAAGAGGTCAGTTAGGCAGTCGCTCCACTTAAAATACTGGCATTCAACGGCATCCGGTTAGACTGGAAGTCAACCCCAACATAGTTGGGAAAAGGCTAGGCAGATGATGACAAACGTGTACTAAGTCCAGGTAAACAGGTCCGTCGATGCCCCTGTCGCCCTGTTTATACTTACCTACTGTAAAAAGCCACAACTTACTGTGAACATATTATATCGGCCTATAAAGTTCCCACTGCTGGGACACGGGTCTCCTCTCTGTGAGAGGGAGTGGACCGTAATCCACCATTCGGGCCCATTGCGGGTTGGTAGATGTTACATGTCTTCGAATTTTTGGTTCTACGACATGCCGGTTTCATCACGATGTTTTCCTTCACCGTTTTGAGAGCATTGGTGATGAAATAATTTACACAAAGTAAAGCGCCTGTATATTCTGCCCGTCCTAACCTGCGGTGCTCAGAACTGGTCGCTCACCGAGTCGCAAAAGATCCGCCTTGGAGTTTGCCAAAGAGCGATGGAACGCAGCATCCTGGGTGTTAAAAGACAGGACAGAATTCGGAACACCACGCTGCGTTCCAAAACGGGCATAATGGATCTAGGAAAGAAGGCTGCCAGAGTCAAATGGGATTGGGCAGGTCTCATCAGCCGTATGCACGTGGACCGCTGCGCAAAAATCTCCACACAATGGATGCCTGAAGATGGACGGCGCTGCCGAGGCCGCCCCAGAAAGAGATGGCGAGATGACCTGGATGCCTACCGCGAGGACTGGTTTGAGGTGGCGCGGGAAAAGAGTTCCTGGAAGGATTTGGGGAAGGCCTTTGCCCAGCAGTACGACAGCATAATCTAGCAAAAAAAAAAAATTGTGGCACTCCGGGAGTGCCGACAGAAGTGAAAACAAAACACATATTAATACTTTGCCATTGTATCCTGTATACTTGTGGCTAAGTTTCGCTGGCTAATTTAATTTGATCCTGTATACTTGTAGCTAAGTTTCGCTAGCTAATTTAATTTGATCCTGTATACTTGTGGCTAAGTTTCGCTAGCTAATTTAATTTGATCCCGTATTCTTGTGGCTAAGTTTTGCTAGCTAATTTAATTTGATCCTGTATAGTAGTAGCTAAGTTTCGCTAGCTAATTTAATTTGATCCTGTATACTTGTGGCTAAGTTTCGCTAGCTAATTTAATTTGATCCTGTATACTTGTGGCTAAGTTTCGCTAGCTAATTTAATTTGATCCTGTATACTTGTGGCTAAGTTTCGCTAGCTAATTTAATTTGATCCTGTATACTTGTGGCTAAGTTTCGCTAGCTAATTTAATTTGATCCTGTATACCTACTTGTGGCTAAGTTTCGCTAGCTAATTTAATTTCATCCTGTATACCTACTTGTGGCTAAGTTTCGCTAGCTAATTTAATTTGATCCTGTATACTTGTGGCTAAGTTTCGCTAGCTAATTTAATTTGATCCTGTATACTTGTTTTAAATTTTTGATATTTTGGAATCTTACGAATTTTCGACCATGTGTCCTGACGCGAGTTTAACATTTTTTACCCATTACAAAAAAAGTGTACAACGCCGCTAAGAAGTTTTCACTTCAAAAAAAACCTTTCGAACCTACGACCTAATCGTAAGTCGCGGCCGATACCACCGGGCCACCACGGCTCTGCTCTATCTCTATTTCTTACTGTGAAATCCTCGGCAAAATAAGACTTCATCGAAGGTGTTATGTGACTAATATACGGCCAGGGAAATAAATTACTTCGTTTTTGCTTTTGATCGGCTCTTATAGGTCCTAGCGTAATGTTAAATAGTATATAGCCTTCCTCAAAGCTTAGATGCAAATAAATGCGATTTCGAAAATCCAATTGTTAGTTCCAGATAGTAGCGCTTTCATACAAACAAAATTTTCAGCTTTATTATTAGTTTAGATATAGATTTACAAAATAAATTACGTAAACAAACTAACAAACGCCACAAATTCTCTTTATGAGCTAAACTAGAGTAAACGGAAGCGTTTTGCCTGAATATAGTAATGAAAGTCACCCACCTTCCGACGTATTGTCGCAACCAAATTCCTACGTGACACACAAATGAATTATTTTGTTCAATACATAAAACTGAGGCACGCTAAAATGACCCTTGCATCCGGAAAATGAACCATCAAGTTTCACGATCGAGTTACCACAGTACAACAATATTGGGGTTTACTTGAGAACTGTATACTCGGAAACATAATGCTCTCTCTGCCCACCCAAAGAATAGCTTCTACGAATTGGAGAGCTATTGTATTGTGACCGGTTTTGGTATAAAGTAAAAGCAACACGCATATTTATGAAGATCAAATTGCTTCCAGTAGCAAAGTACTTAACTAGATTTTCACGGTGTATCGAGTTAAACTGATGGGAAATCCTATCTTCAGCATATAAAACAATAACGTTGTTTACGCTAATAAAAATATGAGAGACAAGAATTTGTGCTCTCATATTTTATAAGCGAAAGTTTGTGAGTGTGTGTGTGTGGGTATGTGTGTGTGCGTGTGTGGGGGTGTGTGGGGGGGGTGTGTATGTGTTTATAGGTTTGTTACTTCTTCACGCTCAAACGGCTGGACCAATTTCGATAAAATTTTGTATGGAGGTAGCTGACACCCTGGATTAACATATAAGCTGCTTTTTATTTCAATATTCCCACGGGATCGAAAGTTATGCGGGTGATACCGCGGGGCACAGCTAGTAATAACAGCCTATGTCCAGCAGTGGACGTCGGCTGAAATGATGATGATGAATAACAGCCGCATGGGTCGATCGATCAGGTTAAGCTACGCTTGCCGCGGTCGTCCGTAGATGGGTGACTATATTTACATACCGACACCCCTCCGTGCGTCGGAAAGCACGTGAAGCCGTAGGTCACGGCTGTCATTTTTAGATCTATGACAGTCGTTACGGGTCGACAGAAGCCCGAAAGTCTGACGACCAGTCTTACCAAGGGTTAACGTGTTACAAAGTAACTGAGTTATGGAGGTCAGACAGGCAGTCGCTCCATGTATTCAGCTGCATCCGGTTAGGCTGGAAGACCGAAAGGCTAGGCATATTAAATGAGGTGATAAAAATAAATATTCTGTTGTCTTACGACATAGTTGTGTCAGAAACCGTAACTAAAATAACCGAACCGGAAAAGAGTGCCATAACAATAACTACTGCGTTACGAAGTCAGTAAAATGAATAGTCTTGAGTATTTCAAACAAAAATATATGACAGTCGTGTACCAGGGGATCATAGATCATGCGAAGTTGCCACAGTTCCAGGAAAAGTTGAATATCACTACGACTCTCCGGTGACGCACCATAATGTGACTTTCCTGAGGAACTTTTTCGCGTTTTTCTAAGGCGTAATATGATGAACGGAGCGACCATGTCACGGTAATGTTTTTTTGTGATTATATCGTAGAACAAGACAAAAGTAACTAGTATTTTTGTTATCTAATATTTCTTTTTGGTTGAAGTAAGACAGTGGAAGGTATGTGACAAAAAGTTTGTTGTTTTTCCTTATCCAATGTAATAATAGTATAGCTACTAAAAATGAGAGTGAAAGAGTAGTGGTGGCTCAATGGTAACGACCGCGATTTACGAGTTGTAGGTTGTGGGCGGGTTTGAACCCAAACAGGCACTTTACTTTGTGTAAATTATTTCATCACCACTGCTCTCAAAATGGTGAAGGAAAACATCGTGCGGAAACTGGCATGTCCTAGAATTAAAAGTTTGAAGACAAGTGACATCCGCCAACTCGCACTAGGCCCGCGTGGTGGATTATGGCCCAGTCGGCTTCACAGAGAGGAGGCCGTGTCCCAGCTGTGGGAACGTTAATGATCATGTAGGGCAGTGGAAGGCATGTGATAAAAAGTTTGTTGTTTTTCCTTGGCCAATGTGGCGTCTAGGTTATCACATTAATTGAAAGCACGTATTCTACATTACGTGTTTTAAACATACACAATTAAAATCATTAATAACAATTAACGTTAGCCGCGTGGCACCTTTTTATTCGTTTTAATATTTAACAACATTAAACTTAATTTGTGATTATTTGGTAACAATCCCATTTAATAAATGTTGTGTTGAATTGTTGATACCATCGCCCCGCGCGTGTCTAGTGCCTTATTATCAAGTGTTATTATTTCGTGCTAATTTTTACGCCATTTATTTTGCTTGAAAAATTCAGTATTAAATTTTTTGTAAACTTGTTATAGGTAATTATTTTAACAAACTGGGGGCCTAAAAAGGCCACTTTGGAGAATCATAAAAGGATAACATTATTGATCATAATATGACGAAGACAGCCCGTGTTTTTCTTTTTTTCGCTGCACTGCGTAGGTATAATCAAAGAGATTGGGATTGGATTTGGATTGGATTGATTGGTATTTTAGCACAGACAAAAAAAAACGGAAAAATGGGATTTGGTACGTTTAACTTAACAGTTAACTGTCCATTATGTTATCCTTTAATGATTCTGCAAAAGTGGCCTTTTTAGGCCCCCTGATAACAGCTTGTAATAACCGCTGTTAATCGCCGGTCTGTTTAATAAGTACAGCTAATAAACTATGGTGGCTAATGTCTGTGGACGGAGGCACCTTTCAAAATTGTGTTTATCTTTTGCATGCCGAAGCATCGATTTTGTATTCTGGCGTTCGGTTTGCTTGTCCTGTTCCCAGAATAAATAAAGCTGCAAACATCTCTAGGAAGGCCTGAGTGAGTGTTTATTGTGACAATAATGTAGGGGTAGCGAGTGTAGCGACAGTTTTCTTCCCTGAACACCATTACGTAAACCAACCCACAGGTACGGTAGGCGGCATGGCAATAGTAACAAAGCTACTGGCCTCGGATTCTGTTGAAACTCCGTGGTACATTAGGAAAGCTAAAGGTCAAAGTGTTACTACTGACGCGCTGTCGACTGTACCCTGATTCTTTTATGCATGAGACTAGAAACGGCTGACACCAAATAAATGTTTATTTTGGATTTCCAGTTGGTTATGGGCCAATACTTCAAAGATTACTTTGCACTTTGGGTACCAGGAGGGCATAAACCCGGAAGAGCATTTTATCCTTCCCCTGCGAACATGATTACGAAATATTTACTTGTGCGTCTATTCTGCGCATGTGTACGTCTATTTTTGTTTTGTGACGTATTTTTATGTGCGTTTACTTTGAGTGCCGTGTTTGTCCACACTCTGCTGAAAATTGGTGATATCGGGGAAAAATATTGAAATGGAACGCGACTGGTTGTGGCGTTATGAGTTTTTATGTAGTTTGACTAAATACGAACCGCTGCACTTTATTTAGCCCATCTGTTACTGAACTAAAACATTGTAAACTGTCTTCAAAACAAGCCAAAAAGAAAGAAGAAAAAAAAACATTGGCTTAAATTTGGGACACGCACGGGAAATAAAAACAATAAAAAACATGCAATTAAAATTAACGAATTTTCCTTTTTTTTTAAATTGACTAACCAAAAAAAGAAACATCTGCTAGGCCAAACAAGCTCCTATCTCAGCATAATGCTGCGACATTTAAAATATAAATACCGCAGCGCTGGTATTCTGATAGTGCCCGCCGTGATGCCACGGACACACCTTCCGACATTAGAGGAATAAAAAAAAGGACCTCGTGTTCTTACTTTCAAGTTGTAGTACTTGATCTAAGGCATTATAAGGCGGTCGTCTGAATCGTTCTATGTGTATAAACTTATAAACTGATAGTACTTCATGGCGTGTCTCGGCTGGCATTGTAGGTAGATAAACGTAGTCGGTGTTATTTAACCTTACCAGCATGCTGTAGGCCATTTGTTTGGTTGCCAATAAAAGCTTGAAATTTATTTCTCAATAACAAATTACAAAGATTTCACTTACTTGAGAACATTTTTTAAAACTTACTATTATTATATGAACTTTCACACACAAACTAAGCAGCTATAGGTGTACCAGAATCTCAAGCCAAAAAAAAATCAAAAATACTTTGTACTTTGTTTTTTTGTTTTTTTTTTATTGTTTTTCTTAAAAAAAAAATATTTACGCAATCCCAAAACTTACTATTATTATATGAACTTTCACACACAAACTAAGCAGCTATAGGTGTATCAGTATCTCATGGCAAAAAAAAAACAAAAATTCTTTGTGGTTTTCATACATTTGACATTGTTGTCAAATGTATGAAAACCACAAAGTTTTTTTTTGCCATGAGATTCTGGTAGACCTATATTGTTTTTCTTAACAAAAAAATAATCTACGCAATATCTAAGTTAATAACATTTCACTTCGTAGGTTCGCAAGTAACATTAACGAATTCAAGACTTAAAACGTGATTTACGGACCAACACACAAGTCTGGGGGTGTAATAGCAGCAACATGATTTTATTTTTATTGCAAAATGGGCCTGCTCTCTTGACCACGATCTCGCCAGATGGAAAGCGATGGATGAAGTCTACGATGAAACGAGCATGCCGAGAAAATGCCTGTTCCCTCTTGCTTTGAAGGCTGATGGGTTATTATTGTGAAGGGAACAGGGACGCCAGCAGAGAGTTCCACACTTTTTTTCCACGATGTTAATAATCTGTCAAATCCATCATATTCCATTTTATTTCTCCATTTCAACACCCGAATAAATAAGGTAAGTCGATAGAGGCGTCTATACAATTATGATTCGAATACCCATTGGAAATGGGTAGGTATTCGAATCATAATTGTGCAGACGCATACATCAAACAAAATTATGCAAATGGCAATATTACTGAAACGTACAATTTGACGATTATAAACCAAATCGATTGTTCCAAATCCTATCGGTTGAAAGGCAAATTAATCATAGCGTATTGACGAAACTAACTAAACAGCCGTTTGCATAACAAATGCGGTGTACATCACTAGTAAATTTTGTTTATCGATAAATTTTGAATCGATGTTTGTTCACTTGCTTGGTTTGTTTGTTAGCAATTTGGTATAGTGATCTGATATCAAACAATTGGTGTGGATCATAGGTGTGGATTGAATTACTTTTTTGTCTTTTACCCGGCAATAAAAAGTTACTAAAGTTAGCTTTTGTTTTTTTAATTGGTGTCTGTGGTGATTTATTCTGATCACCTGAACCCCTCCTCGATCCCCTGCTAGTTGGTCTTCTGTTTTAATTGGAGTGGGTCAGGATATTACAAACTGGCTTCCATAGAGCTTTTTGCTACACATTTCACAACTTAACGTGCCGATGTCTGGGCCTCTTGACTAAGCTCAAATCATATATAAGTGTCAATTTATCAGGCTGTCACGTTAGTGACAGTGCACTCCGGAAGTCTGTTAGGACGGACCGCTTTGTTACAATGTTTTCAGGATTAAAAAAAAAAAAGATTATTGAATGTTATATAACTGAGTGGCTATGCTAAGCACAATACATTGAAACCCTGATCTCCAAACTAGGAGTGACCCTGGATCTTAGAGATCAGTGTCCCTCCGCAGCAAAGTCACAAGCCAATATTTGTAACTCATTGGCACTTGACAAAGTATTTCTTTACATAGTTAAATAAAAAGAGAAATAAAAACAAAAAAAATAATGAAAAATAAAACTTGAAACAAAATATTTATATAATTCTCATTTACAAGTGTGAGTGTGGAGTAAGTGTGTTTGTGTGTGGGGGTAGGTGTGTGTGTATGTATGCGTGTGTGTGCGTGTGCGTGCATGGTGAGTGTGTGCGCGTGTGTGAGGGGAGAGTATGTGTAAGTGCAAGTATGCTTAATAAGTATTAAATTTTAAGGTAGATGGATTACATTGGCCAGCAACGTATTAATGTATTATATAAGTAACGTATTTCTATTACTTTGGATTGAACACGATTCGCTGTAATTTTCTACACAAAATGAAATACACGTCAGTCAGACGAATACCTCTTTTCGGCATTAGGGATGCCCAAAGCTATTGCCAGACATTTCTCAAGTTAGAGCGGCCTTAAAGGATTCCAACGTCCTAACGACCTAAGCCTGCGACTTATCTGCTTGCCACTAACATGACGGGGCCCTTTCAAAACGAGGTTGTATTTTTATGAAATAATATTTTCAGTAGGTACCTTATCACAGGCGAAAAAACTTTGAAACGTATGATTTTTTATTGAGCATGAAGTTAGAAAATAATCACTAATTATAAAAACAAAGTCGCCGTGACTGACTGTCTGTCTGAACTCAAAAACTACTGAACGAATTTTCATACGATTTTCGCTAATGGACGGAGTGATTTATGAGGAAGGTTTAGGTGTATCATTCATTAAGGTTTTGTGTAAATTGGCTGAAATAACGATGCTTGTTGACTATATTGGCACGCAACGCTTAAGGGTCCCTATCAGTTTCGCGGACAAAAAACAGAAAAATCAAGTTTTCAGCGCAAATTTCTCAATATCCTAAAGTTATCTAGTTTTTTTAAAAATACACAAGTATTTATCACCTATCTATCTAGTAAGTGTACGAAATTAAGTTTTGATAACTACTTAACATAAATTCCAAAAAAAAAAAACACTAACACACGTTTTTACGTAATTACGAAACACCAAGTTTTTCGATTGCTTTTTTAGCTAACTGGTAGCAAATAACGATCTGAAAAAAAAATCCTAAATACTAGGCATATCATCATTTCAGCCGAAAGACGTCCACTGCTGGACATAGGCCTCCCCTAAAACGGGGGGTTTGCCATAATCGCCACGCTTGGCAGGCGGGTTGGCGATCGCAGTATGGTATGGTGGTGGAATGCATAGAGAACGCTGCTGCCCATTCTCCGGTACGCGTCTTAGTCGCCTTTTACGACACCCACGGGAAGTATGGGGTGGTGGTATTCTTTAAGTACTAGGCATATAGTATATTAGTAAGTGTACGATTTATTTTTTTAATTTTAATTGAATTAGTACTTGTAAAAAAATGTTGACTACGCTGAAAAAACCCAATCAAGTCATACGCATAACCGTCGTCTACGCGTAAGAATTTATTGAAAATAACAAAAAGCGTTAAATATTTTAAAATTTGAGGTGTTTATCTACCAAACTCAATTTTTATATTTTTATTTTGACTACTAATTTAATTGTCGTAAAATATCTAAATAGTGCCTTATAAACGAATTTTTTATTAAGTAGTTATCAAAACTTAAATTCGTAGACTTACTAGATAGATAGGTGATAAACAATTGTGTATTTTTAAAAAAACTAGATAACTTAAGGATATTGAGAAATTTGCGCTGAAAAAAAAATATTTTTTCTGTTTTTAGTCCGCAAAACTGATAGAGCTTCGCATGGATGATTTTTTTTTTCGAGTTTCCAAAATATTATTTCATACAAACCTTGTCCTGGAAATACCAAACACAAAAACAAAAAAAGAATTCTCCAATTTGGTGCAGTCATTCGGAAGTTATGCGTGTACTGACATTTTGGCGACTTTGTTTATACTATGCAAGGAGGAAGTATAAAAAAAATATATGTATATATACGCGTCGTCGTGAGAACCTCCTCCGTGTTTTGTCGTCGGTTAATGAGATATTTTCCGACATCTACGCGGGCGAAACCACGGGAAAAAGCTAGTCTCATTATAATACTTGTAGTTTCGATGAAACTATATGAGTTATTTAGCGCCACCATAGATAGGTATTTTAGGGTCACGTGGGGCATATTCCCCTCCGAATAGATTTATCTATTCCATGCTTCTCCCTATGTGCCAGACATCTTCATTCTATATTTAAGCTTGATTGAGCAACAAATATCGTGTGCGAAATTCGAAAACCAAATTATTTATGACTCGCTGCGCTGTCTCGATTCCGTGGAAATATAGGGATAAAAATTTTATGTCTTAATTTAAGTCATGGTCTACCCACGTGCAAAATTTCATCCGAATCCGTTTAGCCGTTTTAGCGTGAAAACGTAACAAACAAACATAAAACATCTAATGTTTTCACTGTATAGCATATACAGATACAGAACTAAAGCTTCCCAGAGCTGTTTGCTAGTTCTGGCTTGAATTACATATATGCGGCATGCAAGCTTCTTGCCAATTACTAGCACTATTCTAATCCCTGTCGGTTTCTGAGTTATCAACAACACAAAAGACTCGTATTACATTGAATATTGAATAGGTATCTCACTGAATACATCGGAGGGGGAAATGGAAATGCCTGACTAACTAGCTGTGTGAGTGATGAAGTCTTCAATAACATAGCCTGAAATATACTAGCTGTATTTTTGTCTTGGTCATCTTTCAGGGGGTTAAAGTACTGATGAATATAAATTTTTGAGCTGCACGATTTCTGTCAAATGCGTGCACTGACTGGATAGGTCCTTTCAATCTGTGCGGTTCTTTCCTCAAAAGACCATCTCCGACATCAATCTACGAGTACATGGTCTTCATATAACCTGACCAAGATTATGTCTGGACTTTAAAAGAGACCGTGACCTCTGAGTTTGTTTCGCCCTTTCTTCTCAGAGTAGTCAGATAGGAAACGCCGACCCCATCTAGTTTTAAAAAATTTGATTGACGTGTAAAAGTGTCTGTGCAAACCTACTTACAAAAATAAAATCATTTATCATTTAACTCATCGAATGTTGTTAATTAGAGACACAATAGAAAGACAATTGCTTATGTCGAACTGTGTAACTTAAGACATTCAAAAGGTTAATAATATTCATTAGCTGTAAAATTTAAAAAAAATATCTGAGGGGCAATTCTCGTAGGTTTAATAAGAACGTTTACAGTTTGCGGGACAATTGTCGTAATTTTTGGAACATTCACAGTCTGATGTCAGTGTCAATCTGTCAAAAATACCTCTAATTTCCCCACATTTTTGACAAGTTTTTGACATAAATTGTCGCTGAAATGATATTTTGAATGTCTTCAATTACGGGAATTGACCTTTTGATCTTAGTCTCGACCTGTCACACGAACTTGTCAAAAATGTAGGGATTTAAGATTTTTTTTTTTGCTTCGAAAATTCTTACATTTTTGACAATTTTTTGACAAGGATTGTTGCTGAGATGAGATTACGACTACATTTTAAACGTTTTTTATTACGAGTATTAGTCTTCTCTTTCATACAAAATTGCAAGTTGTAGTAGCGTGGGTTGTAGTTCGTTTATTTTTGTTTAGTTATTTTGGCCACAAGTTAATGCCTAATTAAAAATCATTGATAATTAAAATATTTGCATGCCTTATGTTGCAAACGTCTGATACTTCATTATTTTTATATGTTATCCTGCATGCATTTTATTCTTGTATTACATTTTTATGATGTGTACACATGTTTGAGCAAATAAGTATATCTTATCTTGTCTTACGTAGTGAAAACTTTTGACAGATGTAATTTTTACTATGACAGATTTGGTCTGATTACTTATTGTCTTATCTTACGTAGGGAAAACTTTTAGCAGATGTAATTTTTCAATCAATCAACTCAGCCTATCGCAGTCCACTGCTGGACATAGGTCTCTCCCAGACTGCGCCACAACATTCTCCTCCGCCGTTCGCATTCAGTCTACCCCAGCCACCTTCTTTAGGCCGTCCGTACATCTAGCTGGGGGGCGTTCCATACTATGTTTGCCGATATGCGGTCTACACTCCAGGACTCGTCTGCTCCACCGGCCATCGGTCCTTCGACAGACATGGCCAGATGTAATTTTTCATCATCATAATCATAATCATCATCATAATCAGCCTATAATGTTCCCACTGCTGGGACTCAGGCCTCATCTCTGTGAGAGAGAGTGGGCCGTAATCCACCACGCGGGCCCAATGCGGGTTGGTAGATGTCACATGTCTTCGAATTTTTGGTTCTAGGACATGCTGGTTTCCTCACGATGTTTTCCTTCACCTTTTTGAGAGCAATGGTGATGTAATTTTTTTTATGTCGTAATTGTTTTGGTATGATTGATTTTTTTTAACCTGACATAGAACAAGAAACTAAAACGCCGTAATACCAACCCGAGAACTAAAAAAAAACACCGGTGGGTGCTACAGTCTGTAAACGTTAATATGAGTGCCCAAAAAACTTCAGTTCCGACCAACATTCGAAGTAAATCCTAACAGCAGGTGCGACTTACTGCCAACTTGAATACAAGTAGACTTTTGGGGCTCGTAACGACATCTTTGAACTTCACATTTCTCTTGGTAACCAGTAAAAAGTGGCACGAAAAACTTTTGTGCCCGAAAAGTTAGGTACTTGAAACACTATTGCTTTGGCTTATTTGTTACGTCTCGAAGTCTCTTTTTATTGGATAAGACTAAGAATCACTTATTTGCTCAAAATATACGTTTATCAGATGTAGAAAAATGGTGGTTCATACACACTTGCAGTCGATATTTTTCCCGTTTCATGATCATAAGCGTACAGCAGTCCAATTCTGGGCATAAGCCTCTCCTATTTATTTATTTATATATACTTTATTGTACACCACAAAAAGACTTATCATGAGAAAAATACATCAAAGACTACAAAATATACAATGGGCGGCCTTATCGCTTTCTGCAATCTATTCCAGGCTATCTTGGAATGGACTGTGAATTTCCGGGACATAAAATGGGACTGTCGTTGGTGCAAATATTATGTACTTATACAATACACTAAAATAGAAACACAGATATATACATATCCAAAATTATAGATACATAAATACATACTTACATAATAAATTATACATATAAGCGACAAAAAAAAAAATAAAAAAATAAAAGAAGACAGTAGATGATTGCAGTAAGGACAACAAGATCACAACGACAAGTAGTGTTCCTTCACGAGTCTTTTGAACACATGTAACGACTTCGCGCGCTTAATTTCAACTGGCAATCCATGCTATTGCACGCCATTCAAATCGATTTTTTCGATATTGCCTGATTACGGCACGGAAATTAGTGTTATATTAATAATACCTACATTGGTACTTATTTTAATAAAATTTACAACTATGTACTCATAACAATAATATTATAAAGGCGAAAGTTTGTGGGGGTGTATGTGTGTGTGTTTGTTACTTCTTCACGCTCAAACGGCTGGACAAATTTTCATAAAAATTAGTGTGGAGGTAGCTGACACCCTGGATTAACATATAGGCTACTTTTTATTCCGATATTCCCACGGAATCGACATTTACGCGGATAAAATCGCGGGGCGCAGCCAGTGTACTCATATAAATGACAAGATTAACACTACGAAACTATAACATAATTATATATGCTGATCTTGGCTGTGAATTTGCGGGTTAACATTCTCCATCCTATTCGCATTTTAAACATCCTGTAATCTTACCCCAACATAAAAGGCTTTCCCTTAATAAACTTTGAACCTTTTGTTATGTTCAGAGCAAGTTGGTGACTTCAGCTTCAGGCCCCCAATTCTCGTAATTAAAATGTTCCAAATCTAGGCAGTCTCATCTCGGCGACAAACAAATGTCAAAAACTTGTCAAAAATGTAGGGAAATTAAGAGGTATTTTGGCAGATTGAGACTGAGATCAGACTGACTGACTGAGGGGCCCATGGCTAAATAATGACAGCCGCACAGGTCGATCGGTCAGATTAAGCTATGCTTCTGTGGATGGGTGACCATCTTTACATATCGAGACCCCTCCGTGCATCGGAAAGCACATTAAGCCGTTAGTCCCGGCTGTCATTCATAGATCTTTGACAGTCGTTACGGGTAGTCAGAAGCCCGGCAGTCTGACAACCAGTCTTACCAAGGGGTATCGTATTACCCAGTAACTAGATTGTGGAGGTCGGATAGGCAGTCGCTCCATGTAAAATACTGGTATTCAGCTGCATCCGGTTAGACTGGAAGCGACCCGAACATAGTTGGGAAAAAGCTAGGCAGATGATGAGACTGAGATATGACTGTGAAAGTCAATAACTCTAAGTTACATACAGATTTTAACTTGCAACTTAGCCTCAAACAGATTATACTATGCTCCCACGATTTTTACACCCACAGAGCATATGTGGTTACGGTTATTTTTAACAACACCGCCATCTCCATAAAATTGAAGCTAGTAGGTAAATTGAATTAAAAACACGTCGCACGCCCTTCGTAGGTGTTTTTAATTTACACCATAATATAATATCACGCCTGTATACGTACCTCATCGGGAAAAGAGGCGTGTAGTACATCAAACGAGTTATTCCGTTCTGATCCCCTGAACCCCCCTTCCACCGCCCCACCTCAATCCCACGTTCAATGGCGCCTCGGAACATGAGGTAAGTCGGTAAGTCACTGCGCGGTAAGCAACTCACGTGTCAGCGGTGGTGAGGGGTGTGGTACTGCGCAGCGAGTAGCTCACTTCAGAGCACAACCAACAACAACATAACAACAATACAACCAACAACAACGCGTACAATTATTGCAACCGAATAGCTCAGCACTTTTGCCTGCGTGCATTTCCAGAAACGTATAAATCGCAACTATGTACCTATTACCACTTAGTACGTGTTCGACTACCAATCGCGTTATTGAAACCATACCAGATCAAACCATCTTAGAGCTACCAGATTAGATTTACCATTTGATAATTATAACTAGTATTCGATGTAGTCTTTAAACCATATTATTTCGTATCATTAAATCAGTGATCGTAAGCCAACAAGCAAACTAGAACTTGTCCAATATAATACTAAATCAACCAAATATCAACCAACCCAAAAGTTAAACCACGCAAGCACTAAATTCTACACGTACACTTAAAACATTTTAAATTAAACGCACGTAATCGAGAATTATCGGATACGTTACCGTGTGTAACTTAACTGGAATCAATTTCTAATCATTGCCCGAGGCGGCCAAACTGTGACGCAAACGTCTTGTTGCCTAGCCTAACTAAGGCGATAGCTTCGTGAATTTACAACTGCAATTACATCCCTTTTACTTCAGTACGAGACCACCTAAATATCTCCGACCCCGCCTAATAAAAAGATTTGTGCGTGCAAGTCTTCCCACCAAAATTAAACACATAAATATAAAGAGAAAATCAATTTGTCCACTTTACGATTCTTTTCTCAATGTTTTTTACTACTTTACAGCTTTCTCGCTTCCTTAAATAAATCGTAAATCTATTTACATAACGACTGTCGTTAGGTTTATGAAGGCGGATCCGAATTATCCACTTGAGTTGCTTTTTATATTGACATTTTTAAAGCGACGACGACTCATTGAAGTTACTGATTGAGGGTGTTGCTTTTTAAGAGGGATGACTGGGCAGCGTTCTTCTGTCTTCGAATCAGCAATTCGTTTGATTCATTTCATTTCATCTGAACAATTAACAAAATGCACTTGTCCTTAGCTACATTATCTAATACTTATAATTGAGGCAGTTTATGAGGCTAGTGCCATATAAAGTGTCTATTCGCCTCTCAAAGCTTATGAGAGATCGTTTTAACTGATAACAAAATTGACTCAACACGCAATTATATGAATAGATGATGACAATAACGCAAATTATTTAGTAAGTTATAATTTTCTAATCTTAAGCAGGTTTAACAAAAAATATTTAAGTAATTCTATTGACGAACATGATGGTTATGTTATTCCCTTCCATAATTTATTATTAAGACCCTTGTGCCTGGGATGGCTTTAGTGTTAATATAGGTATGTCTGTGAGGTTATAATGGAACATTAAATTCCCAAAACAACAATCTCTCAACATCAGTTAGTAACAGATAATTAGACACGTTTGCGCCACAAACTACTAAACGCGTTTAGCGCTAAACGTATTTAATACATCTGTCTGTTTCTGTCAATCGTTTGAAAGTGACAGGGACAGAAGTATGTTTTAATTTTGGCATTTAATTTTTTTCTTTATCAGAAAGGTCGCACATGATGGGCAACCGAAATAATAGTTAAAACACTAAGTACAGACGTCTAATTATGCACTAAAGTTCACTAATTACAAAAATATCACTTGATTAGGCAGATACAGTCAGATTACAATATGGAAAGGCGGTGAATTTGATATAGTCAAGATGGCAAGACAACCTTTCGCAAGCGCGTCTTGACACAAAAATGACCTCTGTTAGCTCTAAGGTTAACTTTAACGTTCTCAAAAATAATAACTGACCAGTCAGAGACCGCGAACCCGTCAAACGTAAAGCCGTATAGGTACGCACGAACGAACAAAACACGGTAAACACGAACATCGATGGTTCGTATGTGTGGACGTAAATTACGAACCTTGCGAACACAGTTTTAATTGTGTTCGCGCTCAACCTCTCAGTAATAACCTCTCAGTAGTAACCATGGATTCACGTTGGAAGTGATCGACAGTTAAGTAGCATCAAATTTCTCCGAACACCGTCCGCGCAGAACGACCAAATCGGATCGCCCCGAACATTTTTGACGAACACAGTTTTGATGTTCGTTAGTGGTATGCACGTGCGAACAAAGTGTTCGACATTCATGTTCACCATGTTTTTGTTCGTTCGTGCGTACACGGCTTTAGGTAGGAGGCCCTCAAGCTATTGGGATAGGTACAATTGGGAAGGCCTATGTCCAGCAGCAGACTGCTGTCGGCTGATGATGGATATTTTAAATTTATCTCTAGAATGGATAGCGCATTTACGTTTTCTCTGGTACCGCAGAACTCAAGCTGGTTTGCCAGTTTACGACATGAAAAATATACTTGTTACTAGCCAAGTGTAAACATGGCATTCCTTTTTTTTTCGTGGAGAAATGCTCATGAATTCTGCACTACAACGGGGAGATAGTGCAGTTATGTGGGACTCTAACCCACCAAAACTCTACGGTGTCCTCCTCTGCCGCTTAGGGCGGGAACACGAGCACGCGTTAGCACTCATCCGTGCCTCCTCTCCCGCCGCGGCCTCCAACCCTCAGCCTATGCCTCTCATCTCCCATACGACATCGCGGCCCGCCTCAGTTGCGATGTCGCCCAAGTGGCACCGCACCTACTTGTTGGCCACTACGTCGTCGGCTTACTGGCAAAAGCCCTGACGAGCGGTCTTTCCTCGGGTTCCTCTTAGCTTCACCGTGGGTGACCAAGCCACGACTACTGAGCCCCCTCGACATTGCGGAACCCACCCGGGGGGTTGTATATTGTTTGCTACAAAGGACGATGTCATTGCGTCAGCGCCGGCTGTCGCTGAAAACCAGCGCTGGGGCTCTTGTGTTTGTTCTGGGGCTGGGGGCCTTGCATAGGGTCGCAGCATAATGCTGAGCGATAGCTGTATTGCGTGAATGTGACGCATGTTTCCCCCAACCTGTTCTTATTTTTTTTTGTGTTTATGTTCTTTTATGCGTCTTGTTTAACGCAAATAAACGTATTTTTTTTTCTTTCTTTCTTTCTATATTATGGTGGCGTGTCTAAAGTATCCATACACCTGCCCATCTGAGGACCTAAAAAGTCACTGATGCCGCTATTGGCGTGGCTACCCACTGGGCCCAACTCGTTTAACTTAATACATGTATTTTTTGTATTTAAATCAAACGAAGCGACGCACGTTTTACTTGTGGTAACCAAGTGTACAAACACGCTGTGAATGTGTGCATGAAGACGAGTAGCGTCAGGACATCATACACATACTTCCGACTGCACCATTGTCTCAGACAGTACCGAAGGGCTTACACACACAGCTTGTTTCTATACTTGGTAACCACAAGCAAAGCGCGCGCGTAAGATATTTACTACCATCGACTTGAAAATATAAAAGGAGACTAGGTATCTAAATCATGGAATAGGTACGAGCTCCGGCCTCAATATTACGTTCATAGATTCTTAATTACCACGACAAGTTGACTGTTGAGGTAGTTCGGCGTTCGCCAACAATTTGGGGTTCCAAAACCCCAAATTGTTGGCGAAATAACTTAAGCATCAGGCCGGGATTTAGTTGTTTGACGAAGTAAATGCACCGTAACTGATGTTGTCTGAATAACAGCATAGTTGGCCAACTGTTAATTTAACATCAACAAAAACAGTGTTTGTAAAATTCGTTTATTTGCGATAGAACATGACTCAAAGAAAAAACACGAACACAAAAAAGCACAAGCCGGGGATAATATGCGTCACATGTACGCAAAACGGCAAATATTGCCGGAGGTGCCAGAATAGAAGACCATTTGCTTGAGCGATATGAAGCAACTTAATAAATGTTTGAGCCGTTTGGGGTTAAAACACTAGGGCCGTGGGACCCGAGTGCCCACTTGGTTTTTCAAGACATCACCAAGTGGCTCGTCTACTCTTCACGTGATCAGCGGGCTAGTCTATTTTTTGCCCAAAGAATCAGCATCGCCATACAACGTAGTAATCCTACCAGCCTTTTGGACACTTTTCCCGTTGACAGCGACGACGCGGACGAACATCTATACTTATAATAAAATTGTAGAAAAGTGGTATCTGTACAATGGAAATATATTAAAAAAAAGTAGCAGGGGTTGTTATTATATCGATGCCGAACCCGAAAATGTAATTAAATTTTTTTTTGTCTGTTTGTCTGCTGTGTTTGTGCACGCTAATATCAGAAACGGCTTATTCGATTTAGATGCGGTTTTCACTAATATATTGTAGTAAGCTTCACTTAAATGTTAAGTGATCGTGAAGCTCAAGCACTAGAGTCTGAGACTTTCACTGAAATTCGCCTGAGTTCTCAGAGGGTTCGGACAGCAAATGCCCGGTCTGTAGACGGTATATGTAATTCAAAATATGCTGCCCGAAAAGTCACTATTCCACGCGGACGAAGTCGCGGGCACAGCTAGTTTCTAAATAAAAATGAAGGGGAATGAATCATCTTCTATCTATACATATAATAAAATTGTAGAAAAGTGGTGTCTGTACAATGGAAATATATTTAAAAAAAGTAGCAGGGGTTGTTATTATATCGATGCCGAACCCGAAAATGTAATTAATTTTTTTTTTGTCTGTTTATCTGTTTGTCTGTTTGTCTGCTGTGTTTGTGCACGCTAATATCAGAAACGGCTTATTCGATTAAGATGCGGTTTTCACTAATATATTGTAGTAAGCTTCACTTAACATTTAGTGTTTATTTCATGTCAATCGGTTCATAAATAAAAAAGTTATGTCAATTTAAAGAATCACGGCGAACATTTGTTAAGGTATTCTATCAGAGTACGTAAACGCCTCGCGCCTGCGCGTCCGTGGCTATATATACAAGGTGTAACGGAAAGGAGGTATCAACCCTGAAGGAGGTGAATGAAGTTGAACCCCTCAGGTTGAACTGCGAGATGACCATTTCAAAAGAAAACGCGCCGCTGCCATAAGGATTCAGTTATTCGTAGCGAACGCACGTATCCTGGAGAGTATAGGCGAATAGTTGGATTCGATTATTGCGATTCACTTGAATACTGACTGTTTGCATATTTCATTTATTTATATTTTAGGGTTTGTAGGTTAGGTTCTTTTTCTTAATTTTCTTTAAAATTTTTTAAGTATTTGGTATAGGTTAGGCGGTTCTTTCCTTGATTATTGGGTATTTAATTATCTTAATTTTTATTTAGGGTTTTGTAAATAAATATTGTAAGCATTTATTATTGGTTAGGCATTTCTTTCCCTGATTTTCGGTATACTTATCTTAATTTGTATTTAGGGTTTGTATATAAATATTATAAGTATTTGGTATAGGTTAGGCATTTCTTTTCTTGATTTTCTTTATTAAGTATAAGTTCATTAGCTTAGGTTAGTAATTATTTTTTCTAGCAATTCTTTTGTTTTATAAAGTTAGTACGTTTGTCTGTGTAGAAGAATAGCACCACCCTTTACTTCCCGTGGGTGTCGTAAAAGGCGACTAAGGGTCTCACCGGAGAATGGGCAGCAGCGATCTCTATGCATTCCACCACCATACCATACTGCGATCGCCAACCCGCCTGCCAAGCGTGGCGATTATGGCAAACCCCCCCAAAATTGGGGGAGGCCTATGTCCAGCAGTGGACGTCTATCGGCTGAAATGATTATGATAATGACGTTTGGGTTACACGTCTTAACACTTATTACTTAAACTGTGATAATTTTAGACTGTATAATAATCTGTAAGTATTTATAATTTAATTGTTTACGATAGTACGTGTTTACTAAATAACTGTGTGTTAAGTAGTAAGTACTATTTTATTGTAAGAATGCCTCGAAGAAGATCCAACCTCTCCCAATGTAGCAGAAATGCTAAAAGGATGAGATTAGTTCGATCACAGGAATCTGAGGAAGGTCGTGAGGCAAAAGCCTCTCTGCACCAGGCTAGGTTTCGTGCTGCAGAAACTTCGACTCAGCGAGAATCTCGACTGAGTTGAAATCGTTCTCGAATGATGACAACTCGAAATAGGGAAAACGGGGAACAACGAAAGGCACGTTTATCTGTCGATCGCGAAGCTCACGCGCTATCGCGTGAGTCTAAGACTTTTGCTGTCAGGGAAATCCGCCTGAGCTCCCAGAGAGTACGGACAACAAATGCTCGATTCCAGGAGACACAGGACGAACGGGAAATACGTCTCACTGCCGATCGTGAAGCTCATACACTATCACGTGAGTCTGAGACTTTCACTGATAGGGAAATTCGCCTGAGTTCTCAGAGGGTTCGGACAGCAAATGCCCGGTCTGTAGACGGTATATGTAATTCGAAATATGCTGCCCGAAAAGTCACTATTCCACGCGGACGAAGTCGCGGGCACAGCTAGTATTATATATTATTATATCATCAATCTATGATTCATTCCCCTCCATTTTTATTTAGAAATGTAAATTGTTATTTTAAGTCTGTTATCGCATATATTATGTAAATAATATTAGGTATCTTGTTAGAAAATAAAATGTATCCATCCATACTAATATTATAAATTCGAAAGTAACTCTGTCTGTATGTTACCTTTTCACGCCTAAACCACCGAACGGATTTCGACAAAATTTGGCAGAGAGATAGATTGCATCCCGGGAGGATAGTTTCTATCGACATACCTTGCGGGCAAAGCCGCGGGCGGAAGCTAGTACTTAATAAAGTCAAAAAAATAGACATTAAACTGCTACAATTATTATTCCGGCAAAAAGTGAAGGGAGGCCCTATGCACAAATTCTTTTTTTAGTTGTTTCAGAGTCATCGTAATCTGCATAGCTTTGTAACTATGTTGGGGTCGGTTTAAAGTCTAACCGGATGCAGCTGAATACCCGTATTTTACATAGAGCAGTAAGTTACTGGGTAATACGATACCCCATGGTAAGACTGGTTGTCAGACTTTCGGGCTTCTGACGACCCGTAACGACTATCAAAGATCCACGAAAGACAGCCTGGTCCAACGGCTTAACGTGTTTTCCGAGGCACGAATTTTCGGAGTAATAATGATAATAAATTATATGGATGGTTTTTAGTTGTTTTGGATATAATACCATCGTTCATTTAACCTACCCGTCCCAATTCCCCCAATGAAATCAATTCGTCGACTTTAAAACAGCATATATATCGTTCATTGTCATTCAAATCTAACCTCTATTTATAGGCTCATACTGTGGCCTATACTGTGAAGGTTGTATAGTTTGCTATTGTAGTTTGGCAAGACGATCCCGGGCTTAGAGGTTACGTGATGGGCTTAACACGGCAGGCTGTGCTGCAAAGCTGAGCTAATTCTGCGAAGTACTGAACATTTGGAGTGTATTCATGAGATTAGCCTGTGAACGCCGATCCTATGATGGGTTGGTTACTCTATACAAATAAACAAAATTAAATTGTCTGATTGTTATGCCAAAATAACAGCTTACTACTAAATGTATAATGTAACGCGATTTCTTCCGCGTGGAATTTTTGGTTCCCCCGACGCGACATTAAATTTTGGTAAATAATAAATCGAGAGGTTCACAAAATCTTAAGGTGTTCTAATCTAAGTAGATATTTTTTCCATACAAATTTCGGGAGAATATTACTCCACTGTTTGACATTGTACACCCAAAGTTAATCATGATATCGTTTTGACTTATTATTAATTGTGTCTTTATGGGAACACAATAGTAAAATAAAAAACCATTAAAAAGTTATGAGCCAACAAAGATTCGTTTTTCTTGTTATTTATAACGTAACTTTGGGTGTAAATAAGTAATAAAAGAACTGTAAAATCTTCAAATCCAAGTCCGTACCGACAAAGGTCAGTTATCGAAGAGTTCAATAAACTTTATTTATCATTGATTTATTCAGTGGTTATTTCATAAAACTCAATTTTCCAAAGCACTTTTCGATTTTTTTTTACGCGCCTATCAGTTCGGAACGGTGTTTCTGTGTGTGAGAAGTAGACGTTGTGATCGCCCGGAGGACACGGTGGAGCATACGGTGGAGATCTGCCCAGCTTGGGCAGAGCACCGCCGTGTCCTCACGGAGGCGATCGGCGGCAGCGATCTCTCGCGTCGGGCCCTAGTCCGGGCCATGGTACGGAGCGAGAGTGCATGGGAGGCTGTCGGCTCCTTCTGCGAAGCAGTGATGTTCGCGAAGGAGGAGGCGCAGCGCATGAGGGAGAGGCAATCCTTGCGCCCTCACGCCCCTAGCCGCCGCAGGAGACGCCCTGGGCGTTGGGAATCAATAGTCGATTCCCGGCCACCGTAGGCGCGGGCTTGCGGACGGCGAGCAATGGGCAGCTCGCCGTCTGGTAAGGACCAGGCCCGGGTCGACGGCGCGTTGTGTTCCACGCGCGCCTCAAGGAGATGTCAGCACCAACTGACGGGGTCCGCTAGGGCCGATGCCCGCCAGGGTCGCGAGTTGTTCGAAAGAGATACCGTGGCCCCTGGCACAGGCAACTGAAGGAACACGGGTGGGTTTTAGTCAGTAAGAGTCTGACACTCCCTTCCGCTCCGCCCAGAGCGGGAGGGATCATTTGATGATTTCCCACCCACAAAAAAAAAAAAAAATAGACGTTGTGCGTGTATACTAGCGTCCAGTTAGACGCTAGTATACACGCACAACGCAGCAGTTGCTCATTACTGATACTAGCTCTGTCAGACACCAAGTCAGGTGAGACAGAAGTTGCAAAGTTGTATTCGTTAATGTTTTAGCGGCATTTTGCATTTTAGTAATTTTATAATATCTCCGAAACTATATGACCAATTGACATACTGTAAAAGGCAAATCTTATCTCTGTAATATCCTCGTGATCATAAAATAATTTATTTTGTTACGGATTTATATTAAAATATTATATTTTCATTCAAACGTATGTATGTCGAAAAAATCCCTTTTAAAAAAATAAGTATAAGTTATTAAAAGGTAAAATATAAAAAACATTTTTACAAAAAAAAAAAACAACCGACTTCCAAAAAAAAACACTACAAATTGAAAAATAAGATTAATTTCGGAAGTCGGTGTCTTCGGTTCCGCGTTTTCGTTTATTGACACCGACTTCCGAAATTAATCTTATTTTTCAATTTGTAGTGTTTTTTTTTGGAAGTCGGTTGTTTTTTTTTTGTAAAAATGTTTTTATTTTTCACTTTTTAGGGGGTCAGTTTGTAATTTATCTAAGTTACAATAGCCTAATGCCAACTGTTCATCACCTTTTACAAAATTTTGCTTTTCCCGATGCTGGGACGTTAATTGTTGAGGAGTTCTCCCGGTAAGAACCAGGAGATCCTCAACAATCACTCGCAATACGCATTGTGACGAGCATAAATTGCTTAGCAACCATGATAAATGATAAATGATTTTATTTTGTAAGTAGGTTTGTACAAACACTTTTACACGTCAATCATGTTTTTTAAAACTAGATGAGATCGGCGTTTCCTATCTGACTACTCTGAGAAGAAAGGCCGAAACAAACTCAGAGGTCACAGTCTCTTTTAAAGTCCAGACATAATCTTGGTCAGGTTATATGAAGACCATGTAGATCGATGTCTGAGATGGTCTTTTGAGGAAAGAACCACACAGATTGAGAGGACCTGTCCAGTCAGTGCACGCATTTGTCAGAAATCGTGCAGCTCAACTCAAAACCTAAGGAGCTCAACGATTCGACGAACAATACCAAAGAAGGACATTTGGGTAGGCCACATAAATTACTCAAACTGCCAGACAATGATCAAAAAAATATATATATAAAAATCTAACAGAACATAGGGAATAATAAAAAAAAATATATATAATTAATAAAATGACCCACATCGTCTTCACGTTCACAATAATAAATAAAATAAATAATACTTTACAAAGTAAGCAAATGTCATCGTTTATAAAAAAAAAAAATAATGTCAATGTGTATATAAAAAAAAAAAACATTCAAAATGCAGAAATTGGAAGCAGCTCAATCCCAAGCCTTTTTGTCCTCAATATAATCTTTAACGGTATAAAAGGCTTTCTGGCACAACTTACGTTTAATGAATGATTTGAATTTATTAAGGCTTAGATCTTGAACGTGGCTTGGTAGTTTATTATAAAAGCGTATACATTGGCATCTTGAGCCTTGTTGTAGGTACAACAAATTTGTGTTTGTTCCTAGTATTTATATTATGGATATCACTGTATTTTTTAAACAATTTTATGTTTTTATGGGCATATAAAAAATAATCGAATCGCAACCCGTGAAATATTTGTCAGTGAGTAGTTCCGATGGCCATCTGTGATCTTCATCATCAGCTCCACTTTACCAAGTGATGATTTCCGAGAGCAAATGATCAAGTTACTTTAAAAATATCCAAATAGCTGTAGCTTTGCCTATAAAATTTGAGGGTTTCCCTCGATTTCCATGGAATCCTCTCATCAGATTCCAACTTGATGATAATGGGACCACCTCGAGAGTATACCCTTTCAAATAAAAAAAGAACTTTTGGAATCGGTCCAGCCGTCTTCGAGTAATCGGTGAACATACACAAGGTAGCTACTGTAAACTGTTGAGGAATTCCCTTAACTGTCCTTCGTCTTCATCATCAGACCCCTAATGATAGTCGCAACCCATCTAGGTGTAAAGTTCACATTAATACAAATTAATCAAGCCCAAACACAAGGTAACTGCTGTAAATCGTTGAGGAGTCCCCTCGACTGTCTTTTGGCTCCATCATCAGATCGACTCCAGGCCTTCATCAAATTGTAGTGCTTTAAAATACTTAAAGAAAAAATTAACAAACGCACTAGTCGCTCCTACGATTTCCGAAAGTTCCCCTCGATTTCACTGGGATGCCATCATCAGATCCTGGTTTCCTTATCATGGGACCACCCTTGGCATATATCCTTTCCAAAAAAAAAAGAATAATCATAATCGGTTCATAAACGACGAAGTTATCCGCGAACACACATAAAAAAAAAAAAAAAATATATACGTTCGAATTGAGAAACCTCCTCCTTTTTTTGAAGTCGGTTAAAAAGATAGAAATGTGGTGCGCTTAACGCAGCGGACGGCCTAAGAGTGATGTCTGATGTACCGTGCAAATTGCCAAGTGGCACGTCCTCGTACCTACCTTTGTCACGTGAAACTACTATAAAGGGAGGCAACGACATCGACGCGTAAAAAGGCATGACGAATGATTTTCAAATCCTCTTCCGTAATGTACGTACACATTTACTATTTATGAAAACACCTATATTTCGGTAATAAACTAAAGTTTAACGAAGTTTGAAGCCACTTTTCAAATATTTTTTCAATAGGGCGCGAAAACAGCTCACAGTGTCATGGCGTCGGATCCGACGTCACGCCTAGGTAAACATCAATTGTTGTCAGTATACTATCTATAGTGTACTCTGTGAACCACAGTGATGTTTACATAGGCGTGACGTCATGCGTTGTGATTGGTGTTTCAGTCAAAATGGCCGACTGCAGTATTTTAATCTTTTATTTTAGTGAAAATCCGATAAATCTCAAGTATTTAAATTAAACTAAATCACTGTTTTAAATCCTTTTAATATGTATTTTCCCCTAACATCATTAAATTTTTGATTATTTGATACTGTCGTCACGCCTATTGAAACCATGGATTCAGCACAGGATTCCTTACCCCCTAGCCTAGAAAATTTTGGTAGATTATCAAAAAAAAAAATCTGCTGTTTCTTAAAAAAGTGCAATCATCATCTGCCTAGCCTTTTCCCAACTGTGTTGGAGTCGGCTTTCAGTCTAACTGGATGCAGCTGAATACCAGTATTTTACATTCAGCAACTGCCTGTCTAACCTCCACAACCCAGTTACTGGGTAATACGATACCCCTTTGTAAGACTGGTTGTCAGACTTTCGGGCTTCTGACTACCCTTAACGACTGTCAACGATTCACGAATGACAGCCGAGACCAACGGCTTAACGTGCTTTCCGAGGCACGGAGGGGTCACGGTATGTAAAGATGGTCACCCATCCACAGACCAACCGCGGCAAGCGAAGCTTAACCTGATCGATTGTCCTGCGCGGCTGTTATTATTTATCCATGGGCCCCTCCATAGAAAAGTGCAATATGAGGTCAAAAATCATGGAACTGTTTTTTTACACCTAGCAGGTTTTAAAAAAAAATTTCAACGTCTTGGGTTCAGAATCATATTATTGATCATCCATGATTACAGGTTACGCGTCAATGTCCCTGTGTATTTAGGATCTTTCGTACCTCAATGTTATAGTATTATTGTTCTTCCAATACATTTCTATTAAACAATCTAGTGGTTTCCCTTAGAGCCCTATCTCACTAGGACACCAATGGCGGCACAACCATGATCGCACTGCCAAAAAATGTATGGTTGGTTGCGCATCCAATTGGCCGCCTGGTGAGAAATCCACCATACAGCCTTTGAGTGAGATTACCTTTACGCTTATATCTCATTGGGACACCATGGTGGCGCAACCATGGTTGCCCTGCCAGCAAAATATATAATACTAACTGCGCCCCGCGGTTTCACCCGTGTAAATGTTGATCCCGCGCGAATATCGAGATAAAATGTAGCCTATACGTTAATCTAGGGTGTCAGCTACCTCCATACAAAATTTTATCGAAACGTTTGAGCGTGAAGAAGTAACGAACATAAATTATAAACACACACACACACCCTTTTTTTTTGTGTGGGAAATCATCGAATGACCCCTCCCGCTCTGGAGCGGAAGGGAGTGTCAGATTCTTACTGACTAAAACCCACCCGTGTTCCTTCAATTGCCTGTGCCAGGGACCACGGTAACTCTTTCGAATAACCCGCGACCCTGGCGGCATCGGCCCTAGCGGGCACCGTCAGTTAGTGCTGACATCTCATTGAGGCACGCGTGGAACACGACGCACCGTCGACCCGGGCCTGGTCCTTACCCTTATCCTGGCCCATTGCTCGCCGTCCGCAAGCCCGCGCCTACGGTGGCCGGGAATCAGCTATTGATTCCCGCACACACACACCCTCACACTCTCACAAACTTTCGCCTTTATAATATTAGTGTGATACAGCTTTATGGTGGGTATCTCACCAGGCGTCCAATTGGATGCGCAACCAATCACAAAGTTTTTGGCAGCTCGACCATGGTTGCGCCGCCATTGGGGTCCTAGTGCCCATAATGAGGCATAATATGGCACACTCCAAAATAGTACTAACAGTGGCCATAAGCCTATAAACATTAATACGATGGATCGGCCACGTATAAATTATTAGAGTATAATTAATTGCTTTATGCTATAGCCGAGAATTAGGTTTAATTTCCGTTCAAATTCGTCAAATGGTTTGGCTATTGAATAGAAATCATTCAAAGCTTGTCGAAAGAGCTTTTACTACGGTTTACCACTCGATACTAAATAAGATTCAGTTTTCAAGCAAAATAAGGAAAAGTCTTATAATTTTAAATTACCAAGAAATCTTCATCTTTATGAATTTCCAAGAAGAACTAATCTTCTATACTAATAAAAAAGTTGAAGAGTTTGTTTGAACGCGGTAACTTCTGGAACAACCGGTTTGATTTGAGACTTTTTCAAATCAATTTTTGCATTTTATAGCCCAATTATTGGGGAGAGATATAGGCTCTTAAGCATCACGCTATGATCCATAGGAACCGAGCAAAAAGAATCATCTGCCTAGCCTTTTCCCAACTATGTTGGGGTCGGCTTCCAGTCTAACCGGATGCAGCTGAATACCAGTATTTTACATGGAGCGACTGCCTATCTGACCTCCACAACCCAGTTACTGGGTAATACAATACCCCTTAGTAAGACTGGTTGTCAGATTTTCGGGCTACTGACTACTCGTAATGACTGTCAAAGATCTACAAATGACAGCCGAAACCAACGGCTTAACGTGCTTTCCGAGGCACGGAGGGGTCACGATATGTAAAGATGGTCACCCATCCACAGACCAACCGCGGCAAGCGTAGCTTAACCTAATCGATCGACCTGTGCGGCTGTTAATATTTAGCCACGGGCCCCTCACGTGCCCCCCGAGCAAACAGAATAAAAGTCAGAAAGAACGCTAAGCGAAAACGAAGTGATACCGCGGGCAGATGTGATGGGGTGGGTCGGGGGTCGATATATTGACACAATTTTTTTTAAGAAACTCGTATTGTTCTACTGCTGGCCAAAGGTCTCCCTACCTCACAGTTTAACACTCTTCCTGGTGTCCTTTGATGCGCTTACGTCGAAAATATTCTTAACATCCACCCTTCTAGTACATCTTGGGCTACAGATTATCACCCTGTTTTAGAAAGCTTTGGCTAGTCCCTGATAAAAAATATAATTTATTTTGAGAGCTTTTTTCTTGTTAGTTGGTCCCACTACTAAGACACAGGCCAATAAGCTTACAAAAATAGAAAGAATTAAGTAGTCACCTATAGTGGAAGTGTTATGAAATACCCTGATTAGAGAAAAGACTTCAAAGTCACTAATGTCTTACTTTAGGTATTTTAACATTGTCATTTTTGTCTAAATTTAAACTTTATTATTACTCATTATACAATTAATTGATGCACATACTGTTACTAAAACTCCTAGCGATTACACTTTTTTTTTTTCTTTTACACTATTTTGTCTACCTGTGGACAGCATTGTGGGTTATATTATCACTAAAATTGTTTTTGTTAAATTAGTTGTAAGTTCTTATAATGTAACTGTATGCTGTTGTGTGAGGAGGCCTTTGCTAAAAGGCACACTGAACTAAGAGACATTCTGTAAACTACTGAAAATACTGTAACGCAAAGATGTTCAGACTAAAAAGGGCTTATTATTACTATCGAAAGTGTTGATATTTTTTAAATAAGAGATTCAATTGGTAGTGTAGAAATTTAAGCAAACAAACTTTCTCCACTAATAACCTAATGCATATCAAATAAATGACTGTACTACAAATTAACTACACTGCACACTAAACCAACATAATATACAAAAGTAACACATTTATAATGACAACTTAGGATGCAAGAGCGAGCGAAGCGAGCTCG
This sequence comes from Mesoligia furuncula, assembly GCA_916614155.1. Classification (NCBI taxonomy): domain Eukaryota; kingdom Metazoa; phylum Arthropoda; class Insecta; order Lepidoptera; family Noctuidae; genus Mesoligia; species Mesoligia furuncula. Next base: position 8,991,284 of record OU744799.1, on the reverse strand, counting down.
GGACTTGGGGCACCCCGACTCGGACAGGTTAGGTTCGAAGGGGATGACGGGGGCTCGAGTGAGCGAGCAAAGCGAGCGAACGAGCCCCCGTCATCCCCTTCGTGTTAGGTTCCTTTAAACCCTGTAGACAGAAATAAGGGCCCCGCGAAGCGGGGTTCCGTCGACTACGCCTAACCACATATTTTTGTAGATAAAAAAAAAACTTTTGGATTTTTTTTCTCGGCCACTATGATTTAATTTTAATTAACAGATAGTCATTCAGTAAAACAGTTAATCTTTAAAAATCTCACAGTATAGTATAATTGATTGATTTGATGAGCAAATTTAGCGTGCAATTCTTGGGTTTAATCTAAATATATAAAACTCAAAGGTGACTGACTGACATAGTGATCTATCAACGCACAGCCCAAACCACTCGAGGGATCGGGCTGAAATTTGGCATGCAGGTAGATGTTATGACGTAGGCATCCGCTAAGAAAGGATTTTGATAAATTCTACCCCCAAGGGGATAAAATAGGGGATGAAACTTTGTATGAAACTTTGTCAATTTTAAACCGATCGGGCTGAGACTTCGCATGCATATAGCTACTATGACGTAGGCATCCCCTAAGAAAGGATTTTGATAAATTCAACCCCCATGGGGATAAAATAAGGGATGATGGAGGATGTAAATGTATTAGTTTTTTTTAAATAATACTTAACGCGAGCGAAGCCGCGGGCAAAAGCTAGTTTCGAATATTTTGATTGAAAAAAGGGGATTTACAGTTAAAGTATTAAATACCACCCTTTAAAAATGTCAACACTTTTAGAAATCGATTTAAACCCAAATCTGGCTACACCTAATTCCCTGTTTACACAAGCCACAGAAAACGAAGTCTTCTCTCCGATTCAAAAGCTTTCGTTTCATCCTCACTTCGTTCGAAGAGAAATGACATCGCTAGAAATAGAGAAATATATTCTTAAGATCGACCAAGCTGCTCAATGAGGGTGAAAAAGGAACATTTTCAAGTTTCACCTCGTTACCCGTGTGTTTCCCTGTTTTCTGCAGCTACGTGGAAACTGGATATTTTAAATTGTCTATTTAACTAACATCTACATTCTAGACTTTGTATCTAACGTTAAAGTATTTTTTAGATTTTTATTTCTCCAGTGTCGTCTTACGTAATGAGAGTCTGTTAATTATCTATTGCTAGGTTTTCCTCGCAGTTACACGTTCAGAAATCTATATATATTTTCATAAAGGTACTGACACATATGCATAAAAAAGCATGCTTAAAACTAGCATGCTCACATTTGCAGCTCTTCACATTTGCTAGAAATAAACATGCTATTTAGTTACTGTTTTAAGCATACTCCCAAATAAGCGTGCTCAAAGCAAACAATTGGACACACATGCTATTTAACTGGCTCTCAGCCAAGATGAAAGCTTTGCAAGAAAATACAAATCAAAGCAGTGGTTAAACTTACAAATATATAGTGGTGTCAGTTTAGTGCTCGGTAGCATGCTCGAAATCAAACGACTGTTGATTTCTGAGCATACTCAAAATGAGCATAATATTCTTTACTAGCAATGTTTCGACACACATGCTACTAAGTAGCAATTGCTCAATAATGGCATGTTTTCGTGCTAGTAATGAGCATATCTGTACGTACCTTTACACACTTTCAGTCACAATCTGAAAGATTTTGAAGGAAATTGCTAATATCCATTAAGATGTTGCAGAAAGTCGGTTGGTGCCTCATTTCATTGAAAACGTCTAACGGATCTCGGTGACTTGGTTTCGGCACTTCGTACGCTTTCCAAAGGTCCGGGATAGGGTCCCGAGAGATGTCATGACACGTAAAAAGTTTATTAATCAAAGAGTAATAATAAAATTTTCAAATTCAATGAGCCAAAGACTAAGCGTCGCTTATATGTTGTGGCTCATATGTTTGAAAAATTCGTCAGCTCAACACCGTAAAGTACGCAATGAATGTTATTGAATCATCAAAATGAAAGCCATTGTATTTATTTATTTATACTTTATTGTAGTCTGACAGTATTTTTATATGGAGAAGCGACACGTGCTTTACTTGTGTTTACCAGGTATACAGACACTCTATGAATTTGTGCATGAGGGCAAGTGGCGTCATCAAATAACGCTCACACACGCTTCCGTCTTCAACTTTTTCCAGGACGGTACCGAGATCTCCTGCGCTTACATTCAAATTTACAGCGTCTTTGTACACACTTGGTTAACACATAACTAAAGCACGCGTCGCTCCGTGAGATAAAAATATCATATAAGTTGATGCTTAACTTTTAAGTTTCAAACGCGTTTGCAAATTCCAACCAAAAACTCACAAACAACAGCAATTTTTAAAATAAGTAACTTCATTTTTAACTTTGCCAGAAGTAAGTTTACTAAACTCCAAACAAGGGGCTTTCGCCTTTCACAAAAAAAAAAAATAGGCTTACCTGCTAATCTTTCGACCGGAAAAAAAACTTACTAAAAAAATACGGGTTCCCAAACATGTGGTCACCTTAGATCTAAATAAATACAAGGGGAAGAGTGGTTCAAATAAACTGAAGACCCAAGTCACTTAAGGCGAAAACATCAGGTTAGCCCGCGTAATTCAACTTTCTTACGTTGTATGCAATTTGCAGGTCAGTATCAGGGGGCCTAAAAAGGCCACTTTGGCAGAATCGTAAAAGGATAACATTATGAATCATAATAATGCGAAAACATCCGTGTTTCTCTTTTTTTCGCTGCACTACGCTACGTAGATATAATCAAAGAGATTGGGATTGGATTTCGATTGGGTTGATTGGTATTTTAGCACAGACAAAAAAAATAGCAGAAAAATCCTTCACCAATGAGTTTTGACTACTAAGATTATAGATTAAGATGTTATCCTTCTATGATTCTGCCAAAGTGACCTAAAATAATCATTCAACAGGGTAACAAGAACTTAGAAAGTTGTATTGATGATTTTATGATAAATAAATATTTGTTACGGCCGCGAATCATGCTTAGATAAACATACAACCTGAAAAATCTGCAAATTGCAAAAAAAGTGAATTTCGCGGGATACCCTGATGCTTCCGCCTTAAGTCCTTTATTTTATTCATGCAGTACTTAAATTATTATTTTGACCTCTAACCAGTCAGCTAAGAGGCACTTAGGCAAACAATGTGCCTCTTCTAAGGTCAATTGCTTCTTAGAACTATTGTTAGGACAAGACAATATATATGTTGAAGTGAAGTTTAAATTGTGTATGGCTTTGGGCTTAAACCATACATTATTCTGTACAAGACGATTTAGGGCACTGGCCCTAAATCGTCTTGTACAGAATAATGTATGGTTTGAAACAACTGTGTTTCAAATGGTTGGTTAACGTAATATGCGTAGGCACGTCAAACAATAACGACTTTTTATTTTTTTTTAGATGGGAAATCATCAAATGACCCCTCCCGCTCTGAGTGGAGCGAAATCAGTGTCAGACTCTTACCGTCTTATTACAAAACGAGATCTAATTTTAGACCTAGCCTAAACCTTCGAGCCAGTTACTCTATTTTGAACTTTATTCCGACAAAGTAAAGTTCTTAATGCAAAATTGACAACTTAGACTCGGGTTTAACGTCAGTTTTTGTAGTAAGAACTTTAGATTCGTTGGATAGTTCCAAATTTAAAAATGACTGGATGGTTTAAACCTGGGTCTAAAGATAAATCTTGTTTTGTAATAAGGCCGTTACTGACTAAACCCACTCATGTTCCTTCCTTAGCCATTTATGCTCCCACTGACCCGGCAGACTTCGGCCCTAAGGGGCACCTTAGGGCCGAAGCCGAAGTTCTCTGCTGCTGACATCTCTTTGAGACGCGCATGGAACACGTACGCGCCGTCCGGCACGGGAAATAATAACGATTACGTACTCTTAACTATTTGACGTATGGCAAGGCCATAATTTTAAAATTTAAATTTGAAACAACGCGTTTTTTTTTTTTGACGATAGTTAGCGCCATTTTTGACGTATACGTGTGCGTCAGGTGGACATGAAACAACCCGCCCCTAGTGTTTAAAGTTCCCGCGGGGTAAATAATTAATTACGTAACACACTAACAGTAGGAATGGCTTTTATTTCGACAGTTCACCAACATTCATTGCGTTAATTACGTTGTTCTGCAGACACATTTTTCATACATATGAAGATCATCATGAAAATAATTCAGATTGTGCTAAATAGAGTGTAACGCAATGAGGGTGCAGGATTTTAAAATAATTAATCTTTTTTGGCACTCCCCACAATGAAGAAAACATTGTTCTGCAGGTCGCTTCTGTAAATATCTCACAGTGAAAACTTCTATTCTATTTTTAATTATGGCAAGTAAAGCCGATGTCGACTATTCTGCCAATGTCAAAAGTGAATTGGAAAAGCAAGTGCGGTTTATGTAAAAAAAAAAAAATTATATATATGTGTAATGTATGATACAGTTGAACTTTGTAGATCTTGTGGGGTTAGTACTGGACTGAAACAAAGAAAAAGATAAAATTACATAATATACGAGTAATATTAGAAGTTGTTAGAACATTAAAATATACCACATCCAAACATAGAATGTTTAAGGAAACAAATTATAATTTTATATTATTGTGGCGGATGAATATCATCAGCGCCCGTGAAAACTTAGGTAAAGTGAGTTTGTTTTTGCTAGGAATTGACACTATTAACAGCTCACTCCACGCTCACTTCACCTAAGTTTTCACGGTGAGATTTTTATACAATAGCACCGCTGGACGTCATAACATTAGCTGTGACTTTTTTTAGCGTCAGGTTCATTTGCAAAATAGGCCATGTCATAGAGCAGCAGCAGCTCTCTAGCGAACTAAACACAGCTATACAGGGTTATCGGTAAAACATTAACAACCTCTTAAGAGGTCATTGTATTCATCATTATGAACAACTTTTACTTTTGAAATCGCGAAAAGAAATCAGCTGTTCCCTACATTTTGACGAGTTATACGAAAATAAACGATGATGCAGATTTGCATGCAGGTTTTATTTTTCGTGACTTCAGGTTTGGTCCCATAGTAAAAGTTGTTCATACTGATGAGTACAATGACCTCTGAAGAGGTTGTTAAGTTTTACCAATAACTGTTACTGTTGTGCTATCCATTTAGGGAGAGTTAATATCCCATAACAATGATGAACTATGAATATAACACTGACAGGTATAATACAGTATAATATGCGAAACATGAATATAGTTTGTTCAGAATAAGTAACTGAATCGATTTCAATAATTTTTACCCCATGTTATATTTTGTCCCAAAAATATTTACAGAAGGTTAAAAGTTGGACACCGAGCGACAATAAGTAGGTTATCCAATTTACGCGCGAAACGGTTAGGTACCTAGGTACTATCGCAAGACGGCGCGGCGAGGGCGGCGCGGGTGAGCATGTTTTTGTACGGACAAACAGGTAACTTAAAAAGCTTATAACTTTGTGATTATTCATGATACAGTTTTGAAATTTTGTACATAGATTCTATACATAAAAATACTAGACACGTGTTTCGGGTTTCGCATATACTAAAAATAATGTTGTATAACATGCTGATCTCGTTCAGTTTCATAGATAAAATTCGCCATAAGTAAGATGATCTGGGTGCAGTGGTGGCCAGTGGAAACGGCCGAGAATTACGAGTTGTAGGTCGTGAGTTCGAACCCAGGTGCAAGCGTCTCACTTTGTGTAAATAATTTCATCACCACGGCTCTCAAAACGGTGAAGGGAAACATCGTGAGGAAAGGGGCATGTCCTAGAAACATAAAATTTGAAGACATGTGACACCTACCAGCCCGCACTGGGCACGCGTGGTAGATTACAGCCCACTCCCTTATGCATTATGGGCTAATATTATGTTTAAAGCATGTATAAAACTGAAAACTTAAGTATTAACAAGTAAAGCAAAGCACCCTTACTTCCCGTGGGTGTCGTAAAAGGGGACTAAGGGTCGTACCGGAGAATGGGCAGCAGCGTTCTCTATGTTTTCCACCATCATACCATACTGCGATCGCCAACCCGCCTGCCAAGCGTGGCGATTATGGCAAACCCTCCCAAAATTGGGGGAGGCCTATGTCCAGCAGTGGACGTCTATCGGCTGAAACGACGAAGTAAAGCAAAAATGCTTCGATCAGTGCAGTTAGGTTACAAAAAAAGTTAAGTTGTTGGTCCCGGCTGTCACTCGTGGATCTTTGACAGTCGTTACGGGCAGTCAGAAGCCCGAAAGTCTGACAACCAGTCCTACCAATGGGTATCGTATTACCCAGTACTAGGTTGTGGAGGTCAGATCGGCAGTCGCTCTATGTAAAAACCTGGTATTTAGCTGCATCCGGTTGGACTGGAAGCCGACCCTAACACAGTTGGGAAAAGGCTAGGCAGATGATGAGTTAGGTTACAGAAAATCCTGACTAATCCACATGGATTACCTACATAATATCACAAAGTTATCAAAGCAATATCCCACACAATCAGCTAACAACCTGGGACGTACAAGACCTGCTTCATCTAATTATGATTAGCTCCAAGCTATATCAAATATAATTAATGTTAGTTAGTTTCATGGTTGCGTGTGTTAAGCTCCTAGTTTATGCCCCAAAGGCTTCAAATTTCTGGCTAAGAGTAAGGAGGCTGATTATTAATTATTTATTAACTAAGTTACAAATTTTACTGCATAGTCATAGTAGGCTGTTGATTCGCGATGAATGCATTTGTGTAGGTACGTACTGGGATTTATTTATAAACGATGATTAATTTTAAGTAACCTTAAGTCTTGAGTTGAGCTGCACGATTTCTGACAAATGCGTGCACTGACTGGACAGGTCCTCTCAATCTGTGTGGTTCTTTCTTCAAAAGACCGTCTCAGACATCGATCTACATGGTCTTCATATAACCTGACCAAGATTATGTCTGGACTTTAAAAGAGACTGTGACCTCTGAGTTTGTTTCGGCCTTTCTTCTCAGAGTAGTCAAATAGGAACCGCCGACCTCATCTAGTTTTAAAAAAACATGATTGACGTGTAAAAGTGTTTGTATAAACCTACTTACAAAAATAAAATCATTTATCATTTAAGTGACGTATAAACGTCAAAAACGTATGTGTAAACAGTCGCTAATCACTACTTAACTTTAAGCAACTTTTATAAATATTGGGGTTAATGTTGTAGAGGAAGGTTAATGTCACAAGCGCTACTGCTGAGCATGAGGTTCTGGGTTCGATTCCCGGATCGTGCAAAGTGTTAATGGGTGAAAACCCAGATCTCAGTATCAATCTGGTTTTGTGCCCGGTTGATGGCAATGCTGAGAAATGGTAGAAGAAGCGTTGGGAGACCAATGGCCAGGTTACAGAACGAAATACAGAAGATTGCGGGGGAGACCTGATGAGGCTCGCACGGGCAAGGGGGGGCCAGGCCCCTTATTTGGGGATGCATGAAGAAGCCTCCTCGTGTAGCGCAGTTTGTTCCGCCAGTTACTCAACTGAAACGAGCACTCGGCGCATCCTGGACAGTCACAATCAAAACCTTATTTGAGGGATACATGAAGAAGCCTCCTCGTGTAGCGCAGTTTGTTCCTCCAATAACTCAACTGAACCAAGCGCTCGGCGCGTCCTGGACAGTCACACCCAATACCTTTTTTGAGGGATGCATGAAGAAACCTCCTCGAGTAGCGCAGTTTGTTCCGCCAATTACTCAACTGAACCGGACCGTCCTGGACAATCACACCCAACACCTTATTTGAGGGATGCATGAAGAAGCCTCCTCGTGTAGCGCAGTTTGTTCCGCCAGTTACTCAACTGAACGGAGTGCTCGATGCATCCTGGACAGTCACATCCAACACCTTATTTGACTGGCCAATTCTTCCCTTCGGCTAACGCCCGCCTGGTTTGCGACCACCCTCCCACCGAAGTCCGGCGTCAAGCAGCCTGCTGTGTTTCGTCGATGCGTGGGAGTTTCAGTGCCTTAGACATCTTCTGGGCAAGCTCGTTCCATCATATACCTTATCCATCGCATTCCATCAGGCGTGATCGATGTCAAGAGCAACTATACCGAGCAGTGAGTGGAACAACGCTGCTGATGACGATGATGAAGGCTTGCATATTATATGGGAGTTTTGTGGTACTGTTCCACAAACGATGGGACAGTTAATATCATGTCCTGCGTGTCCTGTCAGCTGCACGTTACAGGAACTGATGGACGCTGGTGAAGGCGCCAAACAAGTAGCCGAATTCTGGGCCGAGTCCATTTAGATTGCTATCGACACGCTAAGAAGATGGTAGTTAAATAAAACTGGTGAAATTTGTTTAAAACCCTTCAGGAAAAACAGGCGTGATCTTACGTAACTTTTCATTACCATGCTTGTTGTAAAAGGCGATTGAAAGATTTTTTCAAGAAACATTCTTTTTTGTATTGGTATCATCATCTGCCTAAAATTTCTCAGCTATGTTGGTGTCGGCTTCCACTCCGGATGCAGCTGAATTCCAGTATTTTACATGGAGCGACTGCCTATCTGACCTCCATAACACAGTTACTAGGTAATAAGATATCCCTTGGTTACAAGCCTTAAAGTCTGACTGGTTGTCAGACTTTAAGGCTTGTAATGACTGTCAAAGATCCACGAATGACAGCCGGGACTATAACGACTTAACGGCTTAACGTGCTTTCCGAGGCACGGAGGGGTCTTGGTATATAAAGATGGTCATACATCCACAGACCAACTGCGGCAAGCGTAGCTTAACCAGATCGATCGATCTGTGCGGCAGGTATTATTTAGCCATGGGCTTCTCTTTATATTAGTAATGATAACAAAATCCGGAAGCCACCAATTAAAATCACTACTGTATTATTTAGACAAACAATTTCTCACAAGTTTTGACTATTTTAGGATCTCGACCTAATAAGAAGGAACGTTTAGTATAATAATACCCTTATTAGAATAATAAGGACCTATACCTTAATAATATACCAAAGGTCGGAACATGGATCGTTGACCTATGATATTTTTTAAACATATCCGTATCATTGACACGTTTAATTTTACGGTATTTGAATTATAATAGACCCTTCAATACCGCTTCTATAGTTGAAATTTGTATAAGAATGGGGTCGAATCGAGGGAGAATTATCAACTCTAGATATACGGTGCAAATTGACACCTATTATCCGAAATAAATTGGAGGGACTTGCATCGCTACGACCATCGGCCTGTCATGGTGATTGTGCAATCCACGTCCAATTTAGAACGAGAATATGTTGAATTTGTCCATTTGTACCACATATGGGATATACAGGGTGTTTGGTGCATCGTTTGCCAAATGGAATTGGCCGAAAGGAGTAGTCATTTACTATCTCTTAAGGACCAGTAACTCATTCCTTGTTACACCGGTTTTTTTATTATGACTTTTTAATTTTTATTTAGAAAAACACTAGAACTCTGCATTTAAGCTTAAATTTAAAAAAAGTTGTAAATTATAGCCTTCAAATTTCATTTTAATTCTTATGTTTACTCTTGTATGGTTCTATGAAATTCAAAATAACTTGATAATAACATCTAGTTCCTTTTTAATAATTCAATTTTTTTTTTAAAAAAAGGGAAAATACACTTAACACTTAACTTTAAATTGCTGTAAAAAAAGAAAACTAAAAGCGATCGGGTTCTTCGAGTTCTTTTAAAAAGTTCTCTAGTTTGCCCCCTTTCCAACGGTGTGCAATATACCAAAAAAAAACTTTTAATAACTTCAGTAATTCGCTAAATGTGTAATCCAGACACATCATCTCTTCATCTTCTTCTATCTTATCTCTTTCTAGGGTTCTAACTTTCCTCGAACTTGAAATAAAAAATAAACTATTATTTAATAAGTACGTAAAAAAACAAAAAAAAAACCAAACACCCTGTATAAATACCTATAGTCGGTTCCAAAAGAATCTGTGGAAATTGTAAACAAACCTTGTTTAGGCTAAATTCTATCTCTCACTAAAGGGAATTAGTAACACATTGATCTGCATTTTTAGAAGCTTTCAACTTTATGTCTCGCTCCTTTTTCCAACAAATATTGTTTCAACTCAGCCTATCGCAGTCCACTGCTGGACATAGGCCTCTCCCAGACTGCGCCACAGCACCCTGTCCTCCGCCTTCCGCATCCAGTCTACCCCAGCCACCTTCTTTAGGTCGTCCGTCCATCTAGCTCTTTTCTCGTCCTCATCTAGATAAATTCAACCCCCATGGGGATAAAATAAGGGATGATGGAGGATGTAAATGTATTAGTTTTTTTTAAATAATACTTAACGCGAGCGAAGCCGCGGGCAAAAGCTAGTTTCGAATATTTTGATTGAAAAAAGGGGATTTACAGTTAAAGTATTAAATACCACCCTTTAAAAATGTCAACACTTTTAGAAATCGATTTAAACCCAAATCTGGCTACACCTAATTCCCTGTTTACACAAGCCACAGAAAACGAAGTCTTCTCTCCGATTCAAAAGCTTTCGTTTCATCCTCACTTCGTTCGAAGAGAAATGACATCGCTAGAAATAGAGAAATATATTCTTAAGATCGACCAAGCTGCTCAATGAGGGTGAAAAAGGAACATTTTCAAGTTTCACCTCGTTACCCGTGTGTTTCCCTGTTTTCTGCAGCTACGTGGAAACTGGATATTTTAAATTGTCTATTTAACTAACATCTACATTCTAGACTTTGTATCTAACGTTAAAGTATTTTTTAGATTTTTATTTCTCCAGTGTCGTCTTACGTAATGAGAGTCTGTTAATTATCTATTGCTAGGTTTTCCTCGCAGTTACACGTTCAGAAATCTATATATATTTTCATAAAGGTACTGACACATATGCATAAAAAAGCATGCTTAAAACTAGCATGCTCACATTTGCAGCTCTTCACATTTGCTAGAAATAAACATGCTATTTAGTTACTGTTTTAAGCATACTCCCAAATAAGCGTGCTCAAAGCAAACAATTGGACACACATGCTATTTAACTGGCTCTCAGCCAAGATGAAAGCTTTGCAAGAAAATACAAATCAAAGCAGTGGTTAAACTTACAAATATATAGTGGTGTCAGTTTAGTGCTCGGTAGCATGCTCGAAATCAAACGACTGTTGATTTCTGAGCATACTCAAAATGAGCATAATATTCTTTACTAGCAATGTTTCGACACACATGCTACTAAGTAGCAATTGCTCAATAATGGCATGTTTTCGTGCTAGTAATGAGCATATCTGTACGTACCTTTACACACTTTCAGTCACAATCTGAAAGATTTTGAAGGAAATTGCTAATATCCATTAAGATGTTGCAGAAAGTCGGTTGGTGCCTCATTTCATTGAAAACGTCTAACGGATCTCGGTGACTTGGTTTCGGCACTTCGTACGCTTTCCAAAGGTCCGGGATAGGGTCCCGAGAGATGTCATGACACGTAAAAAGTTTATTAATCAAAGAGTAATAATAAAATTTTCAAATTCAATGAGCCAAAGACTAAGCGTCGCTTATATGTTGTGGCTCATATGTTTGAAAAATTCGTCAGCTCAACACCGTAAAGTACGCAATGAATGTTATTGAATCATCAAAATGAAAGCCATTGTATTTATTTATTTATACTTTATTGTAGTCTGACAGTATTTTTATATGGAGAAGCGACACGTGCTTTACTTGTGTTTACCAGGTATACAGACACTCTATGAATTTGTGCATGAGGGCAAGTGGCGTCATCAAATAACGCTCACACACGCTTCCGTCTTCAACTTTTTCCAGGACGGTACCGAGATCTCCTGCGCTTACATTCAAATTTACAGCGTCTTTGTACACACTTGGTTAACACATAACTAAAGCACGCGTCGCTCCGTGAGATAAAAATATCATATAAGTTGATGCTTAACTTTTAAGTTTCAAACGCGTTTGCAAATTCCAACCAAAAACTCACAAACAACAGCAATTTTTAAAATAAGTAACTTCATTTTTAACTTTGCCAGAAGTAAGTTTACTAAACTCCAAACAAGGGGCTTTCGCCTTTCACAAAAAAAAAAAATAGGCTTACCTGCTAATCTTTCGACCGGAAAAAAAACTTACTAAAAAAATACGGGTTCCCAAACATGTGGTCACCTTAGATCTAAATAAATACAAGGGGAAGAGTGGTTCAAATAAACTGAAGACCCAAGTCACTTAAGGCGAAAACATCAGGTTAGCCCGCGTAATTCAACTTTCTTACGTTGTATGCAATTTGCAGGTCAGTATCAGGGGGCCTAAAAAGGCCACTTTGGCAGAATCGTAAAAGGATAACATTATGAATCATAATAATGCGAAAACATCCGTGTTTCTCTTTTTTTCGCTGCACTACGCTACGTAGATATAATCAAAGAGATTGGGATTGGATTTCGATTGGGTTGATTGGTATTTTAGCACAGACAAAAAAAATAGCAGAAAAATCCTTCACCAATGAGTTTTGACTACTAAGATTATAGATTAAGATGTTATCCTTCTATGATTCTGCCAAAGTGACCTAAAATAATCATTCAACAGGGTAACAAGAACTTAGAAAGTTGTATTGATGATTTTATGATAAATAAATATTTGTTACGGCCGCGAATCATGCTTAGATAAACATACAACCTGAAAAATCTGCAAATTGCAAAAAAAGTGAATTTCGCGGGATACCCTGATGCTTCCGCCTTAAGTCCTTTATTTTATTCATGCAGTACTTAAATTATTATTTTGACCTCTAACCAGTCAGCTAAGAGGCACTTAGGCAAACAATGTGCCTCTTCTAAGGTCAATTGCTTCTTAGAACTATTGTTAGGACAAGACAATATATATGTTGAAGTGAAGTTTAAATTGTGTATGGCTTTGGGCTTAAACCATACATTATTCTGTACAAGACGATTTAGGGCACTGGCCCTAAATCGTCTTGTACAGAATAATGTATGGTTTGAAACAACTGTGTTTCAAATGGTTGGTTAACGTAATATGCGTAGGCACGTCAAACAATAACGACTTTTTATTTTTTTTTAGATGGGAAATCATCAAATGACCCCTCCCGCTCTGAGTGGAGCGAAATCAGTGTCAGACTCTTACCGTCTTATTACAAAACGAGATCTAATTTTAGACCTAGCCTAAACCTTCGAGCCAGTTACTCTATTTTGAACTTTATTCCGACAAAGTAAAGTTCTTAATGCAAAATTGACAACTTAGACTCGGGTTTAACGTCAGTTTTTGTAGTAAGAACTTTAGATTCGTTGGATAGTTCCAAATTTAAAAATGACTGGATGGTTTAAACCTGGGTCTAAAGATAAATCTTGTTTTGTAATAAGGCCGTTACTGACTAAACCCACTCATGTTCCTTCCTTAGCCATTTATGCTCCCACTGACCCGGCAGACTTCGGCCCTAAGGGGCACCTTAGGGCCGAAGCCGAAGTTCTCTGCTGCTGACATCTCTTTGAGACGCGCATGGAACACGTACGCGCCGTCCGGCACGGGAAATAATAACGATTACGTACTCTTAACTATTTGACGTATGGCAAGGCCATAATTTTAAAATTTAAATTTGAAACAACGCGTTTTTTTTTTTTGACGATAGTTAGCGCCATTTTTGACGTATACGTGTGCGTCAGGTGGACATGAAACAACCCGCCCCTAGTGTTTAAAGTTCCCGCGGGGTAAATAATTAATTACGTAACACACTAACAGTAGGAATGGCTTTTATTTCGACAGTTCACCAACATTCATTGCGTTAATTACGTTGTTCTGCAGACACATTTTTCATACATATGAAGATCATCATGAAAATAATTCAGATTGTGCTAAATAGAGTGTAACGCAATGAGGGTGCAGGATTTTAAAATAATTAATCTTTTTTGGCACTCCCCACAATGAAGAAAACATTGTTCTGCAGGTCGCTTCTGTAAATATCTCACAGTGAAAACTTCTATTCTATTTTTAATTATGGCAAGTAAAGCCGATGTCGACTATTCTGCCAATGTCAAAAGTGAATTGGAAAAGCAAGTGCGGTTTATGTAAAAAAAAAAAAATTATATATATGTGTAATGTATGATACAGTTGAACTTTGTAGATCTTGTGGGGTTAGTACTGGACTGAAACAAAGAAAAAGATAAAATTACATAATATACGAGTAATATTAGAAGTTGTTAGAACATTAAAATATACCACATCCAAACATAGAATGTTTAAGGAAACAAATTATAATTTTATATTATTGTGGCGGATGAATATCATCAGCGCCCGTGAAAACTTAGGTAAAGTGAGTTTGTTTTTGCTAGGAATTGACACTATTAACAGCTCACTCCACGCTCACTTCACCTAAGTTTTCACGGTGAGATTTTTATACAATAGCACCGCTGGACGTCATAACATTAGCTGTGACTTTTTTTAGCGTCAGGTTCATTTGCAAAATAGGCCATGTCATAGAGCAGCAGCAGCTCTCTAGCGAACTAAACACAGCTATACAGGGTTATCGGTAAAACATTAACAACCTCTTAAGAGGTCATTGTATTCATCATTATGAACAACTTTTACTTTTGAAATCGCGAAAAGAAATCAGCTGTTCCCTACATTTTGACGAGTTATACGAAAATAAACGATGATGCAGATTTGCATGCAGGTTTTATTTTTCGTGACTTCAGGTTTGGTCCCATAGTAAAAGTTGTTCATACTGATGAGTACAATGACCTCTGAAGAGGTTGTTAAGTTTTACCAATAACTGTTACTGTTGTGCTATCCATTTAGGGAGAGTTAATATCCCATAACAATGATGAACTATGAATATAACACTGACAGGTATAATACAGTATAATATGCGAAACATGAATATAGTTTGTTCAGAATAAGTAACTGAATCGATTTCAATAATTTTTACCCCATGTTATATTTTGTCCCAAAAATATTTACAGAAGGTTAAAAGTTGGACACCGAGCGACAATAAGTAGGTTATCCAATTTACGCGCGAAACGGTTAGGTACCTAGGTACTATCGCAAGACGGCGCGGCGAGGGCGGCGCGGGTGAGCATGTTTTTGTACGGACAAACAGGTAACTTAAAAAGCTTATAACTTTGTGATTATTCATGATACAGTTTTGAAATTTTGTACATAGATTCTATACATAAAAATACTAGACACGTGTTTCGGGTTTCGCATATACTAAAAATAATGTTGTATAACATGCTGATCTCGTTCAGTTTCATAGATAAAATTCGCCATAAGTAAGATGATCTGGGTGCAGTGGTGGCCAGTGGAAACGGCCGAGAATTACGAGTTGTAGGTCGTGAGTTCGAACCCAGGTGCAAGCGTCTCACTTTGTGTAAATAATTTCATCACCACGGCTCTCAAAACGGTGAAGGGAAACATCGTGAGGAAAGGGGCATGTCCTAGAAACATAAAATTTGAAGACATGTGACACCTACCAGCCCGCACTGGGCACGCGTGGTAGATTACAGCCCACTCCCTTATGCATTATGGGCTAATATTATGTTTAAAGCATGTATAAAACTGAAAACTTAAGTATTAACAAGTAAAGCAAAGCACCCTTACTTCCCGTGGGTGTCGTAAAAGGGGACTAAGGGTCGTACCGGAGAATGGGCAGCAGCGTTCTCTATGTTTTCCACCATCATACCATACTGCGATCGCCAACCCGCCTGCCAAGCGTGGCGATTATGGCAAACCCTCCCAAAATTGGGGGAGGCCTATGTCCAGCAGTGGACGTCTATCGGCTGAAACGACGAAGTAAAGCAAAAATGCTTCGATCAGTGCAGTTAGGTTACAAAAAAAGTTAAGTTGTTGGTCCCGGCTGTCACTCGTGGATCTTTGACAGTCGTTACGGGCAGTCAGAAGCCCGAAAGTCTGACAACCAGTCCTACCAATGGGTATCGTATTACCCAGTACTAGGTTGTGGAGGTCAGATCGGCAGTCGCTCTATGTAAAAACCTGGTATTTAGCTGCATCCGGTTGGACTGGAAGCCGACCCTAACACAGTTGGGAAAAGGCTAGGCAGATGATGAGTTAGGTTACAGAAAATCCTGACTAATCCACATGGATTACCTACATAATATCACAAAGTTATCAAAGCAATATCCCACACAATCAGCTAACAACCTGGGACGTACAAGACCTGCTTCATCTAATTATGATTAGCTCCAAGCTATATCAAATATAATTAATGTTAGTTAGTTTCATGGTTGCGTGTGTTAAGCTCCTAGTTTATGCCCCAAAGGCTTCAAATTTCTGGCTAAGAGTAAGGAGGCTGATTATTAATTATTTATTAACTAAGTTACAAATTTTACTGCATAGTCATAGTAGGCTGTTGATTCGCGATGAATGCATTTGTGTAGGTACGTACTGGGATTTATTTATAAACGATGATTAATTTTAAGTAACCTTAAGTCTTGAGTTGAGCTGCACGATTTCTGACAAATGCGTGCACTGACTGGACAGGTCCTCTCAATCTGTGTGGTTCTTTCTTCAAAAGACCGTCTCAGACATCGATCTACATGGTCTTCATATAACCTGACCAAGATTATGTCTGGACTTTAAAAGAGACTGTGACCTCTGAGTTTGTTTCGGCCTTTCTTCTCAGAGTAGTCAAATAGGAACCGCCGACCTCATCTAGTTTTAAAAAAACATGATTGACGTGTAAAAGTGTTTGTATAAACCTACTTACAAAAATAAAATCATTTATCATTTAAGTGACGTATAAACGTCAAAAACGTATGTGTAAACAGTCGCTAATCACTACTTAACTTTAAGCAACTTTTATAAATATTGGGGTTAATGTTGTAGAGGAAGGTTAATGTCACAAGCGCTACTGCTGAGCATGAGGTTCTGGGTTCGATTCCCGGATCGTGCAAAGTGTTAATGGGTGAAAACCCAGATCTCAGTATCAATCTGGTTTTGTGCCCGGTTGATGGCAATGCTGAGAAATGGTAGAAGAAGCGTTGGGAGACCAATGGCCAGGTTACAGAACGAAATACAGAAGATTGCGGGGGAGACCTGATGAGGCTCGCACGGGCAAGGGGGGGCCAGGCCCCTTATTTGGGGATGCATGAAGAAGCCTCCTCGTGTAGCGCAGTTTGTTCCGCCAGTTACTCAACTGAAACGAGCACTCGGCGCATCCTGGACAGTCACAATCAAAACCTTATTTGAGGGATACATGAAGAAGCCTCCTCGTGTAGCGCAGTTTGTTCCTCCAATAACTCAACTGAACCAAGCGCTCGGCGCGTCCTGGACAGTCACACCCAATACCTTTTTTGAGGGATGCATGAAGAAACCTCCTCGAGTAGCGCAGTTTGTTCCGCCAATTACTCAACTGAACCGGACCGTCCTGGACAATCACACCCAACACCTTATTTGAGGGATGCATGAAGAAGCCTCCTCGTGTAGCGCAGTTTGTTCCGCCAGTTACTCAACTGAACGGAGTGCTCGATGCATCCTGGACAGTCACATCCAACACCTTATTTGACTGGCCAATTCTTCCCTTCGGCTAACGCCCGCCTGGTTTGCGACCACCCTCCCACCGAAGTCCGGCGTCAAGCAGCCTGCTGTGTTTCGTCGATGCGTGGGAGTTTCAGTGCCTTAGACATCTTCTGGGCAAGCTCGTTCCATCATATACCTTATCCATCGCATTCCATCAGGCGTGATCGATGTCAAGAGCAACTATACCGAGCAGTGAGTGGAACAACGCTGCTGATGACGATGATGAAGGCTTGCATATTATATGGGAGTTTTGTGGTACTGTTCCACAAACGATGGGACAGTTAATATCATGTCCTGCGTGTCCTGTCAGCTGCACGTTACAGGAACTGATGGACGCTGGTGAAGGCGCCAAACAAGTAGCCGAATTCTGGGCCGAGTCCATTTAGATTGCTATCGACACGCTAAGAAGATGGTAGTTAAATAAAACTGGTGAAATTTGTTTAAAACCCTTCAGGAAAAACAGGCGTGATCTTACGTAACTTTTCATTACCATGCTTGTTGTAAAAGGCGATTGAAAGATTTTTTCAAGAAACATTCTTTTTTGTATTGGTATCATCATCTGCCTAAAATTTCTCAGCTATGTTGGTGTCGGCTTCCACTCCGGATGCAGCTGAATTCCAGTATTTTACATGGAGCGACTGCCTATCTGACCTCCATAACACAGTTACTAGGTAATAAGATATCCCTTGGTTACAAGCCTTAAAGTCTGACTGGTTGTCAGACTTTAAGGCTTGTAATGACTGTCAAAGATCCACGAATGACAGCCGGGACTATAACGACTTAACGGCTTAACGTGCTTTCCGAGGCACGGAGGGGTCTTGGTATATAAAGATGGTCATACATCCACAGACCAACTGCGGCAAGCGTAGCTTAACCAGATCGATCGATCTGTGCGGCAGGTATTATTTAGCCATGGGCTTCTCTTTATATTAGTAATGATAACAAAATCCGGAAGCCACCAATTAAAATCACTACTGTATTATTTAGACAAACAATTTCTCACAAGTTTTGACTATTTTAGGATCTCGACCTAATAAGAAGGAACGTTTAGTATAATAATACCCTTATTAGAATAATAAGGACCTATACCTTAATAATATACCAAAGGTCGGAACATGGATCGTTGACCTATGATATTTTTTAAACATATCCGTATCATTGACACGTTTAATTTTACGGTATTTGAATTATAATAGACCCTTCAATACCGCTTCTATAGTTGAAATTTGTATAAGAATGGGGTCGAATCGAGGGAGAATTATCAACTCTAGATATACGGTGCAAATTGACACCTATTATCCGAAATAAATTGGAGGGACTTGCATCGCTACGACCATCGGCCTGTCATGGTGATTGTGCAATCCACGTCCAATTTAGAACGAGAATATGTTGAATTTGTCCATTTGTACCACATATGGGATATACAGGGTGTTTGGTGCATCGTTTGCCAAATGGAATTGGCCGAAAGGAGTAGTCATTTACTATCTCTTAAGGACCAGTAACTCATTCCTTGTTACACCGGTTTTTTTATTATGACTTTTTAATTTTTATTTAGAAAAACACTAGAACTCTGCATTTAAGCTTAAATTTAAAAAAAGTTGTAAATTATAGCCTTCAAATTTCATTTTAATTCTTATGTTTACTCTTGTATGGTTCTATGAAATTCAAAATAACTTGATAATAACATCTAGTTCCTTTTTAATAATTCAATTTTTTTTTTAAAAAAAGGGAAAATACACTTAACACTTAACTTTAAATTGCTGTAAAAAAAGAAAACTAAAAGCGATCGGGTTCTTCGAGTTCTTTTAAAAAGTTCTCTAGTTTGCCCCCTTTCCAACGGTGTGCAATATACCAAAAAAAAACTTTTAATAACTTCAGTAATTCGCTAAATGTGTAATCCAGACACATCATCTCTTCATCTTCTTCTATCTTATCTCTTTCTAGGGTTCTAACTTTCCTCGAACTTGAAATAAAAAATAAACTATTATTTAATAAGTACGTAAAAAAACAAAAAAAAAACCAAACACCCTGTATAAATACCTATAGTCGGTTCCAAAAGAATCTGTGGAAATTGTAAACAAACCTTGTTTAGGCTAAATTCTATCTCTCACTAAAGGGAATTAGTAACACATTGATCTGCATTTTTAGAAGCTTTCAACTTTATGTCTCGCTCCTTTTTCCAACAAATATTGTTTCAACTCAGCCTATCGCAGTCCACTGCTGGACATAGGCCTCTCCCAGACTGCGCCACAGCACCCTGTCCTCCGCCTTCCGCATCCAGTCTACCCCAGCCACCTTCTTTAGGTCGTCCGTCCATCTAGCTGCGGGGCGTCCTACACTACGCTTGCCGATACGCGGACTCCACTCCAGGACTCGTCTGCTCCACCGGCCATCGGTCCTTCGACAGACATGGCCAGCCCACTGCCACTTCAGTTTGCTTACTCTGCAAGCTATGTCGGTAACTCCGGTTCTTTTCCGGATAATTTCATTCCTGATTTTATCCTTTAAAGAGACTCCGAGCATAGCTCGCTCCATAGCGCGCTGAGCGACCTTGAATTTGTGTACCAGCCCGACCGTCAGTGTCCACGTTTCAGCACCGTATGTCATGACGGGCAGGACGCACTGGTTGAAGACCTTAGTCTTCAAACACTGCGGGATAGGCGACGAGAAGACTTGACGGAGTTTTCCAAATGCTGCCCAACCCAACTGGATCCTTCTGTCGGCCTCTTTCTCAAAGTTGTGTCTACCGAGCTGGATGACTTGCCCTAAGTAGACGTAATCCTTCACAACTTCGAGAAGCGACCCTTCGATGTGGATTGGACTCGGCAAGACGTGCGAATTGTACATGACTTTTGTTTTGTCCAAATTCATGCCGAGGCCAACCCGCCGGGAGGCTCCATTTAGGCTGTGCAACATTTGGTCTAGCTGTTCCAGCGACTCTGCCATTATGACGATGTCATCGGCAAACCGAAGATGTGAGATATACTCGCCGTTCACGTTAATACCCTGTCCAGTCCAGTCCAGCGTCTTGAAGACGTCTTCCAAAGCGTTGGTGAACAATTTAGGGGATATTACATCCCCCTGTCTCACCCCCCTGAGCAGTTGGATGGGTCTGGTTTTTTGATCCTGGATCTGGACAGTCATCGTTGCAGCGTCATACAAACATCTCAACACTTCGATGTAGCGCCAGTCAATTCGACACCGTTGCAGAGAGGCCAGAACTGCCCATATTTCGATGGAGTCGAAGGCTTTCTCGTAGTCCACAAATGCCATACACAGCGGCTGATTGTACTCCTCGGTCTTCTGTACAATTTGTCGAACAGTATGAATGTGGTCTACGGTACTGAAGCCTTTTCGAAAACCGGCTTGTTCTGGCAGCTGGAACTCGTCAAGTCTCCTAGCGAGACGGTTCGTGACGACCCTCGAGAACAGCTTGTATACGTGGCTCAGAAGTGAGATGGGTCTATAGTTCTTCAGCAAGGATTTATCACCTTTTTTGAAGAACAGAACCACCGCACCACTGCTCCACGCCTTGGGCGTTGTACCTTCTTGGATGACGGAATTAAAGAGACTCGCTAGCTCTTTCAGGACTGGAGCCCCGCCAGCTTTAAGGAGCTCTGTCGTTATTCCGTCATCCCCAGGCCTTGTTGTTCTTTAGCTGCTCGAGAGCCGCCCTAATCTCGCATTGGTCGATATCCGGGATATCCTCCGTGTAGTGGCGTGTTAATTCGGCTCGATGGTCGTCTGCACTATGCCCCGCCGGTTTCCTCGTCCGTGTTGAGTACAGGTGTCCATAAAAATCCTCGACTTCCTCGAGAATCTCGGACTTCGAAGTCACGATTCTGCCATCCGCAGTTTTTAATTTCGTCAGATGGGACCTCCCTAATTGCTGAGCAAACACTTTCGACCCTCGGTTTTGCTCAATCGCGTCTTTAATGTCGCGGGTGTTGGAGCACCGAAGGTCGCGTTCCCTCATAAGTCCGAGAGTTTCCGAGGAAAGTTTGGACACCTTACTTTTTCGCCGTGACGGGAAAAGTCTGCGGGACACGTCGCGTAGTGCTTTGACCACCTCGTCAGCTTTCTCGTCAATATTACCTATGGTTTCCAACAGGGTGAATCGATTTTGAAGTTCCAGTTGGAACTTTTCGGATCCTAGAGCGGCTTGGAGCTGCGTAGGTCGGAGTGTAGGCCTCATCATGCGGAGTCTCTCCGCTCTGAAATTGATATTTAAAGTGCCTCGGACAAGTCTGTGATCGCTTCCGGTATTAAACCTACTAATCACGGAGACATCTCTAAATATAAGCTTCCTATCCGTCATGATGAAGTCTATCTCGTTCCTTGTCACGTTATCGGGGCTTTGCCAGGTCCACTTCCTTTGGGGTTTCTTTTCGAAAAACGAATTCATTAAGAAGAGCCCCTGCGATTCCAAAAAGTTGACCAGCATTTGCCCCCTGTGATTCCTGTGCCCCAAACCGAACGGTCCGACTTTCGATTCACCGTTCTTGTAATCCCACTTTGGCATTGAAGTCCCCCATAACAACGTTGTAGTGGGCCTTTGTCGTACTGTGCATTGCCTTGGCAATATCCTCGTACATGGCCTCGGCTGTCTCGTCAGAGCATGTCGAAGTCGGCGCATATACCTGTATCACTTTCAGGTAGTACCTGTCAGTGAGTTTCAGTACAAGGTACGCTACCCGTGTCGACACACTGCTGATTTCCACAACGTTGCTAGCGAGTTCCTTGTTGACTAGAAAGCCGACCCCGCCTTGGGACAGGCGATCACCTTCGCGGAAGTAGAATAGGTGGCCTGACTCCAGGGTTATCGTGTCCTCCCCCTGTCTTCGGACTTCAGATAACCCCAGTATATGCCAGTTAATGCGGCCTAACTCTACCTCAAGTTCGGCAAGGTGATGGTCCAGCCTCATCGAACGTTCATTATATGTAGCCATATATAGTCGTCGTTGGTAGCCTGCCGTAACCCGGGGATTCTTCGCACCCCCCGTCCCGCCGTTACCGTGACCGCTACCTTGACCAGGAATAGCGGGACCACCGGGAACTGGGGGCCGTTGTTTTGGCACTTTAATCATGTGGGAGGTTTAATGCCCGTAGTCACCACGCTGGGCATGCGGGTTGGTGACCGCAGAGCCAAACCTTTCGCAGCGACGACGCTGCTGCCCGTCATCGTTCTGAAGGATTTAGGTTGGCTTATGGGATGGTTATACCGCCATCGGTCGGTCGCCAGCGCCTCGTCTGTCAGTGGCATGGTGTACCGCGCGCAGGTGAGGTTGACGTTTGGGGAGTCCGGTTGTTATGTGCTCCCCCTTACACCACACTTTAACAAATATTGTTTAAATAACATTATTACATTGTAATTGAAACCATCGACGAAAATAACAACACAAACATACTTATGGTGAATTTAAAATAAATAATCCGGATTTATGTATTCAAATAAAATCAAAACACTCAATTTGTAAGTGGCAGTTTCAGATCTATTTGTTTACATTTCCAGCATATATTTTCGGAACAGACCGTGCTCGATACATGTCGAAGGAAAATG
Organism: Mesoligia furuncula; assembly: GCA_916614155.1. Taxonomy (NCBI): domain Eukaryota; kingdom Metazoa; phylum Arthropoda; class Insecta; order Lepidoptera; family Noctuidae; genus Mesoligia; species Mesoligia furuncula. Next base: position 8,968,205 of record OU744799.1, on the reverse strand, counting down.
AGGTATTTTCACCTGCTAAGTGACAGGCTGAACAATTTATACACAACAAACTTGCAGCAACTAATCGAGTTTTAGGAAAAGTTCAATTTTGTAGAGACACTTGTATGACAGTCTGATTCTAAAGCTATATGTGTCGTATTTCTGGGCAGAAACCTACTTTACGCTGGATGTTATCGTGGCTACTGGCTTCCATATTTTACTTTACGTCATTCTTCTATGCCTTATACCAATAAAGAAAAGACAGAGAAAGAACACAAACAAGAAAAAACAACAATTTGGGGGAAAATACGCATCTCATCCACGCGCACGCAAAACCGTCAGCATAATGCTACGACTTTATGCGAGGCAGAGCCCGATGGACGTTAAAAGGGTTGGTAGATCCGAAATAGTTGTAGAAACCTATAAATAGTACCAGCCCTTTAGTTTAGGTACAGTCGGCTTCACGATGTGGGTACCCCCCTTAAAAGCATCTACATTCGAACCCGCGATGGCCGCATTGCAAGTTTTGTATTTTTAATAGACTTCAAAAAAGAAGGAGGTTCTCAATTTATATATTTTTATATATAGATTTATATATTTTTCTTAATTTTTTTTATTGTAATACTTTTTCAAACAGTTTATAGATAAACAACAATGCACAAGAATATTAATTTTAAACTGTTAGTAACAGTTAAGTTGGTCTAGAGGTTTAGGATATAACATGTGAAACCGCTGACCCAGGTTCGATACTGGCGGGGTGTCAGGGCAGAAAACCTCCACGTGTGCCCGGGGACTGGGGTTCCTTTCTGGATACGTCCGGGGGGAAGACCAGTGTTCGGGCCGGTGCATCCTGGGGTGCGGGCAGCGATTTCCCATTGGGATTATTTCCCAGTGGGATTTCGCTGTCCGCATGCTAATGTTCTGCCAGGAGGATCGCCCCACACAGATCGCTCTGAGTAGCAGAGCGACAATTGTGGGGGGTCATAGTGGGCCTGGTGTGCACTTACCCTGCCGCCGGGCAGGCAGGAGGGGCAACCCTCCTGCCACCGCTAATCTCGTAGCCCTGGAGACAGTTAAGGTCATGTCTCTGGCTGTTGAAGGGGGTCGAGGGTCTTGGCTTAACCGCCCGGACCGCGAGGAAGATTAACCTCTATAAAAAAAAAAAAATTCCCCAAATCTCCAAGCGGCGGCGCACCGTGAGGGAGGTTGTAAGCTTGGCTAATGGGTAGCTTGATTTAGTCGCTAGTGCGAACCGTTAATTTTGAGCCAGTACAACTTGAAGAATATACTCGTGGGAACAATATGGATAAATTATTAAAACAAACACACAAACAACCAACAGAAGAGGTGAGGAGTGATGCGGGGTCGGAGTCCGACGCCGCATCTGGAGGTGCGAGCACGGGAGGCTCAGGGAGCCCCTGTCGTGCCAAGAAGGTGGCCGCTGCGAAGAAGAGCAAGCGGCCAAGGTCAGAGGACAGCCAGGGGTCGTCCTCCGACGGAGAGCTGGCCTCGGCTCGGAAGATCCCCACCAGTAGGCGGGGTGGAGTCCGAGAGCGAGGCAAGGGGAGGGGGCTCACTGCCCGTGAGGTGGCCGAAAGAGCGGAGGAGCCCACAAAGGAGGGGGGGACCGGTCGCGCGGTCGCTTCGGGGCCCTCTAGCGACGAGGCGGGGGAGGCTAGTGACCCTGAACCCGAGGCGGACAGCAAGCGCAGGTTTGCGGCAGTCGTGGAGGCCGCGATCCGAGACGTGGCATTGAAGAAGCTCCAAGCTTCTAAGAACAAGGCCGTAGTCTCGGCGACGGCCTCCATAATGGCGGCAGCGGAGGCGGCCAACTACACCGGCCCCTCGGCCGGCGAGGTGGCTGAACTGCGGGCGGAGGTCGCCCGCCTTACGGCTGCCATGGAGCATCTCCAAAAGGAGAATGGGAGGCTCCGGGCAGACCTGGCCGGCCTGCGGGTCACCGGGGGCGCGCAGGCGAAGACGCCGAGCCAGCCCGTCCCAGTAGAGAACCAGGTCCTCAGCCTGGTTCGACAGGAGTTGGCGGCCTTCCAGGCGCGGTTCTCCGTCCTGGAAGGCATAGTCCTGCGCCCCCCTCTGGCGGGCGGGACGGCCCCGGGGCCGAAGGCGGCCTCATATGCGGCTGCTACGGCAGCTGCCGCCCCTAAACCCGGGCCGTCTGGCCGGGCCCAGGCGCCGGCTAAGCCGGCGTCGGCCAAACCGGCGCCGGCCAAAACGGCGCCGGCCAAACCGGCGTCGGCCAAACCGGCGTCGGCCAAACCGGCGCCGGCCAAACCGGTTTCGGCTGGAGGAGCCTCGGCGCCGGCTGGCGGGGCCCCGGCGCCTACCGGCAACACCCCGGCGCAGGCCCGGAAGAGGGGCAGACCGGCACGGGAGGTGAAGGCCCCAGAGCCAACGCCCCGCCCCCAAAACCCTCCCACTTCTCCCACGACCGACGCCGAATGGCAGGTGGTCGGGGAGAAGAAGAAGGCGGCCAAGGCGGCCAGAAAAAAGGCGCAGAGGCGGCGCCGCAAGGAGAGAGCCGTCGCGGCTAGGCTCCGCGCCCCGAAGACCGCGGCTGTGGTAATAACACTACAGCCGGACGCGGTCAAAAGGGGCGTCACGTACCGTGACGTGCTCTCGAAGGCAAGGGAGACGGTGGACCTCCGGGAGCTGGGGATCACCGGGGGCCTCCGGCACAGGGTGACCGCCACTGGCGCCCGTATGCTGGAGATCCCCGGTGCGACAAGTGGCCCCACCGCTGACGCCCTAGCTGAGAAGTTAAGGGCGTCCCTCGATGCGGACGAGGCTCGGGTCTCCAGGCCCGTCAAGTGCGCGGACATGCGCATCTTGGGCCTGGATGACTCCGTTACGGAGGAAGAGGTGGTGGCCGCCGTCGTCAGGACGGGCGGGTGTCTGGCCGAGCAGGTGAAGGCGGGCACCATACGTCCTGACTTCGCGGGGATGCGAACCGTAACGGTAAGCTGCCCCGTGACGGCGGCCAAAACGATTGTGGAGGGCCGAAGGCTTCTGGTGGGCTGGGTCTCAGCGCAGGTTAAACTGCTGGAACCCAAGCCTCTGAGGTGCTACCGATGCCTTGTGGGACACCACGTTGGCATCCAGTGCACCTCGGAGGTGGACCGCAGCACACTGTGCTTCCGCTGCGGTCAGCCCGGACATAAGGCCGGCTCGTGTAACGCCGCGCCGCACTGCTTCGCATGTGCGGCTGCTGGCAAGCCGGCCGATCACCGGGCGGGGAGCAAGTCCTGCGCTCCACCCGCCGGAACCAGGAGGAAAGGCAGGCCCTCCGCCACCGTCGCCACCACCACCGTCGCCGCCGCCGCTGCCGCCGCCACCAACGCCGCTGCTGCCGCCGCCACCACCGCCGCCGCAACCGCCGCCGCCGCCGCCAGCACCACCGCCGCCGCCGCCGCTGCCGGCGCCGCCATCGTCGAGGGGCCCTCACAAGGGGCCCGGGAGGGGGCTGAAATGGAGGAGTAATGGCTCCCCTACGCCTCCTCCAGGCGAACATCAACCACTGCGCCTGCGCTCAGGACCTGTTGCTCCAGAGCGTGGCGCAGTGGTCGATTAACATCGCCGTGGTCGCTGAGCCGTACTTTGTCCCGCCCAGGGATGACTGGGTGGAGGACCTGAGCGGCTCAGTGGCCATACTTTCGTCGGCCGCCGCCGGCACCCCGTCCCTCGAATGCGTCACGAAGGGACAGGGGTGCGTAGCAGCACGGTTCGGAGAGATAGTAGTAGTGGGGGTGTACTTCTCTCCGAACCGAACTCTCGCCGAGTTCCACAACTCTTTAACAGAGTTGAGTGTCGTCGTCGCCGGAAACCATCCCTTCCCCGTGCTAGTGCTCGGGGACTTCAATGCCAAGAATTTGGCCTGGGGTTCCCGTTACACGGATGTGCGGGGCAGGATGGTGGAGGACTGGGCTCTGGAAACAGGCCTGGTCGTCCTAAATCGGGGTTCTGTTCCCACGTGTGTGCGGATGCGGGGTGAGTCCGTGGTGGACATCTCGTTCGGCAGCCCCGCTCTGTCACAACGCGTCATTGACTGGCGCGTCATGGAGGGGGTGGAGACCTACTCCGACCACCGGTATATCCGGTTCGACGTCTCCGCCCAGACCTCTAGCGCGCTGGTCCAACAGGCCCCGAGTGGTCCGCGGTGGGCGCTGAAGCAGCTGGACCGGGAGCTCCTCCTGGAAGCCTCGATCGTGCAGGCCTGGGTGTCATCACCGGACAGGCCTGCCAACATCGACGATGAGGCGGAGTGGTTCCGGGAGGCCATGTCCGAGATCTGTGACGTGGCAATGCCCCGAGTCCGGCCAGGACGCGCCCGACGTCAGGTGTACTGGTGGTCGCAGGAGTTGGAGACGCTACGCAAGGCGTGCGTCGATGCGCGACACCTGTACACCAGGCACCGCAGGCTCCGCATTCGCCCTCCGGATGCGGAAGCCACGGAAGCGGAGCTGTACGAGGGGTACAGAGCGGCGAAGACCGCCCTCCAAGAGGCTGTCCAGCGGGCCAAGGATGTGGCCCGCGAGGAGATGGTGGAGACTCTGAACAGAGATCCGTGGGGGCGCCCTTATAAAATGGTGCGGAATAAACTCCGCACCTGGGCCCCCCCGCTGACGCAGAGTCTCCGCCCCCAGCTGGTGGAGGAGGTGGTGAGCGCTCTGTTCCCTTCACGGGGGGAGCACACTCCCCCGCCCATGGCTCCGCCAATTGCGGTGCCCGAAGCGGACCACGCGGACGACGACGACATCCCTGCTGTGACCGGGGTAGAACTGAGAGCGGCGGTAGGAAGGCTGAAGGCCAAAAATACCGCCCCAGGACCCGACGGCTTGCCAGGTAAAGCCTGGGTCCTGGCCTCGAGGGCTCTCGGGCCTCGACTGGAGGCGTTCTTAAGCGCATGTTTGGAGAGAGGCCAGTTTCCACGCCGTTGGAAGACGGGGAAGCTGGTCCTCATTCGGAAGCCAAGGCGCCCTGCGGACTCTCCGTCCGCATACCGGCCCATCGTGCTGCTCGACGAGGTCGGCAAGCTCTTTGAGAGAGTGATTGCGGGCCGCCTCGTCGGGCACCTGGTGAGGACGGGGCCGGATCTTGCGGACAGCCAGTTCGGTTTCCGCAAGGGGCGCTCAACGGTGGATGCCATCATGCGCGTGAGAGCCCTCACGACGGGGGACGCGGTGTCCCGGGGTGGGGTCGTCGTGGCGGTGTCACTCGACATCGCCAACGCGTTTAACACCCTGCCCTGGAGCACCATTGTGGAGGCACTCCGGTATCACCGGGTGCCGCCCTACCTCCGTCGAATAGTCGAGGCGTATCTGACGGAAAGAGCCGTCAGCTACCCCGGTCGCGATGGGGAGTGGAACCGGCGAGAGATGTCGTGCGGTGTCCCACAGGGATCGGTCCTGGGGCCGCCTCTGTGGAACATCGGGTACGACTGGGTGCTGCGCGCCGACCTCCCTGATGGCGTCAGCGTGGTTTGCTACGCTGACGACACGCTGGTCCTGGCGCAGGGGAGGTCGCATCAGGCGGCGGCCGACGCGATGACACGCGGGGTTGCGATAGTCGTGGAGAGGATCCGGCAGTTGGGTCTCGAGGTGGCATTGCACAAGTCCGAGGCCATGTCGTTTCATGGGCCCCGGAACGCGCCGCCATCGGGATCCCAACTAACGGTAGGAGGGGTTCACATCGGCGTCGGGATGACGATGAAATACCTGGGTCTCGTCCTCGACAGCCGGTGGAACTTCGTGGAGCATTTCCGACGTTTGGCCCCCAAACTGGAACGGGCCGGGGCCGCCTTCAAGCGGCTCTTGCCCAACCTGGGGGGGCCAAACGCCTCCTGCCGGAGGCTTTACGCGGGGGTCGTGCGGTCCATGGCCATATACGGGGCCCCGGTGTGGGCGCGTTCACTGCGGCGGCGAGCCGCCCACTACCTGAACGCGCCCCAGAAGGTGGTAGCCATAAGGGCTATCCGGGGCTACCGCACGATCTCTGGCGAGGCGGCAAGCCTCCTTGCCGGACTGCCGCCATGGGATCTGGAGGCGATAGTCCTCGCGCGCCTGTATGAGTGGCGCGCGGAGGCACTACGCCGGGGGGAGGATCCGCTTCCGCGGCAAATCGCTGCGGAGCGGACGGATCTCCGGCGCGATCTCATGGCGGCATGGAAAGAGCGACTGTCGCAACCCAGCGCAGGGCACGCCGCGATAGCGGCGATAAGACCCCTCTTTGAGGAGTGGCTAGAGAGGCGCCACGGCGCCCTCACCTTTCGCCTGACGCAGGTCCTCACCGGACACGGAAGCTTCGGGAGGTTCCTGCACATCATCAGGCGGGAGGAAACGCCCGGGTGTCACCATTGCCAGGATCGCCCAGAGGACACGGTGGAGCACACGGTGGAGGTCTGCCCCGCTTGGGCGGAGCACCGCCGTGTCCTCGTAGAGGCGATTGGCAGCGACGGCGACCTCTCGCGTCCGGCCCTGGTGCAAGCCATGGTCCGGGGCGAGAGGGAGTGGGAGGCAGTCACCTCCTTCTGCGAAGCAGTCATGCTAGCGAAGGAGGTGGCGGAACGGCTCAGGGAGAGAGCCTCCCGTCCCAGCCGCCGCGGGAGACGCTCCGGGCGTCGGGAGCCGCGTGACGACTCCCGGCCACCGTAGGCGCGGGCCTGCGGGCGGAGAGTAATGGGTAGCTCACCGCCCGATCAGGACCAGGCCCGTGCCGGACGGCGCGTACGTGTTCCACGCGCGCCTCAAAGAGATGTCAGCATCGAGGAGGGGCCCCTTAGGGCCGAAGCCTGCCGGGTCAGCGGGATTGTCCGAAAGGGTTACCGCTGGCCCGGAACATAAAGGGCTAAGGAAGGAACACGGGTGGGTTTTAGTCAGTAAGAGTCTGACACTCCCTTCCGCTCCACCCAGAGCGGGAGGAGTCATTTGATGATTTCCCATCCACAAAAAAAAAAAAAAAAAAAAAGGTTCGATACTGGCAGTCTGATAATTAACTTTTTGTTTTCATCAAATTTTATTTTTCTCTGAGTTATACTATTAATGCAACTTTTTCTTTTTATTGTTGTTGTAACTATTAGGTTTATATTAAAATGAAAGAAATATAATTTAATTATCTATCCTTCCGTTTAATAAGCGATAGTGCGAAAGGTGAAACAAAACTAGACTCATCAGACGGTAACTTCAATATAGATTATTAAAATGTATGCGTAACTAACTACCCTCAATTAACAACTATGCAGTCTCTGCGAGTTCAATAATATCGGTTAGACAGAGGCAGAATTATAACGCCAAGTAGATTGATAATTCATCGAGTTATTAACTACCTAACTGGCTTAGTTGGTAAGAGCTCGCGGTAATCAAAGGATAACCGATGATTCGATGGTTCGAATCTCGTCCATAATAAACACTTTTTGCATTATTCTTAAGGATGTATATTGTGTATATTATTGTGTTTGAATTGCAAAGTTGTAGCAAAGTTAATTTTAATACAACTGGGGTACCCAATTGATGCAGCCCACTGTACCTACTACGAGGGTTTGATCTGCTCTTCGAAGAAATCAAATAACGTTACGATTTATTCATTTTTTTTTTGACTGAAAATCTTTACATTTTCGCGACTAAACTAACACTGTTTTTTTCGGAACAAAAAGCCTAGTAAAATAATTATTTGACACCCCTATGACAAAAAATTACAAAAAAAAAAAAATTGAAAATAAATTACTGAAGAGAAAAGTGGCTGATTGGCTTAAATCCTTGTCTTATGAAGAAACATATCATAAAAACGTATCATAAACACGGTAAATATACAGACACACACATACACACTGCCTCAACTCTACATTAACCTCCACACAGAGTATATTCTTTTGAATTTTTTTTCAAATAATTACTAATTAACTTTCTTTGGGAAGTCTGGAACGATAAATGATAAATGATTTATTTTCTGTAATTAGGTTTGTACAAACACTTTTACACGTCAATTATATTTTTTAAACTAGATGAGGTCGGCGTTTCGTATCTGACTATTCTGAGAAGAAAGGCCGAAACAAACGAAAGAAAGGCCGAAACAAACCCAGACCAAATCTTGGTCGGATCGTTTGAAGACCAGGTAGATTGGTATCTGAAATGATCTTTTGAGGAAAGAACCATTTTAGATTGAGTGGACATTGATTTTGTGGAGAGAGAAATTGTGTGGAGTAGATTGAGTAGACATGTCCATTAGAACTTAGGAAGCTCAACGATTCGACGAACAATACCAAAGAAAGGACTTTTGGGTAGGCCTCATAAACTACTTAAACTGCCAGACCATGATTATTATTTTAATTGCATTATATTTAATAAAATTCTAGTGATATTTATTTTGGAAGTATGTATGTTTATTTGTATGTATGTAAGTATATTCTCATAATACTTGTTTAGTTTTATTAAGTGAATTGTTTTTATATTTTATGTGTTATTTTTTTGTTTCCTTTACTCTTTCGCACGCTGTCTACATCTCTCTATTTATTGTCCTATCGCAGGTATGCTGGAAGAGATTTCTTATGAAATAAGCATCACCTTTGTACCTATTTTTCTGTTCTGTTTTTACTTGTCTGTTTATATATGTGTGTACATAAATGGTTAAATAAATAAAAAATAAATAGATTAAAATGGAAACAATGATCCACATAGTCCTCACATTCACAATAATTAAAATAATATAATACTTTACACAGTAAATGTAGGTATACATGTCATTTTTTAAGTAAAAAGATATTTAAAAAAAATAAAGTGTAAACTAGCAAAATAAAAACATAAAAACAACATTCACTATCTAAATCTATTGGAGCAGCTAAATCCCAAGCCTTATTGTCCTCAATATAGTTTTTTACAGTATATTAGGCTTTCTGGCATAGTTTTCGCTTTATAAAAGATTTGAATTTATTAAGGCTTAGTTCTTGAATGTGGCTAGGAAGCTTATTATAAAAACTTATACGAGCCACCTATTTTCTTGAGCACAAGGCTCAAGAAAATAGGTGGCTCGTATACATGTAGGAACAACAAATTTGTGTTTGTTCCTAGTATTTATGTTATGGATAGAGCAGTGGTGGCCCAGTGGTAACGGACACGACTTACGAGTTGTAGTTCGTAGGTTCAACACAGACACTTTACTTTGTGTAAATTATTTCATCACCACTGCTCTCAAAACGGTGAAGGAAAACATCGTGATAAAACTTCGTGATAAATGTCTTAGAACCTAAAATTCGAAGACATGTGATTACGGCCCACTTCCTCTCACTGAGAGGAGGCCTGTGTCCCAGCAGTGGGAACATTATAGGCTGATTATGATGATGTTATGGATATCACTGTATTTTATAGATTAATATTTTTATGTAAAAGATTATCATAAATGTACTGAGAAGGCACAGTCAATATGACTGTAATCTCTTTAAATTTGTCTCTGAGGGATTGTCTGGGACTTAATTTATAAATGGAACGAATTGCCCTTTTTTGTTAAATAAAAATTGTATGAATATCGGCGGCATTTCCCCACAACAGAATACCGTACGACGTCGCATATGAAAATAACTGAAGTAAACTAAACGGGCTGTCTCTAAGTCAGTTAAATCACGAATTTTCCTAACGGCGTATGCTGCAGAGCTAAGCTTTTTTGACAATTTATATATATGGGTGCCCCAATGTCTTTGTATATACATATACAGGGTGGAAACTTTCAGCGGGGCAGTAAGGGGAAATATCTTATCCGTTACAGCTACACGAAAATGGTCTTAGGAGACTATCCATAATTTTTTATGGAATTTTGATCTCCATTCACAGATTTAAAAAAAAATTACAGTTAGCAAGAAAATAGCCATTTTACACAAAAACATTTTTTAATGGCAATCGATCCTATTTCCAATACTGATCAAAAACTTCTATGGAACCAACCATCGTTGGAGTACTCAAAAAGTCACAAATTGCAAAAAACTTTTCCCGTACATTTTGTATGAAAATTTTACGCAAAAGCTTTTTTAGTGACGGTTGAGATCTTTTGTTGACTGAATAAAACGATAAGTTTAAAAACAATTCAAATTTCGAACTCGTTATTATTAAATAAAAACCAATCTGACAGTTTGTTGCGTCCGAAAAGGTCTAAGTGTGTTGTGACTTTGAACCGACAGTTTGGTGATCAATGGATAGGAACACATGGTCCTATTTCTTGGCCTGATCTGACACCTCTAGATTTCTTTTTGTGGGGCTACCTGAATACTGAGGTTTACCAAAAGCAATACGATAGTGTTCAAGAACTTAAAGACTCACTAACCACAATTTTGTATGGAATTCATACAAATAAATTGTGAGCAGCCACTAGGTCGGCACAGAATCGAATCAATTTATGTATTCGCCAAAATGGCGGTCACTTCGAGCACTTGATATCGTAGGGCAAGAAACAGCAAGATTTTAAATAAGAATAACATCATCAAGTTATGTTAGTTAATAAAAAAAGAAAATTAATACGCCTTCTTTTTGATATGTGTAAAATTCTATGTGATCATCAGTGGTCGGAGTAGGTAGAGCTGTTTTTGCTACTTGCGACATGCGGACATAACATGGATATGCCAAATATTTCGCAGAATCCCGGGAATTCTCCGCCCGCTGTACTGTACCTGTATCTGTGTAAGTGAGATAGCTAATACTTTAAGATAGTTTTAAGATAGAAAAAGACAAAAAATAAGCGACGAAAACAGCGCGTACGACGGGTTGGCCACATGGAGCATAAACATATAAAAATAAAAGAGAGATAAATTGCTTTGTTAGAGAAAGACAGAAAACATTTTCTAAATATTAACTACAAGAAAAATAGTATGTATAGGTAATTAAAAATGTGATCAATAAAAATTTCTTCTCTCTGAAAAAAAAAAATTATAAAACTCTTTACATACTCTTTTATTCAGTATTGTGTAGGCATTTAATATTTCCTTGTGCAATAAAGTATATTTAGTATTGTTTCTAACAGTTTTACTTAATTAATTCATATTTCACGAAGCTACCTCTAACAACATTCCAGGATCCCTGTGTGTGTATATAAGTAAGTATATACTGTTTGGGTGCTCACCTACTACCTGCTCATAACTGCCCACTTACCCATATTAACTCACTTAAATCAATCGACAATTTCAAAATCCCGGGATTTCAGAGGCATATCCATGTTAACATCAATGTTTGCGGTCATTCACCCCAAACAGCTCTACCTACTCCGACCACTGGTGATCATTTGTCTTTTATTTTATTTTTTGTATTTCAGTTACACAAATTCTTTACAAAATGTAAGGGAAAAGTTTTCAGCAATTTGTGACTTTTTGAGTACTCCAACGATGGTTGGTCCCATAGAAGTTTTTGATCAGTATTAGAAACAGGATCGATTGGCATCAAAAAATGTTTTTGTGTAAAATGGCTATTTTCTTGCTAACTGATTTTTTTTTGAAAATCTGTGAATAGGGGATCAAAATTCCATAAAAAATTATGAATAGTCTCCTAAGACCATTTTCGCGTAGCTGCAACTGATAAGGTACTTCCCCTTACTGCCCCGCTGAAAGTTTCCACCCTGTATATTGAGTTGGGCGTCGATAGCTGCGCCACATTATTTTACTTTTGTGGCTATCTTCGTTTTCCTTTGTAAATTGTAAGCTTAACTTGTTCCAAATAAACTTTATTTATTTTTATCTAGTTCTAAACTTGCTTGTTTGTTCGAATGGAACCAGAGCTAAATTATTGCCAGCCTGCACTACATAAGGTTGACTTTAGCGGACAACCTTTACAGTACTTACTGTTCCACAGCAGGCCTTTTCTCATCCAGAGAAGAGTGTTTTCTCATGACCGATGTCAGATATGTCCAAAATAAAATTGGATCGTAGGTAAACTCACATCATCTGCCTAGCCTTTTCCCAACTATGTTGGGGTCGGCTTCCAGTCTAACCGGATGCAGCTGAATAGTGAATACCAGTATTTTAGATGGAGCGACTGACTATCTGACCTCCACAACCCAGTTACTGGGGAATACGATACCCCTTGGTAAGACTGGTTTTCAGACTTTCGGGCTTCTGGTTACCCGTAACAACTCTTAAAGATCCACGAATGACAGCCGGGACTAACGGCTTAACGTGCTTTCCGAGGCACGGAGGGGTCACGGTATGTAAAGATGCTCACCCATCCACAGACCAACCGCGGCAAGCGTAGCTTAACCTGATTGATCGGCCTGTGTGGCTGTTATTATTTAGCCACGGGCCCCTCAACGTAGGTATACTCACATTGGTACTTATTTGGATTTGAACACTAGCTCTTGCCAGTCGCTTCGTCCGCGTGGAGTTCTGAAACCATCCTACGGAACCGAGCTCTCAGGATATAGAAACATGGGGGCCTCCGGCATAGGGTGACCGCCACTGGCGCCCGCATGTTGGAGATCCCCGGTGCGACGAGTGGCCCCACCGCTGACGCCCTAGCTGAGAAGCTAAGGGCGTCCCTCAATGCGGATGAGGCTCGAGTCTCCAGGCCCGTCAAGTGCGCAGACATACGCATCTTGGGCCTGGATGACTCCGTAACGGAGGGAGAGGTGGTTGCCGCCGTTGTCAGGACGGGCGGGTGTCTGGCCGACCAGGTGAAGGCGGGCACCATACGTCCTGACTTCACGGGTATGCGTACCGTAACGGTAAGCTGCCCCGTGACGGCGGCCAGAACGATCGTGGAGGGCCGAAGGCTCCTGGTGGGCTGGGTTTCAGCGCAGGTCAAACTGCTGGAACCCAAGCCTCTGAGGTGCTTCCGATGCCTTGTGGGACACCATGTTGGCGTCCAATGCACCTCGGAGGTAGACCGCAGCTCACTATGCTTCCGCTGCGGTCAGCCCGGACACAAGGCCGGCTCCTGCAACGCCGCGCCGCACTGCATCGCATGTGCGGCTGCTGGCAAGCCGGCCGATCACCGGGCGGGGAGCAAGTCCTGCGCTCCACCCGCCGGGACCAGGAGGAAAGGCAGGCTCTCCGCCGCCGTCGCCACCACCACCGTCGCCGCCGCCGCTGCCGCCGCCACAAACGCCGCTGCTGCCGCCGCCACCACCGCCGCCGCCTCCGCCGCCGCCGCCGCCGCCACCACCACCGCCGCCGCCGCCGCTGCCGCCGCCGCCATAGTGGAGGGGCCCTCACAAGGGGCCCGGGAGGGGGCTGAAATGGAGGAGTAATGGCTCCCCTACGCCTCCTCCAGGCGAACATCAACCACTGCGCCTGCGCTCAGGACCTGTTGCTCCAGAGCGTGGCGCAGTGGTCGATTAACATCGCCGTGGTCGCTGAGCCGTACTTTGTCCCGCCCAGGGATGACTGGGTGGAGGACCTGAGCGGCTCAGTGGCCATACTTTCGTCGGCCGCCGCCGGCACCCCGTCCCTCGAATGCGTCACGAAGGGACAGGGGTGCGTAGCAGCACGGTTCGGAGAGATAGTAGTAGTGGGGGTGTACTTCTCTCCGAACCGAACTCTCGCCGAGTTCCACAACTCTTTAACAGAGTTGAGTGTCGTCGTCGCCAGAAACCATCCCTTCCCCGTGCTAGTGCTCGGGGACTTCAATGCCAAGAATTTGGCCTGGGGTTCCCGTTACACGGATGTGCGGGGCAGGATGGTGGAGGACTGGGCTCTGGAAACAGGCCTGGTCGTCATATATCGGGGTTCTGTTCCCACGTGTGTGCGGATGCGGGGTGAGTCCGTGGTGGACATCTCGTTCGGCAGCCCCGCTCTGTCACAACGCGTCATTGACTGGCGCGTCATGGAGGGGGTGGAGACCTACTCCGATCACCGGTATATCCGGTTCGACGTCTCCGCCCAGACCTCTAGCGCGCTGGTCCAACAGGCCCCGAGTGGTCCGCGGTGGGCGCTGAAGCAGCTGGACCGGGAGCTCCTCCTGGAAGCCTCGATCGTGCAGGCCTGGGTGTCATCACCGGACAGGCCTGCCAACATCGACGATGAGGCGGAGTGGTTCCGGGAGGCCATGTCCGAGATCTGTGACGTGGCAATGCCCCGAGTCCGGCCAGGACGCGCCCGACGTCAGGTGTACTGGTGGTCGCAGGAGGTGGAGACACTACGCAAGGCGTGCGTCGATGCGCGACACCTTTACACCAGGCACCGCAGGCTCCGCATTCGCCCTCCGGATGCGGAAGCCACGGAGGCGGAGCTGTACGAGGGGTACAGAGCGGCGAAGACCGCCCTCCAAGAGGCTGTCCAGCGGGCCAAGGATGTGGCCCGCGAGGAGATGGTGGAGACTCTGAACAGAAATCCGTGGGGGCGCCCTTATAAAATGGTGCGGAATAAACTCCGCACCTGGGCCCCCCCGCTGACGCAGAGTCTCCGCCCCCAGCTGGTGGAGGAGGTGGTGAGCGCTCTGTTCCCTTCACGGGGGGAGCACACTCCCCCGCCCATGGCTCCGCCAATTGCGGTGCCCGAAGCGGACCACGCGGACGACGACGACATCCCTGCTGTGACCGGGGTAGAACTGAGAGCGGCGGTAGGAAGGCTGAAGGCCAAAAATACCGCCCCAGGACCCGACGGCTTGCCAGGTAAAGCCTGGGTCCTGGCCTCGGGGGCTCTCGGGCCTCGACTGGAGGCGTTCTTAAGCGCATGTTTGGAGAGAGGCCAGTTTCCACGCCGTTGGAAGACGGGGAAGCTGGTCCTCATTCGGAAGCCAGGGCGCCCTGCGGACTCTCCGTCCGCATTCCGGCCCATCGTGCTGCTCGACGAGGTCGGCAAGCTCTTTGAGAGAGTGATTGCGGGCCGCCTCGTCGGGCACCTGGTGAGGACGGGGCCGGATCTTGCGGACAGCCAGTTCGGTTTCCGCAAGGGGCGCTCGACGGTGGACGCCATCATGCGCGTGAGAGCCCTCACGACGGGGGACGCGGTGTCCCGGGGTGGGGTCGTCGTGGCGGTGTCACTCGACATCGCCAACGCGTTTAACACCCTGCCCTGGAGCACCATTGTGGAGGCACTCCGGTATCACCGGGTGCCGCCCTACCTCCGTCGAATAGTCGAGGCGTATCTGACGGAAAGAGCCGTCAGCTACCCCGGTCGCGATGGGGAGTGGAACCGGCGAGAGATGTCGTGCGGTGTCCCACAGGGATCGGTTCTGGGGCCGCCTCTGTGGAACATCGGGTACGACTGGGTGCTGCGCGCCGACCTCCCTGATGGCGTCAGCGTGGTTTGCTACGCTGACGACACGCTGGTCCTGGCGCAGGGGAGGTCGCATCAGGCGGCGGCCGACGCGATGACACGCGGGGTTGCGATAGTCGTGGAGAGGATCCGGCAGTTGGGTCTCGAGGTGGCATTGCACAAGTCCGAGGCCATGTCGTTTCATGGGCCCCGGAACGCGCCGCCATCGGGATCCCAACTAACGGTAGGAGGGGTTCACATCGGCGTCGGGATGACGATGAAATACCTGGGTCTCGTCCTCGACAGCCGGTGGAACTTCGTGGAGCATTTCCGACGTTTGGCCCCCAAACTGGAACGGGCCGGGGCCGCCTTCAAGCGGCTCTTGCCCAACCTGGGGGGGCCAAACGCCTCCTGCCGGAGGCTTTACGCGGGGGTCGTGCGGTCCATGGCCATATACGGGGCCCCGGTGTGGGCGCGTTCACTGCGGCGGCGAGCCGCCCACTACCTGAATGCGCCCCAGAAGGTGGTAGCCATAAGGGCTATCCGGGGCTACCGCACGATCTCTGGCGAGGCGGCAAGCCTCCTTGCCGGACTTCCGCCATGGGATCTGGAGGCGATAGTCCTCGCGCGCCTGTATGAGTGGCGCGCGGAGGCACTACGCCGGGGGGAGGATCCGCTTCCGCGGCAAATCGCTGCGGAGCGGACGGATCTCCGGCGCGATCTCATGGCGGCATGGAAAGAGCGACTGTCGCAACCCAGCGCAGGGCACGCCGCGATAGCGGCGATAAGACCCCTCTTTGAGGAGTGGCTAGAGAGGCGCCACGGCGCCCTCACCTTTCGCCTGACGCAGGTCCTCACCGGACACGGAAGTTTCGGGAGGTTCCTGCACATCATCAGGCGGGAGGAAACGCCCGGGTGTCACCATTGCCAGGATCGCCCAGAGGACACGGTGGAGCACACGGTGGAGGTCTGCCCCGCTTGGGCGGAGCACCGCCGTGTCCTCGTAGAGGCGATTGGCAGCGACGGCGACCTCTCGCGTCCGGCCCTGGTGCAAGCCATGGTCCGGGGCGAGAGGGAGTGGGAGGCAGTCACCTCCTTCTGCGAAGCAGTCATGCTAGCGAAGGAGGTGGCGGAACGGCTCAGGGAGAGAGCCTCCCGTCCCAGCCGCCGCGGGAGACGCTCCGGGCGTCGGGAGCCGCGTGACGACTCCCGGCCACCGTAGGCGCGGGCCTGCGGGCGGAGAGTAATGGGTAGCTCACCGCCCGATCAGGACCAGGCCCGTGCCGGACGGCGCGTACGTGTTCCACGCGCGCCTCAAAGAGATGTCAGCATCGAGGAGGGGCCCCTTAGGGCCGAAGCCTGCCGGGTCAGCGGGATTGTCCGAAAGGGTTACCGCTGGCCCGGAACATAAAGGGCTAAGGAAGGAACACGGGTGGGTTTTAGTCAGTAAGAGTCTGACACTCCCTTCCGCTCCACCCAGAGCGGGAGGAGTCATTTGATGATTTCCCATCCTCTAAAAAAAAAAAAAAAAAAAAAAAAAAAAAAAAAAAAAAAAAAAAAAAAAGGATATAGAAACATCCTATAAACATATAGGAGGTATTTTTATCCAGGTAATGAACTATCTGTGTGCCAAATCCTTTCAGCAGATTTTGCATGATTGAGTTAAGCTTGCCGTGTTTGGTCTGTGGATGGGTGACCATCTTTACATACCAAGAATCCTCCATAACTCGGAAAGCACGTTAAATCGTTGGCCCCAGCTGTTATTCGGGAATCTTTGACAGTCGTTACGGGTAGTAAAAAATCCGAATGTCTGACAACCAGTCTAACCAAGTGGTATCATATTATCCAGTAACTGGGTTTTGGAGGTCAGGTAGGCAGTCGCTCCATGTAAAATGCTGTCACGAGTTTAATAGTTTGTTCGTTTGATAAAACATTTAGTTATTCGCAACATGAATGGTTTATATTTCCGGTATCCATCAGTTTTCTGTTTTAGATAGATGTTAAAATGCTATCTAAATTGATCAGCAATATTTCACAGAATTGCCATTTACAAAACATCTGCTACAGTTTTGGATATAACTAAAAAAACGATAAAAATCCTTTTAGTCATAAAATATTGTCAGCTTAAAAACTATAAAAGTGAAACAAAATGGGAATGATCTTATACATTAACAACAACTTCAACTATCAACAATCAACTATCAACAAATCAATCAAAAATAAAATGAAGCACCTACTGAAGCCACTTTGGTGATTTCCGATAACTCTCGAAGGTTCGCGGGGACACGCGACCGCAGCACTCGGTCCAAATGAATTGCGTACAAAGCGCTGAATACTGGAGTAGTCATTTCGCGGAATGGCCGCCGGAATAATAAATACAGCTGTAATTGATCATGTTTTGTATGAAATGTGATATTTGCATAATGTTGCCTGATATTTACATTAATTGAAGCATGTACTATTATGTAGCATGTTTGTGGAAAATATGTTAGGTAGTAGGCCATTCTTCTTCTTCCTATAAGGAAAGAACGTATATAAATGACCAAAGATTTTTTCATGTTTTAATCATAAATAATTTCATAAGAAAGCTAAATCATAGACATAATTCCTGACTTACGAAAGGTAGGTGTTACCCTAATAAATACACTTGAAGGCCAAGTTAATAATATCATGAAATCCTACTGCGACACAGCTTTGACACAAGACAAATCTTAGCTGCTCCCCATTCCTTACATTCCCTCAAACGGGGACAATCAGCGTGAAAGAATGTCTCACTGTTTGTTTAGAAAATAACATAAACTTAAAATGGTTTAGAATTATTTCGCTTACAATTAAATAGCCATTATTTTAAGCGCCACAGCATAAATTACATCGCGAGGCCTTGCCTGCCTCTTATTCGCAGCGCAACGTGGTTGGATTCCAGTCCAAAACTCTCATACAAAATGTATGCAAAGGCCAAGGAATCCCAACACATGTGTACGAATTGTTGCGTAGAAATAACAATAAACATATTATGAAAACCTTTATTGTTGGAGGGTTTTGTTTTGTAAAACAAAGGCCACTTTCTGGTATTATATTAAATGGTGGCCTTTGGCCTCGAGTTAAGCGAGGCAGCGGGGAAGTGTTTACGTTTATATGAATATAATGACTTCCTATTATGAATACCATACGTGCTTGAATCAACACATTCTCGTTGTTATTTTGGGTTGACGTCTAGTTTGCGGCCTGACTACAGCCCTGATATAATATGTACACTTTTAAGTGTTTGTTAATTATTTTGTGTTAACTCAAACCCAAAACATGCATTAAACATAATATTTACAGGCCGTTTTGATTATCAAGGAGTCATTTCAGAATTTTGTTGTATTATATTATGGAAAATCATCCAACAATATGTTTTGTAACAATAAACTCCTTGTAATGATCTTTTAGGACTAGACCTGAAGGCCAATTCCCGTAATTAGAAACCTTCAAAACCTACTTGCCATCTCATGACAGCGACAATCATTGTCATAAACTTGTCAAAACTGTAGGAAAATTAGAGATATTTTTGTCAGATTGAGACAGATCAGGGGGCCTAAAAAGGCCACTTTAGAGAATCATAAAAGGATAACATAACAGAGCTCCCACCTCATTCTTGCCTTTATTGGCCGGCTTGAGTGGAGATTCGCAAGAGTAAACGTGCTCGGAGGAAGGAAGTATTCCAATAAGATGCTGGTAGGGATCTTGACCGTACTTCCGGGATTGTCCTGATAGCCGTGAAATACCTCTCCACTCCTCATAAGCACCTCAAGACATGTTGCCCCCATGTTGCTACGTCACTATGTGCTAGCGACCGTTTCCGGGGGCCCATTATTGAGTGTGCAAGTCACCCCCTGCCATTTTATCCGTGTATATATAAACATTGATCAGGCAGGGGTCATAGTTATTCCATAGTTCTTGGTAACCAGTCCCCTTTAGCCACCCAAACCAACAGTCCAACTTTTTATTTTTCCATATCCTGCAACAGTCCTACACCAACCGGGGGTTATCCTTGGGTACACTTGCATAGCGCATACAGGGATAATCGTCGGTTGGTGCCGCATTTCATTAAAATTTCCTAAGGGGCCTCTGCGAGTTGGCTTCGGCCGCTCGTACGCCTTCCAAAGGACCGGGACCCCATGGTTCCGAGATATATAAATAAAATTTAAATATGGCGAAGATAGTCCGTGTTTTTCTTTTTTTCGCTGGTTTACGTAGGTATAATCAAAGAGACTGGGATTGGATTTGGATTGGATTGATTGGTATTTTAGCACCGACAAAAAAAAATAACTGAAAAATCCTTCACCAATGGGATTTGATACGATTAACTTAACAGTTAACTGTCCACTAAGTTATCCTTTTATGATTCTACCAAGGTGGCCTTTTTAGGCCCCCAGACTGTGAACATTCTTAATATTACGAAAAATACCCCTTTGAACACTTAGATAGTGTAAAGTGAGCTGTAAGTTTCCATGGTGAGATTTTAACAGAATAGTGGTACAGATTACTAAATAGTTACTACGTTACAGATACTTCACTCAGTAGAAAATTTCCAATACCTACTGCTATAATAGCCTACTCCGTCGCGTCAACAACCACTGCATGCTAAAATGTGCCTAAATGCTCAAGCGTACAGTTGTGATTGAACAATTAAAATTGAACGATTAGAATTGAAAACCGCACTGAATTTGGTCCGCAAACGGCCCGAGACCGCTTGGCCGGGCGGTAGGTAATTATAGCGCGCAAGTACATGAAGTGACGGAGGCCTGATAGCGGTCTTATAATCCTAAAAAGTATCGCTTCATCCGCTGTTAGCCTTTAGCATTTAACTCGCCTTTCCTAATCCCTAAACTAAGTTACATTAGGCATTTAGTTATGTAGGGTCTCTATGTAATTACCTAAACTGCGGATCACGATGTTACATACCATTTATTAACTTCAATTAAAATAATGCTCTTTTACTAAAAGACAATTAAAACTAATGGGTCATTTTCTGAAAGATTATTACTATGCTTCAGCCTGAAAAGTTAGACTTTATAAATTCACATAAGTAGGTATTTGTGCTGAAAAACGAAAATAGATGTTTCACCTTGGCTCGATTTCAATGTGATAAAAGAAATCTCTGAAAAACAAATATTATTTAGACTAAGCCCTCGTAAGCGTAAGCCCTTGAACGCGGCGTTTTTTTTCGCGCGAAAACCCAACAGTGTCTTTTTTGACGTGCTGGGATGAACTCTGTTGGATTGACTGTCATACTGAACTTCGAAGTTCAAAATACCGATGTACTGTATTCATAAAGTTTAAAATTACGAATTACTTGAGTTAGAAGGTACGCTATAACGAATTACTTGATTTAGAATGTTCATGATCGCGATGTACGGAACTTCGAAAGTTTGTTATGACGAATTACTTCATTGAGAATGTTCATCATCGCGATGTACGGAACTTCGAAAGTTTGTTATGACGAATTACTTCATTCAATGTTCGACTCAATATAACCAATATCCGGTGCAATCGCGCACTGAATATTCAACTCAGAGCGTTGAGACAGGCGATTTTTTAACGCGACGATTCTTTAGTTAAAAAAATCGCCGCGTTAAAAAATCTTCCGTACGATCCTTAGGTAAATCATTTCGCTATTCTTAGCCTCATTTCACATCGAATCTTTCTTTTCAAGCATTATTATGTTGATGGTACATATTATATCAATATACTTAGGTAGTGTACTAAAAGTTTTTATATAGGTCTTTCGTCTAGAAGTAATTTCAATTGAATAAAATAAATTGAGTGAGATCTATAAGGTCACTTTTGCTATTATCGTAGGCAAGGGCATGAAATCGAACAGTCTTGTTAGAGTGAGGCTACACGAGTGTAATAAACATTCACGTTGTACAAAGTGAGTTTCCAAGAACACGTTACATAATATGGTATTGTGGTTCACCGCGCTTGATGTAAAATTAATTCCTGGAAAATTGATTCAAACGTGATCCCGCAACTTATTTTAAGCGACCTACATTAGGCACTCCTGTCTGACCTGAACCTTACTAGCTTCAACACTTTTATTTAGAAAATAACTTTTTCTTAATTGTAGTAGTAAGCGTTTCGATCAATTTAATTACAAAGTAAGTTTTGAACTTTTAGATTGTGTATGATTTTGCGGTCAAAGTGTTAATCAAGGGTATACTTATTTTAATCGAGGCTTTTAATCATTAAACGAAAGTTTCATACATATTAAAAATTCAAAAAATAATGGCACGAGGCACAGACTTATAATTATGTAGGTGGACGATAAGCTGACTATTTAATTATAATTACTCTAGTTTTTCTCCGTGGCTTCGCCCGCATCGCGACTCGCGATGTAAAAATTGCCGTTGAGGATCACATTCTACAGGATGGCGAAGTTTGTCACAAAACGGTAGACCGTTGATATAAACAATTAAGTATATTAAAAATAAATTGCGTAAAAATTATCCACTATATCTATTATTAATTTACTGACACAAGAACGTGTCCATGTAGACAGTAAAGGGACACGCCATGCGATGGTACCTATCAACAATTTAACACAAATTATATGATAATGTTTTTATAATCACTTATTGTTCACGATATAATCTGAACTTTTTAGGAATTTTGGTTTTGTTTTGCTTTTTATTGTCTATTTTTTGATACGTCGCTGTTTTTTCACTTTGCTCTTGTGACTGTTCCTAGATTACCCTTATAATTTCTCACATCCTATACCACCATGCTTACAGCCCAAATTACCACACTTTCGCAGCATCTGTTTATCACCCCTTTTTTATACAATTTCTCAATTGTTTCAAGGGTCCGTTTTGGGTTTGGGTCGTTCTTAGAATTCGTATAAAATAATGCATCTTAAGTGACGTAAAATATTGGTTTAGACTAATGGCTGGCATAAGTGCCATTCTGTTACCCATAAAATGCACTATTACCGCCAGTGCTTTCCGAGGCACGGAGAGTCTCGGTATGTAAAGACGGTCACCCATCTACAGACCAGCCGCGGCAAGCGTCATGGACCTGTGTGGCTGTTATTATTTAGCCACCAGCCACGGGTCAATGACCCATGGTATATTCGTCAGGTGATATCTTTATCCATTTGCATAACGTTGTTATATATTAAAATAAAACTGGCCAAGTGCGAGTCGGACTCGCACACGAAGGGTTCCGTACCACAAGGCAAAAACGCCGAAAAAAACATGTTTGTTGTATGCGAGCCCCCCTTAAATATTTATTTTATTTTAATTTTATTATTTATTATTAAAGTTAAAATACAACTGAGTATTTTGTGAATATTTCAAGGGCCTACCTATTACCATTTTTGATATCGAGCAAAAAAGGACAAAAATCGCGTTTGTTGTATGGGAGCCCCCCTTAAATATTTATTTTATTTTGTTTTTAGTATTTGTTGTTATAGCGGCAACAGAAATACATCATTTGTGAAAATTTCAACTGTCTAGCTATCGCGGTTCTTGAGATACAGCCTGGTGACAGACAGACGGACAGACGGACAGACGGACAGACGGACAGACGGACAGACGGACAGACGGACAGACGGACAGACGGACAGACAGCGAAGTCTTAGTAATAGGGTCCCGTTTTTACCCTTTGGGTACGGAACCCTAACAAAAAGGTACCGCGACTAGAACGTTAATATTTTTTTTGTATTTTTTAATTGTGTAGGTGTATTCAAAGAACGTCATGAATGTTTAATTTCAGGTGTAGGTACCTACACGGCGTGAAATCGTGAGTAACAATTAGAATGCAAGAATAATTCAAACTCAAACTAAAAGCTTCTATTAATATGATTTTAATTAAAACATTTACATCTAAATTGTCAAGGAGTCGGTCAGTTAGTCAGAAAGTTGAAGCTAGTTGCCCATTCCATAACGTAGATCTCCATGGGGAAGAATGGGCAAGAAATTCCAAGGACACTTTTTTAAATCAAGATATTACAACTTGGGTACATTATTCTTGTTGCTTCTACATGTGAGCGCAATTTAATAAAAAATAACATTAGAGATAAGCCCTGGCAGGAGATGATAAGTTGCAACTGACGGCGGCCGTTAACGAACATGACGCGTGGATCACCATTCAGCTCCATCATTTTGAAAGGAATCGAATGATCCAACACACTCGCCACCATCAGCGAGTCATTTGAGTGAGCATGAAATACTCTCAACTGCCATGATCTTTCGGGCAATATGGCGTTATGGTACTCACATTACAAAACTGAAACATGCTTCTAATAGTTGAATAATATTTTCGTCACTTTGTCTTTTGCCTGACTTAGAAAAAGACAAAGTCTTTTGCCTGACTTAGCCCTTCTAATACCTAAGCCTATTATTTTCCCTCGCACGACTAGTCTCTCACTATATACAACATGTAACTTAATTAACGCACATCCTGAAAATAGTTTGTTCAGAATCGTTTACTGAATCGATTTATATAATTTTTAATATAGGTAATTTTTTATCCCAAAAATAATTAAAACTACGGAAATTATTGTCATATTAACCCTGTACAGTCAAAACAAATTGAAATGGACCGTAAGTCAAAGTAATAAGACTTTTACAATCGCAGTTTTATTTGTATTCCTACAAATTCCATCATTCAATACCTACAAAATAAAGAAAAATAAACCTTATTCCAAGAACGTTAAGGTCTTTACAAATGCATTGTAAACTTAGCGATTTGACCGCACGCACACACTAACAGGAACTGGACAAAGGATACCGATAAACCACCTACTTATTTGCGTTCCCTTTCTCCTGGAAATTAAAAGCCCAGGATAGAGCGAGATAGCCACAATGCACCGCCGCTTGCGCGGCTACGATGAAAGCTAACATAATGTAAACATTAGTCACGCGCGGGCAATATTAGTGGAAAGAAGCTACGTAGTGTTGACAAATAATTTTTTCGCGCGCAATGTCTTTCCAATACACTAATGTTCAGTATACCGAAATGGTGAGGACTTTGGCAATGTGTGGTGATAATGTGGCTCTAGCTTGCAGAACATTTAACCAAAGGTATGGTACAAGAGTGGACCGCAGGACAATGTTAGCTGCTACTCAGCGGCTTCGCGACCACGGAACGTTCCGTCCAAACACAGCCATTGACAGGGGAGCCAACGTGCGTACACGTACTCGTCTTCGAAACGAAATCCTCGACTATTTCGATGAGAATCCCCATGCCAGTACCCGAGAAGCAGCGCCACACTTTGAATGTAGTCATATGCATGTGTGGAGAACACTTCGTGGTGATAAACAACATCCATTCCACCTCAGAAGATGCCAGGAGTTGACTCCAAACGATTACGTACCACGTTTGCAGTTCAGCCGCTGGTTATTAGAAAATTGGCAGCGGAACATAATTTGGACAGACGAAAGTACATTCACACGCGTGGGGATGTACAATCAACATAACACACATTTGTGGATGCACGAAAATCCTCACGCATGCCGAGTGGATTCCTTCCAACACCGTTTCTCAGTTAACGTCTGGGCCGGTGTCATTGGTACACACATACTGGGGCCAGTCTTTTTACAAAGATTAACAGGAGACTCATATTTACTGTTTTTACGAGAAACTCTACCTACGCTGCTAGAAGACATTCCTCTTCATAATTTACAAGAGCTATTCTACCAACACGATGGTGCCCCTGCCCATTTCACTAGGAGTGTTCGGCAGCACCTTGATGAAGAGTTTGGAGAGCGTTGGATCGGTCGCGGCGGCCCGGTCCAGTGGCCCCCCAGATCAGCTGATTTGACGCCTCTTGACTTTTTTTTGTGGGGACGAATTAAATCGTTAGTTTATTTTAGTGATACAACAAGTGCCGAGGACCTAAAAAATAGGATAGTGAACGCTTTTCAAATAGTGAGAAATGACACTGAAGTGCTTTCTAAATTAAAACATCAGTTAAGAAAACGGGCATTAAAATGTATTGAACAAGGTGGTGGACATTTTGAAAGTGTGTTAAAAAGACAACGTCGTATGAGTGTTTAGGCAATCAGTAAGTTATTTGATTTTTTAAATTACTGTAAATATTTTGATTCAATCTTTTAAACACGCCGTCTCTGAATAATGTTGTCGTATCGCCTCTTATTTTCAGCAGTTCATTACCGATTGGCATTGTATCATATTCAATAAACGAAATTATTCAGAGTCGACAGTCCAAAGCCTGAAAGTGTGATGGAAAGATGCAATCATAATGTTTACTAGACATAGACCGTAAATAAACAATTCTTTTCTCGGACGTCGTCGTAATATTTTTTCATCGTAAACAATCGTGTATTGTCGGGTTTTTCCGTAGTTTCGTTATGTTGTGTCGAGCGGCGCGATAACTGTTTGTGCGACTGTGTGCGTTGCGTGCGTAGTAGTATGAACATAAAGTTCTCCAAGAATTGGTATAACTAATTTAATAAATAACAATGCAAATACATGTTAAATTAAAAATTCAGTGTATGTATTATGATTATAACATAATATTCTAATTGGGGTGTTTGAGGGTGTGCGTTAATTACGTTACATGTTGTATAATCGGAACCTAGTAATTCGGTGGATTCCTGCGGCCTTCACCAGGTCATCGGTCCAGCTTGTGAGAGGCCTTCTAACGCTACGCCGACGCTGGATGATAGAAGCACAGAACCGGTCAAAGTGACAGTGCTTGGGGGAGACCTGTATGTCCAGCAGTGGACGTCTTTCGGCTGAAATGATGATGATGAACATGATTTTCAAGTTAGTTGTATTCGAGTGAATTTAACCTTATAACACGCACAGTAAGATAATAGCACCAACCATGTCCCATATTTTTATCAATTCTAAGATATGCATATTTTATTGCACATATAAGATGGGCATCTACTGGTTTACGTATAAAACAAGGGGATACACCAGCTATCTACATTTTATAGCGGAATAAAAATGCTTTTGTGATGGTTTGTAGGGAAAATTGTCATTTTTTATCAGGAACTTTGATATACTGCTTGTAATGGTTTGTCTGTTGAGATATGACCGTGTCCATAAAAGACAAACAGACGGAAAAGGGAGCAATGAATTTTCATTAATTTAACAAACGGGAGTTTGCTGCCAAAGTTATTTATTTATATATATATGACGGAGAAGGTACATCTATCTCTCGTTATCATCAGCCCTATTTTAATTACTGTGTGGTAGTGTTGGTTATTGCGCAATAGAAAACCGTTTGCAGTTCAAATCAGATTATAACTTTACGAAGAAATCGAGTCAAAAAAAAATCCAGTCGAGAAATCTAGGTCAAGAGAGGGACCATTCAGCAATAAAAAAAAATCCCACTAGCGAATCACACACTGTACACGACACATGTTGTCCGTACGACAAATATATAAAAATACACTTAACACTACAAAACATACAATGGGCGGCCTTCTCGCTATCTGCGATCTCTTTCAGACAACCTTGGAATGGACAGTGATCAAAGTTCATCGACTTTTTCTGTACTTTTGTCCCCAAATATATACAGGGTTATTGGTAAAACATTAACAACCTCTTAAGAGGTCATTGTACTCATAATTATGAACAACTTTTACTGCGGGACCAAACCTGAAATCGCCAAAATAAATCAGCTGTTCCCTACATTTTGACGAGTTATATGAACATAAATGTAGGGAACAGCGGATTTTTTTTTCGCGATTTCAGGTTTGCTCCCATAGTAAAAGTTATTCATAATGATGAGTACAATGACCTCTTACGCTCTATAATATGGCTCTTTATCATCAGCCATATTTTAATTACTGTGTGGTAGTGTTGGTTATTGCGCAAAAGAAAACCGTTTGCAGTCCAAATCAGATCATAACTTTACGAAGAAATCGAGTCAATAAAAATTTCAGTCGAGAAATCGAGGTCAAAGAGCTCCATTCAGCAATAAAACAAATAATAGGATTATTTGTTTTATTGCTGAATGGAGCTCTTTAGAATCTATCGATAGAATCTCTTTAGCTCTAGCGAATCACACACTGTACACGATACAAATTTGGTCCATATGACAAATAAATAAAAATACACTTAACACTACAAAACATACAATGGGCGGCCTTCTCGCTATCTGCGATCTTTTTCAGACAACCTTGAAATGGACAGTGATTAAAGTTCATCGACTTTTTCTGTACTTCTGTCCCCAAACATGTTATTAGGGAGGTAGGGTTTCGTCACATATTCGGCTCTGCTCCATAAGAAAC
Source organism: Mesoligia furuncula (assembly GCA_916614155.1). Lineage (NCBI taxonomy): Eukaryota > Metazoa > Arthropoda > Insecta > Lepidoptera > Noctuidae > Mesoligia > Mesoligia furuncula. The sequence goes on along the minus strand of OU744799.1, from coordinate 8,940,797 downwards.
GAACTTGACCCCTACCAAAAGAGTACTCTTAGCTATAATCTATTTCTATATAAATACTAATAATAAAGCTGAAAAAAAACCCCTACTTAATATTTATATTTCAGTGCAAAATAATTCCTTTTCTGTCGTTTAAAACAAGAATCTGTCAATCTAAGAACCTGGTCCGTACACAACTTCGATCTTCCGTTTACATAACAAGGTCACCCAATTCAGGCCCTTTCTCCGGCATCTGAGTATTTCTCAATAATACCTCGTAACAATACAATGGAGGCCAAATCCGGAACTAATACCCCAGTTGTTATTAGCTGTCAACTTGTCTACCAGCTAGAGACTTTACTTCTAATAAATCTTGGTACACAATTTTCCCCACATTTTCTACCAAATGTTGGTTATAATGAGGAGTTATTTTTTATTTATTGGATTTTGTTTGGGGTTATTAGAAGATGGTATTTATTTTCTAATGAGGATTTAGCCTGCCTTTTTAAAAATCCATAATTCGATTTTAAATCTCGGGGCTCGTGGCTTAATAATAGCATAGGTACGCACGAATGCAGTTTAAATTGTTTTTAAATTAAAATAATGTCTTCTTTCAGTAAAATGTTCCATCTACAATATTCAAGGTACTTTCCCTCCATGTGGCATAGCCGTGGGACGCCCTGTATAATTACAATTTTTTTTTTTTTTTTTTTGTTAGCCTATTTTGTGTCCCATTGCTGGGCAAAGGGCTCCCCTTTTTTCTTCCAAACCTCCCTGTCTTGTGCGATCTCTGACCATGTTGGCCCTGCAAATGATATTAGATCGTCACGCCACCTTCGCCTTGGTCTATTAGTCTGAAATAAATGGATTAAATTAAATTAATTAAATTAAATTATTTTATTTTACTGTGGGTAGTCAGAAGCCCGAAAGTCTGACAACCCGGGTATCGTTTTACCCAGTAACTGAAAGTCAGACAGGTCGCTCATGTAAAATCCTGGTATTCAGCTGCATCCCGTTAGACTGAAAGCCGACCCCAACAAAGGCTAGGCAGATGATGAATTAGGTATATTTAAATTCTGAAAGTAAATATTTATATTTTGGTAAATATTTGCAATATTTGGTAAATATTTTTTTATATTGCAATTGACTTCACAGTCAGAAGACTGATATTTAAAAGTGTATGCTCGGTTTTGTTTTAATAAATAAATTGGTGCTGCGTCACTATCGCAACCTTTTGCTGAACATAGTGTGACTTCCAGTAGTTCCAGTGTAACTTAGCGGGCAAAGGTTACATGTGAGTCATAAGTTATGCGACAGTGTAGCGTGTCAACTCTGCGGTGCTTAAGCTTTGGGGTGAAAAGTGCCTTCTCTTTGTTGGATAGCATTAGCTATAAAAGTACTTTAGTAGGTAGGCATTCCATTAAACGCCAACAATATTTCAGGATTGATCCTTACCTATTTCTAAAACTATTATGTAGTAATAATAAATTAAATTGGGAATGGTATCTCGCAGTTCAACCTAGGAGGTTGTCAACTGATTAACTGGACTTGCCTGTGGTTGCCTCAATAAATTAAGGCCTCCAGCCACAGCCGATAAAATAACGTGCAAATACTGAAAAGCATAAAACAACCTTGAAAAAATATAAAGGACATGCAGTCATAGGGAACTTTTATTATAATTTGTTATAATAAGCGTTATGGTCAAGAGGTTCGGAGATATTTTAATTAGTAGATGGTCTAAACTGTTTAATATTTTTTTTATTTGTTTTCAGGTTGATACATTTTTCAAAAAAACCGGGCAAGAGCGAGTCGGACTCGCGCACCGAGGGTTCCGTAACATCCGGGTTTATGCATAAGGTTTATGTTTATGAAAGTAAATGATTTTTTAAATTTTATTTTATATTTGAGTTGATTGAATAAATGGTAAATTGCGGTTTACGATTTAAGACGTATTAAAAAAAAACTACTTACTCGATCTCGTTCAAACCAATTTTCGGTGGAAGTTTACGTGGTAATGTACATCATATATTTTTTTTAGTTTTATCGTTTTCTTATTTTAGAATTTACAGGGGGGGGACACACATTTTACCACTTTGGAAGTATCTCTCGCGCAAACTATTCAGTTTAGAAAAAAATTATATTAGAAACCTCAATATAATTTTTGAAGACCTATCCATCGATACCCCACACGTATGGGTTTGACGAAAAAAACATTTTTTAGTTTCAGTTCTAAGTATGGGGAACCCCAAAATTTATTGTTTTTTTTCTATTTTTGTGTGAAAATCTTAATGCGGTTCACAGAATACATCTACTTAACAAGTTTCAACAGTATAGTACTTATAGTTTCGGAGAAAAGTGGCTGTGACATACGGACGGACAGACAGACAGACATGACAAATCTATAAGGGTTCCGTTTTTTGCCATTTGGCAACGGAACCCTAAAAAGGTACCACTGAAAGTCGAAGTTAAGAAAGCTGAGCTGCGTTGTGATTTTCTTTCAGAACACAACATCCCTTTTAACATTTACTGTGATGACGAATGAATAAGACTTGTTTTGAAGATTAGTATTTTTATTGGTAGGTATATTTTCTCTGTGCAAGTTGGTATATTTCAGTATTTTTTTGAGGTGCTTCGGTTTTTTCGTAAAATTTAATCTGGTCACACTGCACTGGACACGACAACACGCAGAACGCAGCCGCAGCTCCAGCGTCGGTGGCAAAACTGATCTGCGGTCGGGCGACACGACGAATGCGGTCGTGCGACTTGTAGTTCGGGCGACGTGTCGCTAGCTGCGGAAGGTATTTGATAGAAAATACATACAAACCAGTAGTGTAGTAGCGACACGCCGTCTGCTGCTGCTGTATGCGGTCGGCTACAAACTCGTACCTTTAGGCCCCGTTCACTCGGCGACTGGCAGTTGCCAAATATATCTGTTCTATGCTTGTGATTATAGACTTATTTTGTTTTTATTTTTCGTTATGTGAGAGTTAATTATCTTTTTGTATGCACGTATTTATTTGACAATTAACCTATATATTATACCTATATATTAACCTATATAATATCTGACTGTACAATTTTGAGTTACCACGAAAGTTCCATACTGCATTTGTTTTCAGGTATCATACAGATTATACTTTTAAAAGTGTTTTTTTTTTGCCAAAACGCTATGAAGCTGCCGTCGTTTCAGTTTAACCACGCTGCTGACTATTGATATTTTACACGACGCGACCGATTTAATCTCTCCGACGTTACCAGTGAGTTATGTCGAGTGGCTGAAATATTTCTTTTAATTTCAGGATAGGTAGAAAAAAAATAGTGTTAATAAGAATAATATTGTTTCTGGTTAGGTCTTTAGTCCCTCCTCCTCCTCCTCCTCGACTCCTTAGTTTGTTTAATGTGGCATTTTTGTCCGTATAATGTCAGAAATGATTACCTACTTGGTCGATTCTATTAAGCACTAGAAATGCCGTTCAATGAGGGTTTTCAAAAAATTAACCACATCAGTTAGCGCCACTTTGACAAGAGGTCTTTCATTTCGACGATCAAGATAAATTTAATGATGATGTTCATTATTCGTTTCATTCTTTATTTTTTCTTTAGTCACGACTAAAGAAAAAATATTCGATTTGACACTTTTGACAGGTGCCCGAAACTGACGTCTCAGTGCTGTCATCTAGTGAACGTCATTTCGAAAAACTCCTATGTTTTTTCGCCGCTATTTGGTTCCGGATTTCTAATTTAAAATGAGAACACTCGAAAGCTCTAATTCCACTTTCAAATTCCCAAACAAACCGTCATTTTTTTTCTGTGCGACGGTCCACAATATTTCTAAACATACTCAGAGCGATAGACTTTGTTTGTAGTTTTAGTTTCCATAACTTTTTATAGTGCCTGCAGCGTATGTACCAAAGTTTTTTCAATCAATTCAGACGACCCACTTGATATTCAGATGGTTATTGAGTGTGGTGAACTTTTCCGGTGCGCGGGATCGGGAGATAGGTGGCCCACTAACTTTAGCTTTGAAATCTTTACCGGGCTTTTTATATGAGCACTTATACAGGGCGAGGTGGAAAGGCTTAATAGTTATCGAACGGTTTATTGGTACCTACCTATACCTACCTACTATTCGTATCAATTTGCGATTTTGTCGTGGATTTTAATATCAGCGCACTATTTGTTTCAAGTTGGAGGATGTTGGTTTTGGATTTATTGATATTTTTATTTTTATAGATTTTTATAGTCATCACACTTCACATCACACTAATATTGTAAAGGCGAAAGTTTCTGAGTGTGTGTGTGTGTGTGTATTTATATGTTTGTTACTTCTTCACGCTCAAACGTCTGGACCAATTGTGATAAAATTTGATATGGAGGTAGCTGACAACCTGGATTAACATATAGGCTATTTTTTATCCCGATATTTACACGGGATCCAAATTTATGCGGATGGAACCGCGGGGCGCAGCTTGTTGACAATTTTTTGTTTTTTTTTTTCATAATTTATTTTAACTTACTCGGGCATGTGTAGTGTCTCTATCGACCGCAGAAGGGTCACACGGGTAAAGGGGCTCCTCTATTTACACCGCACTCTGTACATGTAACGGCGTACACCGAAATTTCCTTTTAGGCGTGGTTGGCGTAACTTTTTATTAGTGTACTTACCTTCATGGATCGTGTTAAAATTTACGAAGCCTGAATATAACATTCTATAAAATTTCTTAATTTTGGCTGCGGTGTAGTCTCATATATTGTGGTTATTTGTTGCGATAAACATCGTTATGTTCATAGTAACAATAGCATTAATTTGCTTATATGAAATACACAACATCACGCCTAGAAAGGGAGTGAGTACCGAGATGACGACTAATGATGTCGACTAACGATGGAAGAAAGAGACACCACATAAAGTGGGACAAGGACAGGAGAATGATGATGATGATGATATAACATCACACCTGTAATCCCCGAAGGGTTAGGCTGAGATGTTGAAAACCGATTAAAGAAATTTGACAGATTGTAGTAGTTTGATCTGCTGGCGTCAGTACACCCACTGTTGGAAGTTGCATCATTTTAGTTAATATTTACACCTTGTAACATTGTACTGCTTTCATTTTGACAGATCATCTGTCAGTGGTTTTGTGTCACTGCCTTTTGGTAAAAAAAATAAAGAAGTCTTCAGATTCGTATTCAAGGTAACAAGTGCGTGTTATTTATCGTTCTTCCTATCCCTCATCTCCTGGAAATCAAACCAACCTACAGTTCACTATAACAAAGGGAGTTGAGCGGGTTGGTTGAGTAGCGCCAGTTGTTGTTCTAGGTCGTTCTTTTCTGTTTTGGAGGTCGACAGCTCTGTGGAGAGTGTGTCAACTTTGTTTTTCAGTTGTTTTGTTTCCTCTCGTGCTTTGTTTCGTTCGTTACGGACTTTGCTCCACTTCTCGCGCCAGTTGGCCGTGCAGTCGGACCACCAGCGCATGGTTTTCTCCATCCGCGTGGCCCTAGCTCTTGCTTCGTCGAGTTCTAGTTGATAGAGGGCCTCTTTGGCCTCCCAGTCCGTCAGTCATTTAACACCGCCGACATCTCAACCAACCACATTTCGTCAGTTATGTTTTTTAAGTCCCATCACAGAATACATACCGTAAAATGCTCTAATTTGGCCTACCTAGCCTTACTTTGCCTACACAGATTATTTAATAGTACCACGTACAGAAGGGTGGTCCTGCTGAAGGGAGCGTGACTACCGCCGGACCACCTTCAAAGTCGATTTTCTCGAAAACTACTAAGGTACCAATTTTGTGGTTCGAGTACTAATTAGTACTAATTATTTACCAAATATGAAAGCGATTGGCGTTGGTGGTCCGACGGTAGTCACGGACATACTTGAAGCATATTATTTTGTTCAACATGCAACCTGTCTCTGACCTGCAAAATGCAGAAAACGTAAGAAAATTTGAATTTCACCGGATACCCTGGCCCTTCCCCAAGGTCATAGCACACATGTCAACTCAAAAAGGGATCGTAACCGTATCGCCTTTCGCCTCGCTGTCAAACAGGCGTCAACCTAACATAAGCACGTAACCAAAGCGGATCAGCAGCTCCAATACGTCGTTCGGCTACGGCTAGGCGACGCCGCGCTCACGGCTAGCCGTCCGAGGGAGGGGTGAGAGGGGCAAGAGTGGACAAAGAGATGTAAGCTCGGGTACGGAGAGACGTAAGCGCGGGGACGACGAGCCGTAAGGGTCAAACCACACGGTGCGGTGCGGCGCCGCACGGCAAAGATTTCGGCGAATCGGCGGGCATACGAGCTGCTTGTGTGCCCGCTGTGTGCCCGCTGATTCGTCGAAATCTTTGCCGTGCGGCGTCGCATCGCACCGTGTGATTTGGCCCTGATGCACCGCACCGCGGTTCGTGAGCTTGTCCCGAGGCGAGGCGATTACATTACGATTCCGATTAGTGTGCGTTGCAGTAGGGAGTTTCATACAAAGAATACTGAACGGCTCGAGTTGATACGATGCCGATCCCTTTCCGGTTTGATACGTGTGCCTACCTTTAGTATACCCAGGGTATAGTGCAGTGCAGTGATTAAATTAATTGAAATCGTGGTCTTATACTGTCTTTTTTTCATTGCTGATCCAGGGCTTAAGCATTTACCGGCAGTCCAAGCAGTTATAATTTTTTTCTTAAATTAAATGGTACCAATAAAGGATAAAGAAACAATTCCCGTAACAGTATAATTTTACTGTCATGAATTTCCGCAAAGTAACAACAGATTTCTTAACTTAATTTCCTTAACTACTGTATTTAACAACACTGAAAATGTTTTAAGCATCCTTTCAGGAAATCTATTTAAATATCTGCTAATAATAAAGCTTTTGTTTGTTTGAACGCGCTAATCTGTGGACCTACCAGTTGGTTTTGTTAGCAATATAATATTTTCGTTATTTAAGTGTTCATAATCTCAGATAATTTACATTCCATCGCCACATAATCAGTTATCTACTTTAGGGCAAATTTTTCAATCTACAGAAATGACAGCCGGGAGGATATTTTTTTTTTGTTCTCGGGGTATCCTTCCAAAGGCGCCTGGTCTTTGGGGGTAAAACCAGCGAGTGAGGGACTTTTGCCATACTAAAACCACCCCGGTGGTCACCATCTGCACTATGGAAAGGGGCCCCGTTACCTCTCAAATGACCAATCCGGAGCCCCCTCTGCGCAACGCCTGTTGGGGCACATCTCTGGGGAGACTGTAAAGGGGTCTCCCCAAAACCTAGCTGAGCAGTGTACAAGGCAGCACATAAACAGCCGGGACCTACTGCTTAACGTGCTTTCTGAGGCACGGCATATTCTAGAGCCAAAAATTCGAAGACACCCCCGCACTCCCTGTGGTAGATTCCCTCTCACAGAGAGGAGGCTCGTGTCCCAGCAGTGGGAATCTTATAGGCTGATTATGTTTATGATAGGGATTGACAGTGCACTTCGAGCTCACTTCACCTAAGTTTTCTCGGTGAGGTTTTTACGGATTAGATCAGCTGGTCCGTATTATTTAAACTAAGGGGAATGTCATACTTAACCTTTAAGTATGGATGTGGAGTCTCACAGGCTACTCGATGTTGTCGTTTTCTTAGTTTCACCTACTTTCCCCCACTCCTCGCGATTGAGCGGCTCAGTAGCTTTTGTTTTAGATGTAAAACTACCAATGAGGGAGGAGGTTGCGACTTCCGATGAATATCACGTAAGTAATGACCATCAAAATATTGACCGGAGCCTGTCAGGCTACACGTCCATTGTTGCCCTATGATATATTTTATAAGGGCGATTATGTTTGTTTCCGATTTTGTAGTACAAAATCTCAAAAAACAATAAAGCCGGTAGTTCTAAATCAAAACGACCATCTACGAGTTCTGTTCAGGGCCCTGCGAGAAAAACTTTGCGTGCAGCAGATCCATCTTTCGAACAAAAGTGAGTGAGATGTTCTTAGCTTCGGATCAGTCTGACAATGAAGAGAACATTGAAGATTTTTTTAAATTGGAGTTCGAACTGATACAAAATCATGAAAGTGACAATTATGAAGATCAGGACCAGGACCAGGACCTAGGAGAAGAGTCAGGTAGTGATAGTTCGGACAATATTCCACTATCGGAGTTATCGAAAAGTAACTGGTAGTTGTTAGTTGTCAAAATTTTTTATATTTGTTACCTGAAGTAGGTGTTTCGTGTTTTTGGTTTCTTATATATTATATTTTGAGAAAAAAAGACTCATTTTGTTAAAGGAATAAGTTTGGCTGTTTTTAATACCTAAAAATGTAACCTAAGTAGATTTAGACTGAAAAGTGCCATAATTTTTGATGTTTCAAATTTCTATAATTTTTGATATAAAAAGTTGATTATATAAGCCCGTTATTTTGTTACTAAATCCCATAACTTTAATATTCAAACAGTTTTAAAGCGATCTTATATCAAATTCCCCAAAAAAAATGTGTGTGCATATAGGAGTCTGTGAGACTCCACATCCACAGTAGTGTTAAGAAAAAATGACGTCCATACTTAAAGGTTAACTAACAATCTTTGTAGGCACGTTTTGGTAAGTTTAATTGAGAATTGAGACACTCTTGACCTCGAACACGCCAACATAAAAAAATATGTGTGAATGTTTCTCAACGAATGCTGCTCTGTTACTGACTCTGGGTGTGTTTTTCTCGAATTGGACAAGAGTTTCCTAGGGAAAGTAAGTTCTTCCGCATGATCTAGAATAACGCCAGCCTGTATTATCTAGTTTCGAGAGAAGAAAAAGACCAAAAAATAAGTAGTGACTTTTTCAATTAATCTGGACATTATAGTTAGGACATGGACCTGGACATAAAGATAAATCTGAAATCGCCAACCCGTCTTGCGCAAGCTTGGTGATCAATGCTCGTGCCTTCTCTATATCAGAAGATGCCTTCGTGCATTGACGCATTAATAGGCTGGTATAATTATGTTTATTGTATTATTATGTTTATTGTATTATTAAGTGAGAAAGCCTACACCAATGTTGTGGTGCATAAATACAGCGTGTGTTTTCATTTATTGCCCAATAAATGTTGTGCCAAAGCCAGGCCTAAAATGTAAATTCGTAGAACTGCGCAGTAAATGGTTCGCGGCGATAACTTTATGAATAATATTTTTTTTCTAGTTTTTTTTTTCATAACAACATAAGTAAATAGCGGTTTATTTAACCGTATGCCCGTTATTATTTTACTGGCTTATTCTAGGAGTGCTGAAAACAAAAATAATGTTACGTATTTTTATGAAAATTTTAAACTTGTCAACTGAAAATGCTATAAAGATTTTCATGGTCTATTCGGCTATGCGTTCAAAATGCATCGTGAATATAGTTTGGGACAGTTTTCAAAAATCTTGGCTGAAAAATACCTACAATAACTCATGTTGGCGCTATTTTGAGATTTATGACCAATATGGCCGCTCTCTATTATTAATTCTGCTAATAACCTTTGATATTTGAATGTTTAGTATTTTTTAAGTACCGATGATAAGCAAGTTTCATTATGATTCCTTCCTATAAGCTTGATTCAAGTATCTATAATTTTATATCACACTAATATTATAAAGGCGAAAGTTTGTGAGTGTGTGTCTGAGTGTGGGGGTGAGTGTGTCTGTGTGTTTATATTTTTGTTACTTCTTCACGCTCAAACGGCTGCACCAATTTTGATAAAATTTGGTATGGAGGTGGCTGACACCGTGGATTAACATATAGGCTACTTTTTATCCCGATATTCACACGGGATCGACATTTACGCGGGTGCAACCGCGGGGCGCAGCTAGTTTATTATAATTCTCGACATATAACTTAACTGGGCTACATAACTTGTCTTCAAGTTAATGAAGAAGTCTTTACAATTTAGATTCAGCTGAGTAAAAATCTCTGATTTTAACCGACTTTTAAAAAGGAGCAGATTTTCAATTCGGTTGTTTTTTTGTAATGTTTGTTAGGTACTATACAAGGTGTAACGGAAAGGGGGTATCAACCCTGAAGGAGGTGAATGTGCTCATGAAACTGAACAACTTTCCCCAAAGAACATAGGTCGAAATATGAAAAAACATTTTGGACCTCCCATAGTAATAGTAAATCATTGATGTGCTATTACTATTACGGAGAAAATAAAGAAGATCTTCGTCAGATTATTACGGAGACAGCAAGTGTTCTCCAAGTCTCACTGGAGCGGCAGGATATTAAAGATATTTTCCGAGTTTATAAAAATGATGGAACTCCATCTATTATCGTCGACTTCGGCTCAGTCACTACAAAAGAAAATATGCTGAATAAAGTCCGCCAGTACAATCGCAAGAATAACCAACACAAGCTGAACACCGCTCATATCAAAATAAAAGGTGAGACAAAACCAATATATCTATCTGAGTGCCTGACACTGAAATCACAGCGTTTGTTCTACCTGGCTCGCAAAGGTAAACGGCAGAATTCGTAAAACATACTTTTTTTGTTGTTCTGTGATAGAATTTGTATCACTTATTAAGGCAACTAAACCATTCATTTTCATGTAACATTAGTATTTTTAGAAGTCCGGATTAATTAATTATATCAATTACAAGATTTAAGTAATTAAACGTAATATAATCTTAAACTAAACGCAACTAAACGTAGTTATGTTTTTAGAAGTTGCCATTTGTAAAATATGACGAGGCTCAAAATGATAAATAATTATTTAAAATAGAAATAACAGTAAATATAATTACCCAATTACACATTATACCTTACAATGAATAATTATTGCATACAATCTTAATAATTAATTATTTAATTATAGGAATTAAAAAAAAAACATTGATCGCCATCAATGTGTTTTTTGTATTGGCAATTATTTTATTGACAGGTTAGGAAAATCTTTCCGAGTCTCTGTTCTGTTCATTTGCTGTTGTTTTGGATTGCGGTTTGTAACTGCATCTGAGCAATTAAGCAAATTATCTGGCCATTTTTACGTTGAGTTGAGCTACTGCTCCTCCGTACTCTATCTGTTGATAGTACTTTCGCAAAAGGACGCTTTATTAATTGTGCTGTGTGTGTACGTGCTTTAATTAAAATGACGAGTTTGCAATGCATCAATTGCAACGTTCGCTTGTCCCGAATAAGAAGGCACGCTTTATCCGACGAGAGTGAAGATATCGTCAATACTATTCGGCTGTGGACATATCCTAGAGATGTAAGTAGTTTCTAAATAACATTTTGCATACGAGTGTGCCAGTCTGTTACGAAGTGATAACTTTTACGTGTTAAAAAGTAGTCCTTACCATTTAAACTACACGATATCATACTAAAATAATGTGTGTACTAAAACTAATCTATACATAATTTGAAAAAATAACAAATTAGTGGTTGTATAAATATTTACAATTTGTCCTATATAATGTACAAACACATAAGTGATTCTTTACATTTATAGTTTACTTGCCTAACACTTGATTGCCTAACTTGGTTTGCCTAACACTGTTATAATAGTTATTACTCTGTTAGTATGACTGTCATAGTGTCATAGTCATTTAAAGCAATGTCAAGCCGTACTCAAAGTCACTTAATTATTTCCAGATAACACCTGCTGACCATGTTTGCCATGCATGCTGGCAGCTAGCTACTCATCCACGTTCTTCTGATAATATGCCGAGGAGACTCATAGGCCATCAAAGTGTGTGTGTTGTATGCGGACGATCCATACTAAGAATCAGTCGACGCAGGATTTTGATTGAAGGTGCAAATGAAGAAGAACAAAGAATTGCTAACACAGTTGCTACTTGGATCCAACCACGAGAGGTATAACACCATGTACCTATTATAACTTTTATAAATTAGGTATCTTGATTTGATGTATGTGTTAAAACAATGTAAATTATTTCCCACTAATACTATGCATTTTTAAATGCAAGCTTTTCTTTATTTATATTTAATTTTTATTTTAGCTTCGTTCTGAAGATGAAGCTTGTGTGCCGTGTTGGCTAAGAGCTAGGAGAACTAGGGTTGTTTCACCAAATGAAGATATTCAACCCATTGTACCTGATCATCTGGAGGGTGATAATTCTGATTTGTTGTGTGCTGTATGTGGTCAGAGTCTATCCACCCCAACATCAGATCAAGAGTGGAATCCCGATAACACTGCTCGTTTGTTGGAGCACCAGCAGGTATATATGAAATAATATATTTATAGTAATTAGCTTTAAGTAAAAATGTATCATGCAAAGGGCAATTACTATTTTATGTTACTAAATCTGGGACAGTCATGATGTTGGCTCTACTAACAACAAAAGGATACTGGTTTTTCCATTATCACATAGCCTTTCTCTCTCATATTAACACAACATAGATATTTTTGGTAAAGGTTTTCTGTAAGGTGAAAACCAATCATTGTATGTCAAGAACTATTCTGTGGCTTGGTCATGTTGGGCGCAATTTCTGTCTATCAAACTTAGTGTTTAGTTTCTATTTCATCAATGTTATTTATTTACAGATGTCATCCATGAATGAAGTTTGTGGAGTTTGCTGGGGACAAGCTCGAGATTTGAGGTTCTATGTTCCAGAAGGCCCACAAGAAAGACCCCAACATATTGTGTTGCCCAATATAAGAAGAGCAGCTGAAACAGCAAGACACTGCATTTTCCAAGAGTGCATGGAACCAGAGCGAAATATTGTGCCTGAAGAAACCAGACAAGATGTATTGGTTAGGTATCAATATTTTATACCAAGAGGAGCTCGTATTTGCTCCTTACATAGACAGGACGCTAATTATGAAAACCTGTATACTGCTGAGTATAGCCTTAGTAGCTTTACTTCCACACACATAGAGGAGATCATTTTTATATTAATGGAAGGGTTAAGTAACATCTCTTATGAGAATATTCAAAACTACCCCGATAACCAAGTACAGTACTTTATAGGCATAAATAAACAACAACATCAACAAATATTAGATGTAACACCCAGGCTTAGGAATCTGCATCGGGGTAGTTTTGCATTAACAGCCTTATTGTGTAAATTAAGGACTGGGAATTCAGGGGACAGATTGTCATGTCTATTTCAAGTTCCGAGAAGGACCCTAGAGACATTAATGTCTGTAGCAAGAAATATTTTGCTAACTGATTACGTTCCACAATTTCTTGGTTTTTCTCATTTAAGAAGGGAGCAAGTGGCAGCAAGAAATTCATACATTGCCGATCACATTTTTGGTGAGCCTAATGCACCAGCTGATCAAAAACCTGCAATCACAATAGCTGATGCAACATATATATATACACAAAAAAGTAGTAATTACTTGTTCCAAAAGGATACATATTCCCTTCATAAATATAGGAATTTATTAAAGCCATTTATCCTCTGTGCCTCTGATGGATATATTATAGATGTACGTGGACCATATAGTGCCACTACAAATGATGCCACCATAATGAATGATTTATTAAACGAAACTGAATTTAATGATTTTTATAACGAAAACGATATCTTCATTGTAGATAGAGGTTTTCGTGACTGCATGGATAGTCTGCATCAGAAAGGATTGTGTCAATCATATTTGAGCGCCTGTTTTTAACGAATACTGTAGCTGAATTAGTTAGGTTACATAATTTAAACAGGCGCGGTTCCTGGTTTGTACCTATAGATGCGACAACCCTCTCCTTTCCGCGGCTATCCATGGAGGAATTGACATTATTTGCTTGTGGTATATATCAAATTCGCCAGGCTCGTTCATATGTGGGTGAGCATTTTGCTTCCATGGAGTATATACCTTAGAGGTATTTCGAGAGAGAATACTTGGCTTAGAGGGAATAAACCCAATGTTGCTTCGTGCTAAAATAAGGTCCCGCCATTCTTCTGCTAGAACTTATTTTGTTTTCATAGTTGCAGAAACAAATATGAATGGTCGGGACGCAATCAAAAGTTATTGCTGTAATTGCATTGTAGGTTTAAGAACAGTGGGATGCTGCTCACATGTTATGAGCATTATTTGGTACCTTAGTTACGCTCGCCATGAAGGTATGACCCGACCTGCCCCTTTCTTAGATGAAATAATATTAAGAATCGATTAGGTACGTAATTATAAGAACAATAAAAAAAACGTAAGTTCCTACAAAAACAAGGTTGTTTTATTTACCCACACTCAAAACTCCATCAGCACTTCATCATCATAATCATCAAACTATTGCAGACCGCTGCTGGACGTACATACCTAGGTCTCTCCTAAAGCAGTTACTGAATAGGTACAATTCTCATGTCAATTTGCCATCTTAATGATAAGTAAAACACTACAAAGATAGCATCAGCTATCTAGAACTCTAGAACATATCCTTTTTCAACGAAACAATGTTTATGTGCCTACACGTAATAATATTTATTGAGACATAACCTCAAAAATAAAACTGGTTATAACTTTTAGATCCCAACTTCTAAAAATCTAAGAATTTTAAAAGGGCTTGTCTATCGTATTGACTACCAATTAAAACAAAAAATATCCCAAAACACGATATTTTATTAGGTGTACGAAACTCCCATACAACCCTGCCGTTCGCCTTTGCTACCGACAACGGCTTTAAGTTCTGCTGGACTTCAAATGGGAAAATTAAGTATGTGTTTCTGCCCTTCAGATTGACGTAGAAATCAATCTGAAGGGCAGAAACACATACTTGTAAAAAGTGAAGCCGACCTTAAGATAAACCTAGCACAATGACTAGGCAAAGCTGAATACTTTTCTTATAAATGTTCGTTAATTTTATAATTTTTATATCTGCAGTTACTCTCTGTTCTTAAAATGTATACACATAACACAATTAAACACATAACACTCCACTTATTACATTACATAAAAAACAACACAGAATACAAACACACAGTACAACTACATCTGGTCCTACAAACACATACCTACATTCGCTCACACACATTTGGGCTCTGCATGGTATTGGTAAAGATTGAAATTTTAGCCGACTATCTAAAGGGAAATAGATTGAAAGTAGAGAAATTTATTGGCAGCAGTAAAATAGAAACGACTACAAATGGCTAATACAAATAGCAATATCTTAACACATATAGATGACATCACAATGGCAACATCTTATCATTGTGATACAGACACCTGTAACACAGTTATTAAAAATCCTAATGAGTCCCTTAACATAATAACACAGAACATTCGGAGCATCTATAAAGACTTAGATGGCTTCCAGGCACAACTAGCTAGGCTAGCATTCGAAATAGATATTATAATTCTTACGGAGTGCTGGCTTAGTAACGAAAAACCTATTCCCGCCATAGATAATTACGTCACCCATTCTTCTAAAAAATGTCGCAATCAAAATGACGGTATTGTAATATACACAAAGGCTCACATTCAATGTACGGTTGAAGAGCCAGATACAGAGGGGGCTAACTTTCTTTTATTAAAAGTAGGCACAAATATATGTATACTAGCAGCCTATAGGTCCCCCTCGATGTACTGTATTGACAGTTTCCTTAACTCCCTTGAAAATGTAATTGGCAGTCTAAACAGAAAAACTATTATTCTAACTGGAGACATAAATATAGATATAAACCGAATAACTCAGACAGGAATAGTGCATCCTACCTCAACCTAACCGCAGAACTGGGTCTCCTACCAGGTCACACATACCCAACAAGACTGCACAACTGCCTTGATCACTTCATGATAAATACCTCAACTGGTTCGACAGTTGTGGTGATGGATTCTACTGTAAGTGACCACGCCTCTGTATTATTATGTTTAAATAATGAACCTTGTAAAACCAATAAGAACAGATCTACTACAAAGGTAAATATTGAAGCTACTGTTGAATACCTAAAAAATGCTGATTTCTCATTTATAAAGAATGACGCAAACGCAAATGAGGCGGCTACACTCTTTGTAGATTGTTTGATGACTGCAATTTCGTTACACTCAAAAGTTATTACTGTGCCTAACCGTAAGGTAATTATCAAACCATGGATAACTCCAGGTCTATTGCGGTGCATCCGACATAGGGATAATCTTCATAAAGAGGTTTTGAAAAACCTAAAAAACACCACTATGGAGATCTCCTATAGACGATATCGCAACTACTGCAATTTACTACTTCGAAAGTTAAGAATAAATCATGAAAAAGCTGCTTTAAAATCTTCACAAACCAGCAAAGAAACATGGAGCATAGTGAAATCCATTACTAACCAAGTTGAAAAAAAAAACAGTGGCGACTGAATTACTGCCTGCTACAAAGGATGCATCGAAAGAAATTGAGACCATAATTAAGTATTTTGCTGATATAGGCAAACAACTTGCAGATAATGTCAGTCAAAACCGAAGATCCCAACCTGTGTCATATAAGTTTAACTCTCCGTCAGCACTTAATTCATTTGTTCTGCTTTCTCCTGATGAGACTGAAGTTGAATCTGTAGTTAACAATCTAAAAACAGACTGCGCCACAGGATGGGACACTATCTCGGCAAAATTACTTAAAACTGGCAAGGCTATTTTTATACCGCCGATCACAAAACTCATTGGGATTTGTTTTGAGCAGGGAGTCTTCCCCAAAGTATTTAAAAAATCTCTTATCACGCCAGTTCACAAGGGTGGGAATCGTGACGAAGTTAAGAACTACAGACCAATATACCGGCGCTGCCAAAAATACTAGAAAAGCTTTTGAATACTAGACTCATTAGCTATTTAGAAAAAAACAAAATCTTATCTGATGGTCAATTCGGCTTTAGATCTGGGAAAAGCACAGAAGAGGCAGTTGGTAAACTCGTTGATCACGTTGCTGAGAAGGTCGATGCTAAACAGAAACGCATAGGGGTCTTTCTCGACCTAGCGAAGGCCTTTGACACCGTCTCTATTCCCACTCTTGTGACCAAACTAGACCACATAGGAATTAGGGGAGAAGCTCTCAGTATATTTACTGAGTTTCTGAGTGATCGGACACAAAGCGTAAAGATAGGTGGAAATGTCAGTGGCGAAGCCAGCGTCACCTATGGTGTGCCGCATGGTAGTGCCCTCTCCCCGAGTCTCTTCCTGATATATGTAAATGATCTGTGTGAGCAACAACTTATTAAGGGTTGAATTTTTAGCTACGCTGATGACACCGCGATGATATTTCATGGAGAGACTTGGGAGGAGGCGCAGCGCATGGCTGAGCTGGGACTTTGTAACGTCAGTAACTGGTTGGAAGAAAACCTACTTACCCTTAACATTGCCAAAACTTCATACGTACAGTTCAGGTTCGCTAAAACCAAACCAATAGCAATAACCCTTAAGGTGCACTCTTGCGATTTCCCTGAAAATAGGCTCCAATGCCCATGTCTTACTATATCACAGAAACCAAATATAAAATACTTAGGTGTATTAGTGGACGAAAAACTAAGCTGGCGGCCCCAAGTCGAACTAACTGCCTCTCGAGTTAGAAAACTTATTTGGGCCTTTAAGAAACTCCGGCATGTGGCTGATCTCAACCTTCTTCGCACTTTATACTTTTCTCTAGCCCAGTCGATAATTGGTTACTGTATCACGGTGTGGGGAGGAGCCTGTAAAACAATTATGATCCACCTTGAAAGAGCTCAAAGATCATTGCTCAAAGTCCTGACCTTCAAACCGTATCGGTTCCCGACTACATCGTTGTACCAAAACTGTACAGTGCTCATAGTTCGACAGCTATATATTCTCAATATCACATTGAAGCAACATCTGAAAACACCGATAAACAACAGCTACAAAGTTAAACGCACAATCACTAACGTTTGTAAATACGTGAAATGTAAGACTGCCTCAGCTAGACGGCAACATCTTTTTCTTGCTACGCACATCTATAATAAAATAAACAAGGCCCTACATATAAACCCATTCACTAAAAAATAAATTAAAAAGAAAATAAACACCTGGCTACAAACACTGGATTACATACAGACAGAAAAATTAATAACATAAACCATGCAATTGGCAGGTCCCATTATAAACATGCCCGATAAACACACATACACACACACACACACACACACACACACACAAACACACACACACACTATACTAGTCAGTACAAAAATGCTTTGAGTAATTACAAATGTAAAACTGCATTAGTAAAAAAAAGTGTCCTGGGTATGGCACCACGTATCTATAATAAAATTCCAGATGCGATAAAAGAATTAAATTTTACACAATTTAAAAAAAAAATGAAATTGTTCTTGGTTGATAAATGCTATTACACTATTGACGAATACTTAAATGACGAATTAATTTAGAATTACAATTATTAACGTTGACATTGAATAATTTGACATTTTAATTATTTTTGACATAGATTTCTGACATATTTAATAATTCCTCATTTAGTTTTTGACATAATTGGAGTATGAAATAATATGTAATCGTTCAATTTATTTATTTTCTAATTTCATACCATTAATTTTGCATGATTTTCAAATATTTTATTTAGTAAATTTTTATTTGTAATCCTCGGCTAGACTTGCTCACCATATTTGTACGCCTCCTGGCATAACATAGCGCTCTGTTTTTATCAAACATAAGATCTGTATTTCTTTACCTATGTTAACAAATAAATAAATTATTATTATTATTATTATTACACACACACACCCCCCACTCACTCAAGCCCACACATACAAACACATTGATACACACCCACCCTCATTCATAGGCCTCAAGCAGATATTGTATGATTTAAAATTGTTTAAATTTTATTGCATAAAATCTGTGTAAAACTGAAACTGGGAGAAGACACTGATTCCTGTAACACAGGTTACAACCTAGCACAGGAGTCAGAGTTTCCATATATTAATGTAACATACTTTTATGTCAATAAAATATTATTATTATTACTATAGGAGGTCCAAAATTGTACGTTTATTTATTCGTATGGTGTACTATACGAATAAATAAACGTTCTACATTAAACAAAACAAATTCACACTTTGCCTAGCAACAGTAACAATGCAAACGTACAAACTACCCTTCAGTACGGACATCAACATTCATCTATCCATATAGTCCTTTATGTAACTTATGTCCGGTCCAACATATATTTCCATTTACTATAACCTCTGGTCCATGTCTTATAATAAAAATAATAATCATTTTATTATCAGGCAACTAAGGCCCATAGATAAAATACACAAAATAATCTTATAAAATAATAAACTAATACATATTAAAAAAAACCTTAAAACTATGAACTATACACGTAACATTGTCGGCGTCGTGTGCACAGTGTCGCGTAACCGTCCTCGGAAACGTCGTGTTTTCGGCCAAAGGTCCTCTTTCAGACAGGTCTGTAGATGTTGGGTTGGAACTCGTACCACAAATGACTTAAAGTTGATGTTGTGCCGCGATTCCAACCTTTCGACCCTCAGAGTCCAGTGTTGGTCTTCACCTTCAAATACTGCACGATTTCCTCAGTTGTCTTGGAGTGATGCAGACCAGAAAGGTACAGCTGCGTCGTAGGCACAGCAGGGCGCAGCAGCATGTTGGTTTATAGTATCACAGCTTTATATTATGTGTATGGGTGCTACTGCAGTTTTCGATGATATACCAATATGATTGTTTAGGTGGTGTAAATCTACTGGGTCAAACGTCTCTTTTATTTCTGTTTGTCGATGCATAAAGTCCCGTAAGTATTCATAGTAAACAAAGACTTTGAAACATTTTGTGTTACTGAAAACATTTTGCACACACACCTAAACTGTACATAACAGCCTACAATGTTCCCACTGCTGGGATACAGGCCTCCTCTTTAAGAAAGGGAGTGGGCTAATAGATAATCTACCACGCGTGCTCAGTGCGAGTTCGTAGATGTCACATGTCTTCGAATATTGGGTTCTAGGACATGCCGGTTTCCTCAAGATTTTTCCATCACCGATTTGAAAGCAGTGGTGATGAAATCATTTACACAAAGTAAAGCGTCTACCTGGTTACGAACCCAAGACCAACTCTTAAGTCCGTACAACTCGTAAGTCCTAGAGTACCGTATCAACATGGAATAATTTAGGAGGAACCCTTATTCAGCTAAGTAATTGCCTAATAGACAAATTTTTCGAACATAAGAATCTGTAGCGGTATCTACAACGCCACATGTGAACAACGCGTCATACTGACGTCACGCAAAATCCTGCATCTCGCAAGCAAAATTTACCGCGCAACTAGCATAGATACAACGGCCCGATATGAACCATTGAGCAGTTGCCCGCCAGATACAACACCCGTCTGGTCGGAGGATCCTCCCTTTACAATGGAGAATGAGTGAACTTTACACTCTGTTCCTTATACCTCTCTAAATCAATGGATTGGCAATATCTTTCCACATGATTTTCATTTTACTTATTTTTTCATATAAATATACATGTTATTGTTATTATTTTAAATATTAGCATAGATTATGTAAATAAATAAAGACGTGATTCAGATGTCATTGAAAGTGTGTTCCGCGATTAAGGTGCTGATATGTCACAGTCAATCGAACATGTTACTTCGAAAGCTGCAACTTGTAAAACTGCGTGCCGGTACTGTATCAAAATACTAAATATTACTTTATCAAAATATCAAAGGAAAAGGAGAAAAATATTTTTTGTCTGGGAATTGAAGGGGCAAACAGGGGTTGGTTTCAAGTGGGGACGCAGATCGAGTATGGAACCCTCAACGATCTCGAACGAATCCATTTTGCTCTTGACCGATTTTTTATTTGTTGAAATTAAAATGAAATCTTTAAATCTACTTTTTGCTATAATGTGGATAATTAGAACTGCGGAACTTTTTCCTCACGTTTTTGCAATTTGCAGGTCAGTTTCAAGTGCACATAGCCATATAGAATGACTATTTCGAAATAGTCAGAATAGAGCTACCTCCCGCTTCCCCCATAAGGGCAATAAACTACTTTTAGCCTTATAAAAGAAGCAACACAATATTTGACTTCACAGCACTCTACCAAAGTAAACTATAAAATAAATAAACTTTAATAAAGTACGTAGTACGTTTGAGTAAGTAGTGTTCATAGTAAAGTTCAAAAACCGTGTTTCTGAAATAATTTTCTAAACTTGGAGTTATGAAAGTGTTAGTGGTCCTAAGCTTTAAGTGAACGAATGATTTTCGCTAACTTCATTTATTGCCTTCTCATTCCTTAATTAAGACTTTCAAAGTTATTAATTTCAGAATAAATTGGAACTTCAAGTCAGATCATTGAAAACTATGAAGTCTTTAATTAAATTACAGTAAGGACTTCATTTTTATTCTTTAATGGAGAATGTTTGATACTGGTAGTCAAATATTTTAAGATTAAAATGGTTGTGCTTCAGCAATTTACTTAAGACTCAAAAGCCATTAAGATTTTTTACACATGATTGAATATGTCTGCGTGTAGCATTAGGTAGATCAAGTGGTTTTAATTTACTGAGGTTAGTGCTCAGGTTTCATTAAAAATTATATCTATGAGCACTTCAGAAATTATTTTAAATATTATCCTCGCTAATAAATTCGCCAACTTAATGGTTATGTGCCTACATTTTTGTACGAATAATAGTATTTAATTGTTGTTAGTAGTTTATGTTTTATGTTAGTACATAATATATACAGGGTGAATTTTTCAAGTGGGCGTGGATGGCTAAATCCGAAACTATGAGGAATAGCGAAAAATACTCAAAGGGGTCGCGGGCTCGATTTTGATGAAAACTAAAACTGCATCATTGCATTTTTGAAAAATCAATATTTCTAGCCAGGAATCGAACCCGTTGATTTTGATAAAAAAAACACACACTGTATAGTGTCCCTAATAAGGATCAAATTCTGGGAAGTAATGACATACGGCAAATTTAAGGAAAATGTTGGATTTTAATAAACTGCTTCTTGTTTTAAAGTAGGTATTCATACCGACATTACCTGTACCTTGTTCGAAAATGCTATGCTAAATACACCCGCAGCGCAGTCACCTTCACAACATTATGTTCTAAATTCAAATTTTGAATGCAGTACAATCCTTGAGACGTCGAATCCCAGCTATGTATTGAAAACATTGGTCATCATTTTGAACAATTAATCAGTTAAGGTTTAATAGGTAGGTATGTAACATAAAAAAAATAAAAAAGTATTTTGTTAAAAATGAGCTCTTTTCTTTAGTTTCCCGTATGTCATTACTTCCCAGAATTCGATACTTATCAGGGACACTATCGAATGGTGTAATAATACAGTGTGTTTTTTTTTTTTCAAAATCAATGGGTTCGATTCCTGGCTAGAAACATTAATTTTTCAAAAATCCAATGATGCAGTTTTAGTTTTCATCAAAATCGAGCCCGCGACTCCTTTGAGTATTTTTCGCTATTTCTCATAGTTTCGGATTTGGCCATCCACGCCCACTTGGAAAATTCACCCTGCATACTTTGATTTATGTAATTGGTTTGTTAAGCCGGGTTTACCAAATAAATAAATATTCTTCTTTGACTCTAATGATCTAGCCTGCTCTCATAACATAAAAAAATTGCTGAGATGAGTTTTAACTACACCATAATTGAAAACATCCATCAAAAGAAAGAATAACGTTTATTTGGACAGAGTTCGTGAAACAAAAAAAAAAAAAACGAGAAATAATGTTTTAAAACATTGTGCCCCACGGCCACGACAAAAAGGTTCATTCCACAAAAAAAACACGGCTTTTTCTAAAAACCTAAAACTTCCTGCCTCTATTAAAAGCACTTTTCCTAAAAACACCAACGTTGAGTTATTATTTATTACCTGTTTCGCTTATTTTTCTTTTAAAAAAGCTGTTATAAAAACAACAAAAAGGCTTCCAGCCTGCAGCTGCCGATAGTTCTAGAAAAATAAAATAAAGAACGGTGATTGGTCGAAGCAGGCTAATGACTGTTGAAACAAACGCCTTTTATTTTCCATCGGTTTATTTTCGACTAGAAACGACTGGCTCTAATTACTAGTGGGAATACAAAATGGTATAACTATATGTTAGTAGTTATAGATGGTTTATGAGCGTTTACGCCGTACGGCATTTCATACAAGCTTTCAAGCCCTTGTTTTTCGAAATGAATGAACTGATTTCATACGCATAAGCAGGATACAAAGGTCTAAAAAGTTACTTAAGAAAATTTTCGAAAAACAGCGTTACAGCCAAATTAGACCGATTTTAAATTTTCCACAGAAACAGAGATTTCCAGTTATCTTTTTTTAAATAAGATTTATTTCGAAAATGTTCTTTGTCGACCTTTGTATCCTGCTTATGCGTAAGAAGTTTCATTAAAATCAGTTCATTCATTTCGAAAAACAAGAGCTTGAAGGTTTGTATGAAATGCCGTACGTCGTAAAAATGCTCTTAATGTTAAGAGTCGTTTTACAGTCCACTAGCGCCGCCAATCGAAAAAATGTCATAACTCGTAAATAGAATCAAAAATACAAAATGTGGTCTATTATTACTGTAGAAAAGGCAATAACGTAATTTTGTAACACATTGTCAACACTTGAAATATAGCTGTTTAGCTAAATCGTGCATTTGTAACAAAAACGGCCGTTTATGTTTTGAATGCACGATTTAGCTAAACAGCTATATTTCAAGTGTTGATAAGGTGTTATACAATTACGTTATTGCCTTTTCCACAGTAATAATAGAACATATTTTGTATTTTTGATTCTGTTTACGAGTTATGACATTTTTTCGATTGGCGGCGCTAGTGGACTGTAAGAGGCCTCTTAAATATTTTTTTGGCTAAAATATTATGATAATGACATTATTTTTATTATGTAAAAAAAAACGATAACCAACATAATTATTATTATTGTAAGAACAATGTACATTTGAATTGTAAATCTGGCTAGATAATTTATTATTACGTTAGCTAGTTTTTTTTTTACATTACACTAACATCTTATTTGGGATATAGCTCTTTTACCCAGCTTCTTCATAGTTAGAATACATAGCATATTGGTAGAAGCTTTCTTTAGTCTGACGTATAAAAGTGATTCCGACATCATATTTATAGAATAAAGACTTTCATTTCACTTCACCTTACAAATTAAATATTAATAAAAACAGCAAACCTTACAATTAAATAAAAAAACTGTTGTCACATGTATTAAAAGCAAAAAAACTGAAACAATTCTTAAATGATCTGTAATAAATTTTGTGTATAAGACAATGATCAATGAATTATGAATAACTAGCAGCGCCACGCGATTTCACCCGCATAAGTGTCGATCCCGTATGAATATCGGAATAAAAACTATTTTATATCCTTTCTCGGGACTCAAACTATCTCTATACCAAATTTCATCTAAATCGGTTCAGCGGTTTAAGCGTGAAGAGGTAACAGACAGACAAACACGCTTTCGCATTTATAATATTAGTACGGATTACTTAAATGATTAAGAAACAACGATTCTTAAGGTATGGGTTTCCCAAAAAAAGCTGTGTCCGCCTCAAAGCGTCTGCAATTTACCGTTGAATAAAGTCGTTATTTATGAATGTATGTTGGTATGTTTTCCTATAGAGACCAATTTTCGCCACCGCAAAGAAAAACCTGGTGCCATAATTTTCATGACAGCGGATCGCCGCTCTTATATCAAACCGTAGCTATCAAACATTGATACAATTAAAACAACAAAACAAAATAAAACAGAATAAAACCACTCAGGCCCATTCATACAGGCAAACACATACACACATACACAAACACACAAATACACTACACACCTCTCACACACACACACAAACCTAGGTTAATTAATAATAATATTGTAAGTAATACTCTTACCTTTGCACCCCACCACACTTGTAATGGCAGTTCGATCACGGTGGTGGCGGAAGTAACTGGTGCTTATAGCACAGGAGTCCTCCTAGTTTAAGCCCAGTTGCATCATGTTTTGTATCTTGCCACTGAGTTACAAAGTCTAATTTAATAACAAATAAATATTATTATTATTATTGATACAATTTACAACACTTAAAAATATTTATTACTCAATCACGCTGCAAAGACTTAACAGTTTTGGTTGCCTGGTATTGTTTAAATAAGGAGACGTGGAGATGGTTTTAATGTTTTTATTTACTTCTAAACTATTGTTTTAACGTCGATTTTATTTAGAGACACGCACAAGGAAAAAATCATGAGCTTACTCTTAGCAAAAGATGCAGGCGGAAAGAACCATAGATTATATATGGCTTTTTAACTTTTTAATTTCTTATGTTGCCAGGTAACACCTGGCTATCACAGGCAAAACTTAATCCCCTTTAAATGGTTTTCTGTGAATAAAAAGTCCACTGCGACTTGGGCAAAACCAGGTTACGGTTAAATTCCAAATAAAATGTTGTACTTAGACGCTTAGATGTTGTACTTAGTTCGTGTGTGTCTCGAGGTGGCATTGCACAAGTCCGAGGCCATGTCGTTTCATGGGCCCCGGAACGCGCCGCCATCGGGATCCCAACTAACGGTAGGAGGGGTTCACATCGGCGTCGGGATGACGATGAAATACCTGGGTCTCGTCCTCGACAGCCGGTGGAACTTCGTGGAGCATTTCCGACGTTTGGCCCCCAAACTGGAACGGGCCGGGGCCGCCTTCAAGCGGCTCTTGCCCAACCTGGGGGGGCCAAACGGTTCCTGCCGGAGGCTTTACGCGGGGGTCGTGCGGTCCATGGCCATATACGGGGCCCCGGTGTGGGCGCGTTCACTGCGGCGGCGAGCCGCCCACTACCTGAACGCGCCCCAGAAGGTGGTAGCCATAAGGGCTATCCGGGGCTACCGCACGATCTCTGGCGAGGCGGCAAGCCTCCTTGCCGGACTGCCGCCATGGGATCTGGAGGCGATGGTCCTCGCGCGCCTGTATGAGTGGCGCGCGGAGGCACTACGCCGGGGGGAGGATCCGCTTCCGCGGCAAATCGCTGCGGAGCGGACGGATCTCCGGCGCGATCTCATGGCGGCATGGAAAGAGCGACTGTCGCAACCCAGCGCAGGGCACGCCGCGATAGCGGCAATAAGACCCCTCTTTGAGGAGTGGCTAGAGAGGCGCCACGGCGCCCTCACCTTTCGCCTGACGCAGGTCCTCACCGGACACGGAAGTTTCGGGAGGTTCCTGCACATCATCAGGCGGGAGGAAACGCCCGGGTGTCACCATTGCCAGGATCGCCCAGAGGACACGGTGGAGCACACGGTGGAGGTCTGCCCTGCTTGGGCGGAGCACCGCCGTGTCCTCGTAGAGGCGATTGGCAGCGACGGCGACCTCTCGCGTCCGGCCCTGGTGCAAGCCATGGTCCGGGGCGAGAGGGAGTGGGAGGCAGTCACCTCCTTCTGCGAAGCAGTCATGCTAGCGAAGGAGGTGGCGGAACGGCTCAGGGAGAGAGCCTCCCGTCCCAGCCGCCGCGGGAGACGCTCCGGGCGTCGGGAGCCGCGTGACGACTCCCGGCCACCGTAGGCGCGGGCCTGCGGGCGGAGAGTAATGGGTAGCTCACCGCCCGATCAGGACCAGGCCCGTGCCGGACGGCGCGTACGTGTTCCACGCGCGCCTCAAAGAGATGTCAGCATCGAGGAGGGGCCCCTTAGGGCCGAAGCCTGCCGGGTCAGCGGGATTGTCCGAAAGGGTTACCGCTGGCCCGGAACATAAAGGGCTAAGGAAGGAACACGGGTGGGTTTTAGTCAGTAAGAGTCTGACACTCCCTTCCGCTCCACCCAGAGCGGGAGGAGTCATTTGATGATTTCCCATCCTCAAAAAAAAAAAAAAAAAAAGACGCTAAAATAAGACCATTTAATCAATGTTTTAAATAGCTCTATTAAAAGGGAAACTCAACATCTTTTCCCAACATCGCTAATTATCGTGACTAAAGGCTAAACCGCAGAGAAAACGAAAGAAAAACTTTCCAGCAGCTTGCCCGGTTAGTTTATGTTCTAAACGCGCCAAACTATGATGATTTATTTTCCAAGTATCTAACTGGATATAGAACAGAAAACGGAGGTCTGCTGAAATTTACTGGCTTTTACCTAGTTTTATATAAAGTGTTAAAATATGAAACTAACTAGCGCTATAATAAGGCTAACTAGGTTTTACCCGCTAGTACGTCCGCATGGTTATAAATTTGGAATTGCATTCTTTAGGTATACTGTTATTCGCGATAGCGTTGCTTGGAGAATGTGATTCGGGATAGTGTTCACTCGGTATAAAGTGATTCGGGATGACATTGTTTCTGGATGCACTTATACGGGACAGCGTTCATTCGGAATAAAGTCATTTCAAATAGCGTTCATTCAGGATAAAGTTATTCGTGATGGCAGTTTTTCGGGATACGTTTTTCGATATTTCAAGATTCGGCCTAACGTATAGGAGTTGGATTACGGATACGAACATAACATTTACCCAAGGCCTTTTGGTGTTTATTTGAGAAAAGTCTATTTTAGGAGACATTAATACCCTCTAAGGAGTATAAATCTTACTTTCTTGTTTCTATTTTAGCGTCTTGGGTTGTGCGCCTGCCCGTTAGATAATCTCGGAACTGCTTTGTTTGCGGGCTTTTAACCTTACTAGTAATAGTTTAAGTAAGATGGCCTCGTTGGTGTAGTGGACACAAGCGCCACTGCTGAGCATGAGGCCCCGGGTTCGATTCCCGGGTCGGGAAAAGTGTTGTTCCAGACCCGGGAATTTCCCTTTGGAATTTCTCAGTAGCAGCCCGGAGTGTTTGTGCCCGGTTGATGGCAATAGGCTTGCCTCTATTACATGAGACTTAAACATAACTGGTGAAATGTGGGTGTACTATAGGTAGACGCCAGCACATCAAGCTACTACAATCTGTCAAATTTCTTTAATAGATTTTCAACTTTATCGCTAAAGCATGAGGTTCAAAGTTGATTGGGAAAATTTGACAGTTTCGGGTAGCTTGATGTGCTGGCGTCTGTACATCTCTGCCCAAAACCTTTGTCAATACAGGCGTGATGTTATGTTATATAATTATAAGTAGGTATTTCCTTTCTTACTAGTGACACATGCATATATCGTTTTAATATGGCCAAAAAAAAAATTATTCTCGTATAGGTACATTTATACAAGGTGTTATTTTTATATCCCATAACTCTAGGGTATGGATGAGACCATATCAAAGAATCAACGGCTTATGAATTATTTTTCAATTACCTATATATTTTTTTGGTTTCATTTTTCATACAAAATAATTCGGCAAAGTCATGATTATTAATGTAAAACACCCTTACATGAAATATGACAACGTCGCATTTTCTTAGCTTTATATGAATGCGTGGTTTGAATTTAAATAAATTACTCGTAGGTATTTATAAATGAAACTTACATGATAATATGTTATCTTCAAATCTGCATTTTTGGACCACAATATACTAGGACTTTTTGTATTATTTTTACTTATATAATATAACCCTAGAGTTATGGGATATGAAAAAAAAACACGTTGTATAACAAATTCACAAAGATTAATGTCAGAGATATTGGCGCTGAATGACAAGGAAGGCTTATCCCAACAACATGTAGGATTAACAGACAGGCATAGAGAATATACGATCTGCTAGGATCACATAATACTCATTACGTAATTGTACACTAAGCTATTCTAGGGCTTGTATTAATAAACAGGTCTTAAAATAGCTCCTGACAAACAAATCATAATTATGCGGCAACATGGCAACACAGAATAGAAATGTTATTTGAATTTCATTATGAGAAATATTTAAATGATCCTCGAAAAACGTTTTGATCGTCTATTGTTTTCTTTTTAGAAATTAATGACCTTCTAAAACATTTTGAGCTTCTAATGTTGCAAACTTTTTTGAATAATTGAGCTTTTTTTATTTTTTAGCCTTTTCTCACTGTTGGTCCGAGTAACTAAGCTAATTAAGGTAGGTACCCTGACGAAATGAGTTAGGGTAGGTTGGAATTGTGACCAAACGCGTGCGAGCCGAGAGAGCGCTTTATCCAAGTTAGTCGCAGTTACCTGGCTATTTAGTATTTTTTCACACCACCTGCTTGCTAATATCAAATTATACGTCATGCAAACTTTACCTAAAGCAAGTCATTGAAGCCAATATAATATTGTACCTACTGAACTTCATTATGAGCCGCTGCCGTGTGTAATGTGATTTGAATTTGGTACCTCAATAAACAAAATCGTATGAAAACTTTTACCACAAAAACAATTTTTTTTCTATTAAAGTACTAAAGTACATAAAGTTCTAGTAAGAACAAAGAGATTTAAACTTGGTTTCAGTTGCCATTGACGAACAAAATAACTTAATTAGGTAGGTAGGTACGTCATTTTATTGAGATATTAATTGTGGAATCATAAGTGTAACAATAAAGTTCATTAATTAAATAGATCAAATAAAAAAACAGTGTGTGGTGTCGGGGGACCCCCAGCAGGAACGAAGTTCAAAATGAAAATCCAAAATAGCGGCTGCGAAAATTTGAAAATATTCGCAGCTGCCATTTTGGATTTTTATATGACCTCACTATATCGG
This sequence comes from Mesoligia furuncula, assembly GCA_916614155.1. Classification (NCBI taxonomy): domain Eukaryota; kingdom Metazoa; phylum Arthropoda; class Insecta; order Lepidoptera; family Noctuidae; genus Mesoligia; species Mesoligia furuncula. The sequence continues at coordinate 8,911,319 of OU744799.1, read as the reverse complement.
CGGTATTATGATTTGACTTGGCTTGAGGTTTTACGTTGTTCGTAAATGTCACAATGGTACCTTTATTTTCCTTTGGCGCAGCCGTGAGGCACACTTTCCTGCTAATTTCTTACATCGGACTTTGCACTTTTTATTTTGTTTTTATCTGATGTACGACTATTATCTGACTATCTGGTGTATTGTGTGTCTTTTAGTTTGTGCTAAATAAATGTATTTTCTTTCTTTCTTTCTTTGAACAATATTTATGCAATAATTAATTAAGGACCTACTTTTTTGGTAACTATCCCACATCTAACGTTTATCTTAAAATGGTATGAGTAAAAAATAAATTCAGTAGGTACCCAATAACATAATTGGAAAGAAGTAGGTACTCTATTACCCGTAAAATATAAACCACGTTCTCTTAGTAAAACACGCGGGAACGTGTTTATAAATGACTGTATAAACCTCTTTGTTAAACGCTGTTACATAATCTATGGTACAGCTTTATCTATGGCTTTTGTTCTCAAGCGCAGACTTGTGAGACTTGTGTAACCCCAGCTTAACGCGAACAATGAAGTAATCTTGGATATTCATTTAACACAGCTAATAGGTAAATTATTACTACACATTGTGTTCTGGAATATATCCAAGCTATGTAATGCCTAAGTGAATGTGGACAAAAGACTAGAGCTTACCTAAGAGAACAAACCTTCAGTACTAATACTACGAGGGGATAAAATTTATGAGTTTACTAGCAGCGCCCTGCGGTTTTACCCGGTATTTTTTTATTTTTTTTTATCAAGTGTCGATCTCGTGGGAATATCGGGATAAAAACTATGCCCTTTCCCGGGACTCAAACTATCTCTATACCAAATTTCATCTAAATCGGTTTAAGCGTGAAGAGGTAACAGATAGACAGACAGACACACTTTCGCTTTTATAATATTAGTAATTTAGTATGGATATGTTAGGGGTAATCTTCAGAACTGCTGATCCGATTCCGAAAATTCTTTCACTAATGCGAAGCTACAGTATAAAGCCCAGTGTTAAAGGATATAAATTAGGTGTCTTAAATATAAATTAGTATTAAATTAGAAGATGAAGTCGCGGGCAGAAGCTAGTGTGATATGTTCCCGTGCCCGCATGCGGTTAAATGCCCGCAAAGAGAGTAGCGATTTGACCGAAACATTTCAGACACGCTAATTGTAGCTTTAAATTATAAGCAGAGAGTGGCTGAACGCGTCGTAAAAATCAAAAGGAACTTAATTTCACTTGAATTAAAAATCAACGGATGCTGCGGTAACCGCGTGCGGGCGGAAGGAAAACTACGCCGTGATTATGCAATTTTATAGACAGCCGTAAAATCTTATGATTGAAGTAGCTACTGTACTGTTCGAATCACACTAATATTATAAAGGCGAAAGTTTGTGAAAATTTGTGTGTGTGTGTGTGTGTTTATATGTTTGTTACTTCTTCACGCTCAAACGGCTGGACCAATTTTGATAAAAATTGGTACGGAGGTAGCTGACACCCTGGATTAACATAATTATAGGCTAACAAGTCAGTCGAGAAAATCGGAATCGATGATACTCGTATAAGGGTCCGATCTCAACGACATCACGAGTTCGGGCGCTAAATTTTAATGAAAATTAATAGTTTATCCACACGGACCACAATTTTGGCGTCAAAATCAACCGTGTCGGCGATACCGACCACGTCGCAGCTACAACGCTATCACCAGCGGGACCGCGTACTAGCGGCCTCCATAACGTCACAAAATACAGAGAGTACAGAAGGCAATCACATGTATGTACTTCACTTTTCATACCCACGCTCGGCGGTCGCGCTATGGTTGTCAACTTTGGCTTATGCACAAAAAACTATCGTGGTCGTGGCATCCGTATCTAGTTATTTGATTTATTGTTGAGCTTATTCTAAAATGTTAAAACAAAACAATAAACATAGTATTACAATACAAAAAGTTTACAGAACAAAAACATATAAAACTTTACATTTGTCAATTTTCACTATCGAAAATCCCTAATAACTTCAAAACGTATTACCCTATTTACACTTATTTTGCCCTATCCGTTTTAGACCTAAACCTATCAAATGACACTAAAAACAACACAATATCTACACAAACAAAAATCATGTTTTCAACTAACGTACCTAATAGTTGGTAGCGTGAATTTACCTTACAAAATTTACTTCGTTTATACTGATTCAAAATAGGAAACTGTAATATAAATCAAACTTAGATAGCCATTTTGTTGTTGCTCCATTTTTGAACTTCACACGTGTCTCAAGCGGATGGCACTCGCGCTCGCACCAGTCCGAGATAACGTGTGCGTGAGCGGTGTCTATGTGTGCGTTGGGTCGCACTTTGTATGTAGATTGCCTTCTGTACTCTCTGTATTTTGTGACAACGTTGCATCGACCATTTGATTTCATTTTGTAGTTACCACAACGCAACTGCGACCAGCTGCAGTGATACACGTAACCACTTCTTGCGCACATTTTGTCGCTGCAAAGTGGTGTAGTTGTGGTACGTGTGATCGAGCCCTAAGCAAGCAATTCCTTTGAGTATTTACCCGACGTACCTACGCGTCATCACAAATCATAATCATCTCATATTTCAACACGAACTGCCTTGTGATTCTATTCAGGAATATTAGAAAACCCGCTGCTTTGAGCGAGTTGACTTAAACTTTGAAATGTTGCTTCATATGCCTGCCTTTGTTCTGAGTGTAGCTCATACATAAGTCCTCGTCTGACCTTGTGGCTAAGTAATAACAGCCGCATGGGTCCATCGATCAGGTTAAGCTACACTTGCCGCGGTTGGTCCGTGGATGGGATCTTCACATACCAAGAACCCTCCGTGCCTCGGAAAGCACGTTAAGCCGTTGGTCCCGGCTGTCATTCGTGGGTCTTTGACAGTCGTTATGGGTCGTCCGAAGCCAGAAAGTCTGATAACCAGACTTACCAGTATTACCCAGTAACTGGGTTGTGCAGGTCAGATAGGCAGTCACTCCATGTAAATACTGGTATTCAGTTGCATTCGGTTAGACTGGAAGCCGACCCCAACATAGTTGGAAAAAGGCTAGGCAAATGGTGACATAAATCCATGTGTCAATTTAGATACGAATGAAAGTTTAACATGAAAATACGATCTAATCCATTAAGGAAATACACATTAGCGTCAGCAGACCAGTAAAATGCATTACTTTCTGAACTCTTTATTTTTAAATCGCTTTCTAGTGTTCCGTACCCAACTGGACCCTATTACTAAGACTCCGCTGTCCGTCCGTCTGTCACAGGGCTGTATTTTTTGAACCGTAATAGGTAGGTACAGACGCCAGCACATCAAACTTCTACAATCTGTCAAATTTCTTTAATAGATTTACAACTTTATCGCTGAAGCATAAGGTTGAAAGTTGATTGGGACAGTTTCGGGTAGCTTGATGTGCTGGCGTCTGTACTTAAAATTACACAGAGTATGTATTATGTGGGCGCTATACTTAACAAAAAAAAAAAAGAAAGTTAATAATTAAAGGGTCTTTAAAAGAAACGTGTTTAAAAATGTAGTATTAAATATTGTACGGTGGTACCCTTTTTTTTTTGTTGGGAAATCATCAATGACCCCTCCCGCTCTGGGCGGAGCGGAAGAGAGTGTCAGACTTTTACTGACTAAAACCCACCCGTGTTCCTTCTTTAGCCCTTTATGTTCCGGGCCAGCGGTAACCCTTTCGGACAATTCCGCTGACCCTGACGGGCTTTGGCCCTTACGGGCCCCACGAATCACTTCGTGTCCGAGTACGAGTCGCATATGGCCGCTTTTTATGTATTTGGTACTTGTGTTTGTAAATGCTTTTGTTTGACCCTACCTTTGTTTAAACCTACCCGTAGAGAACAATTCGAAGTTTCTCACAACGAGGTTGCAACACTTGGCGACTTTCAATGTCGATTTTTTCGTAAAATAGCGAATGAAACGTAATACGACACTTTACACCAACCTATGGGTTCGAAAATATTTTGTTCGTAATAACATAAAATTTCATTCAATACTAAAGGATAAAATCGTCTTTGAATAAAGTCAAGTGTATACATACGCTCGTGACTATACATGCCGCTATTCTATTGAATTATATCTGACACGATTAGAACCGATGAGTTGATGATGAGTTTAATGTGCACAGACGACCAGCATTATTGCATCACACTTTTAATTACAATCTGAATCATTTGAAGAATATTGTTAATCCATTGCTACATACGACGCTTGAAAGGCAAAACTGACTAAGCGACATAGAAGCCCTATGTCGCTTAGTCAATTTTGCCTTTCAAGCGTCGATATGTTCGAAGAATTTGTCCGCCCAACGACGGAAATAACGCAAAGAAAGTTGTGGAACTGCCTAAATGTTAGTTGTTACGTAATTACCCCGCTGTAGCCAGCGACCTTGGTAATTTCATTAAGTTGACGCGACCGTCAAAAAGTTTCCTTTTCTATGGCAATTTCGCAAACTTCTATAATTACCTATTTATGAAATAACTCGACAAAGTTTTCTGTTGAAAATGGCACTGGGTGACTGGTATACATACCTACTTACATAGAATACGACACTACACGTGGAACTTTTTATATAATTACTTTCTTTAATAATTTTATATAATAAAAAAGTTTATATATAATTGCTTTCAGGAAATATAATGGCATAAGCGACTTCGCAATTGATTTACCAGCCGAAGTCTGAATGTCACTTTCACGTCAAAAAACAACAAAGTCTATTTTTCTATGTAGGTACCTATTGGAAATTCTCGTCAAAAATGATAATACAATTAAGAGGTTGACAATATAACTTGGCAATAAGCCATTGGAAATATGATGTTCGTATTCCAATGAAGTCACGGGTATAACTAGTATGATAGTATCTACATATCGATACCTTAATTCGCAAACCAGCCAACTCCACATTTCGTCAAAAATATTTTTTACCTTAATTCGCAAACCAGCCAACCTATTGCCTATTAACTAAACAAAAAAAATATTTTTGACGAAATGTGGAGTTGGCTGGTTTGCGAATTAAGGTATCGATATGTAGGTATTTATACAAACGGCAAATTCAAACAAGCTATTCAAAAGCGATTCAGTTGCGGTTCGCTATCATGTGTGTTGTTGACTTGTTAGTATCGATAACACAGAATAGATAGCCAACAGAGACCAAGATTTGTCTGTTTACAAAACCTATACTTACTATTTTTTTTTCTTTATTTCTTTCATTTCTTCTTTCAGGCATCGCAGGCACTTGTGCAAAATGTGAATGCAATAAAAAATCGTTCTATTTATAAAATCATTTTAATTCGAGTATCACTGACTCATAATCGAAATAAAGTCACATTACATATACACAACACTACTAATTCAATTCAACTCATAAATAAAACAATAATAAAAAATAATCACAATTAAATTAAAAATTTACGTATAAAATGAGGTTTGTTAGTCGGATTAGCCTGCCACATGTCGCTTGCACATCAGTGGGAGATGATGGAGCAATCAAGTCTTACCGCGAGAGCGGCCAGCATGCTTTTAGCGCTCCCACGCATTCGCCGCACCAGCGACGTGCCATTCTTGCGCATAGTGGCGTGGAAGCAATCCACGCGCGTTTCCGCACACATAGTCGATGCGCTGCATATATTTGTCTACTTACATTACGAACGATGCCCTCACAGATCTACTGCGCCAAGTGTGTGCGCTATAACAAACCGCACGACCATCGTGACTTTAATCGTAACATTTTTTTTCCACTGGATTTCAACACACCGCTTAGCGCCGAGAGTTCAAAATCCAACATTATGCTTTTTTGACGCGTTCGAAAGAGCTCTCTTGGATTCTCAAAACTCGGTTAATTACCGAGAGTTGAGAATCCAGACGCCATAAAAAAACGTCGCGTTAAAAAACCGCCCGTGCTTACCTGGGCTTCGACTATATTATGCGTCTTTATTTCTTAGCAACTAACAACCAAGGATTTAAATCGTTCGATTTGCCCTCACCATATTTAGGTCGCACGAAAACGTGTCCATACTGAGAAAAGTGAGCTCACATAGCCTACATAGAACGCTAGATTTAATTTTCAGTATTAATAAGCGAGATAATACTATTGAATAAATGTCATTGTGCACAACACAGAAAGGTGAACATCTTCACAATCTTTGACCGCGGTCAAGCGAAGCTAAGGTATTGACTGACCCTTTATTTTATAAACCTTGCTTAAATTGTAAGGTTAAACAGTCACGTATAATTACTTAACATTAAGCAACATTTATAAATAAACCACACTATCTGTCGTAACAGCTGTTTTCACAGTTCAAGTGGTACTAATAATGTGCCATTTGATTGACCGTACCATGCAGCTGTATGGCAGCGTGATAATATGAAGTTTGGTATCTGTTGAGTATTTACTCTGTGCCCTAATGTCTCTTCAAACATACTCCGCGAAGATTGCTAATGATGTCTGATGTTACTTCGTCTGAGGCAACATGTGTGGAGTTCTTGCATTTTACGAATGCGAGTCAATCATTGTAATTAAACCTTATGTCCATGTTCTTAAAGGCCACATGACTGACGCTCTTTTGTGACTTGACCATCGAGTGAGTAGGTACATTATTTTACAGTAGTTGTGTTTTGTGATTCTTGTTTTTTATTTTTAAAAAGGGTTATTATTTCAAAAAGAAAAATTACAGAGCGAAAAAAGTAAACTAAATTATTATTTTATAAAGAGGAATCTTTGAGGTGTGAGATTATGACCGTCGTAAAATATATTAGGTATAACAGTCAACCGTACATAAGTGGTAACATGACATTGACAGTGCTTTATGTCGTAGTAATAAGGGCGATTTTCGAACTGCAAGTGTTAGGCTATGGACACGAAGTAAGCGGAAGCGAGGAGCGGCGCGTTTCAATGCATAGATTTTTTATATGGAACTGGCTCGAAGGCGCGGTGCGTCGCGGGGAGAGGCGTACGAGCGATGCGCACTGGTCTATCGGTGCCCGCGCGTCTGCATTGACGTAATGTTGTACATTTTATTTTTGGTTTTTAACGACTGACGCGACGTTTCAAAATGTTGCACCAAAAAGATGTTGTCGTAGCTGTTTAGACATTTTTTTCGCGAACAAAGACACTAATTTCTTATAATAACACAACACTACGCCGCTCTAGCGCCGCGCGATCTGCCCGCTGGCTTAGAGACCGGCGCACAGTGTGGGAATCTCGCAATCTAGGGGGATTTAATTCCAAATTGAATTAAATAAAAGATACAAGTTAAAAATAATATTGATTGCTATTCAAATAAATAAAAATACTTAAAATAGTGATAGAAAATAAAGTCGTATTAAAAAATGTGATATGAATAAATTTTGTTATTTTAGTCACTGATTCCACTTTCGGCCTCATTTACGGTAGGCACATAAAATCAAAAATTGCATAAATTCGCTCCTTTTTCGCGTTTGGGGTCCAAATATCAAAAAACATTTTTTTGTACTTTCGGGGGTCATTCTGAAAACCGAAAAAAATGTATGACGGTCGCACAAAACCGCAAGTTTTATCAATTGTTCTCAAAAGTTAAGACTCTAAACCATAAATCTATATACAATATAAAATTCAAAGTCCTGACTGACTGATTGACTGACTGACTGATATATCAACGCACAGCCCAAACCGCTGGACCTAGAGACTTGAAACTTAGAAGGTGTGTTCTTTGTGAAGAGTAAGTATCCACTAAGAAAGGATTTTTGGGAATTCAACCCCTAAAGGGTTAAAATAGGGGATGGAAGTTTATATGAAAGTCCGACAGTTTTGAAGTTAGGATCTTCTAATTTTATATTTAGGCTGACAATTGAAAATTAATGTATACGTGTCTCAGCGTTTTTGATAATTCCACCCCTGAAGGGTTAAAAAGGGGGATGAAATTGTGTATAGAAAATCATTAATTTTCGACGTAAAAATCACTAAATTTACTATCTAGACTTATGATTGTAAGCTAACACAACGGTGTTGTTAGAATTTCATCCATTAAGGGGGTGAAAAGGGGGATGAAATTTTGTCCTGACTGACTGATATATCAACGCACAGCCTAAAACGCTGGTCGGTACCGCTGGGTAGGGAAATAATTTTGGAGGGTGTGTTCTTTGTGAAGAGTAGATATCCACTAAGAAGGGGTTTTTGGAAATTTAACCTTTAAGGGGTGAAAAGAGGGGATTTTATTTGTATGAAAAATCTTATTCCTTGAGTTGATAACCATGAAACTTGGCACGAATACTTATCTAAATAAATTATGAAGTTTGGCTTTTTTTTCTAAACTACCCCCTGAAGGGGGATTGGGAGGTGTCAAAGTTTGTATGGAAGAATTTTAACGCGTGGTCCGATTAACTCGAAACTCAGTATTTATACTTAAGACCGAAAATAAAGAATAACGTGTATCATCGTATTTCGAAAATTTATCCCTGACGGGGTGAAAAGTTAATTTTATAGGGGAAGACTTTACTGCGTGGCTTGATTAACTCAAAAATTGGTATAAACAATCTTTGAGTCGAGTAATGAACACATCCCAAACAATTTTACGAAATTCCACCCCTGTGGGGGTGAAAAACGGGGATACAGTTTATAAGAAAAATCTTATTCATTTGGTTAATAAACTTGGCAAGAATACTTGCCTAAGCAAGTAATAAAGTTTATCATTATTCGTTTATCAAAACACCCCAACACCCCTTGTGTTGGGGTGTTAAAGTTTGTGTGGAAGAATTTTAACGATTTACTCGAAACTCAGTATTAATACTTTTGACAGAAAATAATCAATAATAACAGCCGCACAGATCGATCGATCAGGTTACGCAGGCTACGCTTGCCGCGGTTGGTCAGTAGATAGGTGTCCATCTTTACATACCGTGACCTCTCCGTGCCTTGGAAAGCACGCTAAGCCGTTGGTCCCGGCTGTCATTCGTGGATCTTTGACAGTCGCTAGGGGTGGTCAGAAGCCCGAAAGTTTGACAACCAGTCTTATCAAGGGGTATCGTATTTGGGTTGTGGAGGTCAGATAGGCAGTCGCTCCATGTAAAATACTGGTACTCAGCTGCATCCCGTTGGACTGGAAGCCGACCCCAACATAGTTGGGAAAACGCTAGGCAGATGAAGAATCAATAGTAAGTGTATGGGGTTTTCGAAAATTATTGACCCCTGACGGGACAAAAAGTGGTAATTCGATTTAAAAGGGGATTTTAATGAGTGCCTTGATAAACTCAAAAAAAATGGTACAAATTTTGGACTTGAAACTTGGCACAAATAATTATAAAGTTCGAATTTTTTTGGAATTCTAAACTAACCCAAAGGGGAGATTGGGGGTGTCAAATTTAGTATGGAAACATTTTAATGCGCGGTCCAATTAACTCGAAACTCAGTACCTATCTAAGACCAAAATAAATAATAAAGTGGTTCAGGGTTTTTCGAAAATCTACCGCTAATGGGGTGAAGAGGGGTAGTCAATTTCACAGGGCAGAATTTTATTACGAGGCTTGATTAACTGGAAAATTGGTATAAATAATCTAGATTATGTTTCGAAATTCCACCCCTATGGGGATAGAAAGAGGGGATACTGTTTATATGAAAAATCTTATTCATTTGGTTAATAAATTAGAAACTTGGCAATATTTGGGTCAGTAAATAATAAAGATTGTCACTTATAGTTTAAAAAATCCCTCACAGAGGATTTGGGGGGTGACAAAGTTGATGGATTAGAAAAATATTTAACCCGCTGTCGGATTAACTTGAAACTCGGTACTACTAAAACAAAAAATACTTTAAAAAAGTGATTTAGGGTTTTTCAAAAATTGACTCCTACGAATGTGGAAAATTCTACTGCTTGCTTCCATTAACTCGAAAATGGGTATGGGTCTTTGAGTCAAGTTATGAACACATCCCAAACGATTTTTCAAAATTACTCTCCTGGGGGGGTAAAAAGCTGGGATACAGTTTATTTGAAAAATCTGATCCTTTTGAGCTATAAACTAAAAAAATGGCCCGAATACTTATTTATATCTAAATAAATGATAAAAATCATAAACATACATTTTCGAAATTATAAGAGGAAAGTACGAATTTCACGCGGACGAAGTCGCGGGCAGAAGCTAGTTAAAACAATAAAATCACCGTGATATTCAGGTAATTTTTTTAGACACCTTTTGTTTTGCAAATCATCTCTTAAATATGCTTAATTTAACTGTGCTTTCAAATGATGTTATTAGATTAATGTTTAACTATTACTTTAATAAAATACACTCTAACTTACCTTGAAAGATATACACAATACAATAATAAACCAATAAACAAGACTATACGTTAATTTGATCAGTAATCTCAAGTGAAGATGACACTATAATGTTGTTGTTCGTATTGTAAGGGTACAACGATTATTATCTACCCATTTCAACATTTTTTATTTATTTTTCTAACCTACCTACAAGAATTTCTAATATATAGCTGTGATAAATAGGGTCTTAGGTATAAATAGGTTATAACTATAATAACAATGATTAAAATTTATATTTTGATTTAAATCCCCCTAGATTGCGAGATTCCCACACTGTGCGGCGGAATAATTACAGTACATCGGTATTTTGAACTTCGAAGTTCAGTATGACAGTCACGTAACACAGTGTCAGTAGCAATCGCTTTCATTTTGACAGTACGGCAACATTCATTGCGTTATTTACGTTGTTGAGCTGACAAACTTTTCGAACATTTGAAGCAATGGATTAGCAATATCCTTCAAAATGGTTCAGATTGTGATCCATAGTGTGTTACGCAATTAGGGCGCTGGGGCCATATTACGAAGTATTAATGCCATCATGATTACAGTGCCAAAAAGGGACGGTGCTATCGGTCATGTATAGTTCCGTCTCTCTCTTATACTGGATGATCATGATGGCATTAAACCGCCATAATAAGGCACCTGGTGCCGCCCCGCAACCGCTGAATTCGTGTCCGTAGCCTTACCGCTGACGGCAGACTGACTGTGTTAAAATTACTTTTATCTTTTATAGCACTCACTAATCAATCAATGAGAAGCCGATATTTTGATTATAATGGTGTTTGAAAAGGCGTATATTAACATACATACATAAATTCATGACTTTTTCCCATGTAGGTTGATAGATACTGCAGAACGCCACATACTGCGATCCTAATATACTGAAAGCGTATATTTATCAGCACGCGTACCTATCATGACCATCATAGAAACGTGAGTAGACAAAATTACAGATAGAACAGACAAAATGACAAATAGTACAGATTTCTTTAAAAAATTGTCATTTTGTCTATTCTTGCATCGACAAACCCCGTTTCTATAGTGGTTGTTTTAGGGTTCTGTACCCAAAGGGTAAAAACGGGACTCTAATAGTAAGACTCCACTGTCCGTCTGTCCGTCTGTTACAAGGCTGTATCTCATGAACCGTGATAGCTAGATACTTGAAATTTTCACAGATGATGTATTTAATTAATACTAAAAACAGAATAAAATAAATATTTAAGGGGGGCTCCCATACAACAAACGTGTTTTTTTGGGCGGTTTTGCTTTGTGCTACGGAACCCTTCGTGTGCGAGTCCGACTCGTCTTGGCCAGTTTTTTTTCTACGCGTGCAAAATGTGATACCTTGCATCTATTTTATGACTTGCATTATTAATGTATTTTTAACCCTTGTGGGACGTCCATTAAGTTTTCATTTCATTCGTTTTTACTTCAAAAGAAAATGCTAAATTAATCGTTTTATATTTGAAAATGGAGATAAAGTTTTGCTACCAAGCAATTTGCTAGCTCTTTTAGATAAAAACGTATTAAACTACTTGAATTTCTTCTACTTTATCTGTACCTAAAATAGACTTTATGGATGACGTAATAGATATCTGATCAGTTCGAATAGTAGTGAAGAGTTGAATGGACATAAGGCGTATTTTTCTCTGCACTTGTCTGGGTACAGTAATCCATGTTCGTAGGCTTCTTTGAAGACTGCATGGGCGGAACTGTCTTGTTCTGATGGCTCCAATCTGCAAGGAAATATATAATTTAACAACGTACCTAAGCATATGGCAGTAGGTAACTACTGCCATAGGTGTAAACCTAGGGCCTATTTAATGAAACCGATAAGATGTCGAAAATTGTCGGATTGTCGCCACAATCCGACCATTTTACCAGTTTTTTATACATTTTCTGCCTTAACTTTTCGCGAAAATGAGACAATTTTCTAATTTTATGACAAATATGTCGAATTGTCAGTTATATTAAATATGGTCTTGGTAAATGTGTTAGCATCAACACAGTCGTTTAGTTCAAAACAAATTTCTCTTCATTGATAAATATTGTAAACTCCTTTGGTAACAAGTTTAAAGGTATATCTTGGCATACACCCAATAAATAATCTCTTGGATACAGTAGCTGATTTTGAATATCAATCTAACCATTCTGTAGAGATTCCTTAGCACATTTTTCATCCACATCATCCTATTTTATAATGTCTTCCTCTTCCATAGGTACCTACTTCAATCTCTATTAGCAGTCGTCTCCAAAATCACTCTCTTTCTAGCCAAACCTACGATCTATTGATAATTTCATCTATTCTTAAAATTATCACTTTCATGATTGCATCCGATTGCTTGCTGATTTACATCCGTCATCTCACACATCAGGTCCAGTTGAAAACCAGCGTCAGGCATTAGTTGTCTGGCATTTTTTGCTGAACTGGGCCTTTTTGGCGCAGCCGTAAGGCACACATTCCTGCTAATTTCTTACATCGGACTTCGCACTTTTGATTTTTATCTTTTTATTTTTGTTTTTTATCTGATGTACGACTATTATCTATCTAGTGTATTATGTGTCTTTTAGTCTGTGCTAAATAAATGTATTTTCTTTCTTTCTTTCTTGCTGACGATGGTTTTATTGTTGTAGTAATAACGTCTTGTTTATTTATTTGTCGCATCAGCGGGTGGCCGAGATGCGAGACATCGGGTCTTCTTCACGATCCGACATAGTTTAGATAGGTGTGGGCACTGCAGTGGGTACTCGAACGAAAAGATTATTTGAATTTACAGTAACTTTAATAAACTAGCTATTTACAACCGAAACGCACACGTGCGTCGGAAACAAACACGTGCGTTGGTATTGAGCGTTTGCCGAGACTGTCCGAGCTCGACGACTGTCCACTGTAGACTGTCGCAGCACTCGGTCTCTCCACCAGTCCTCGCTGCATCCCCTCCACCGACGATCGTGTCCAAGCGGTAGGGCTCGCTTGCGTTTCCGATCACATGATTCTTCGTTTACCAAACAAATGGTTAGATGGCGCTGTTCACTTTACTGTGTTGCCATTTATCCACGACACGGCCATCCCTGACTAGCACCCGTCCTCGGGTGTAGTACCTGCGGACCAAATATACTCACAGAGTAAACAAGCTCGGCTATCCTGCCAATACCTAATAACTAAGGTAGCTCGGCTATCCTGCCAATACCTAATAACTAAGGTAACTGGATCTCATTGTTACTCTATATTCTCTAGTCTTAATTTACAATGCCTTGTTGTCAAGGTTTCACACTCCATACAACATTACTCATTAGAAAAGGTTCGATTATTAAGTTGAACCAAAGAAAATCAAAATTGTAACGAATCAGTTACTATTTTACTACGTTATCAAAATTTGCGCAAAAACACAGTCCAGAATCACACCAATGATTCTTACCAGATCAGTTGTCACATTTGCTACTGCACATAAGGTGCGGTTGAGACTAGTCACGACATGTGCTTCCTACACATGAGGTGCTCTGTGCATCAACACAGACTAGAATCGACCCATTGATTCTCAGAAAAAGAATACTAGAACATGAAGCGGTCTGTGCACCAACACAGACAAGAATCGCACCAACGATTCTCAAAAATCTAACGCAATATGTGCTACAACACATGAAGCGCTCTGTGCACCAACACAGACAGGACTCGACCGATCAACAAGTTATACCATCACAATTGTTGTGACAAATCAGTTAGAATTTACCGAAATAAATATCATAGGCAATGTATACTCAACTCATGAAACTTTTATTGTAAACTGTGCACCAACACAGGTCAGAATCGCACCAACGACTCTTTACATATCTACCACCACATATGCTACAACACATGAGGGGCTCTGTGCACCAACACAGAAAAGAATCGCACCAACGACTCTTTAGATATCTGCCGCCACAAGTGCTACAACACATGAGGGGCTCTGTGCACCAACACAGAAAAGAATCGCACCAACGACTCTTTAGACATCTGCCGCCACATGTGCTACAACACATGAGGGGCTCTGTGCACCAACACAGAAAAGAATCGCACCAACGACTCTTTAGATATCTAGCGCAACATGTGCTACAACACATGAAGCGCTCTGTGCACCAACACAGACAGAAATCGCACCAACGATTTCTTATAGACCCATCGCCACATGTTACTCATGAGGTGCGGTCTTAAGTTTTGAGTTTGAGTGTACAAGCCATCCTTAATCAGACGTGGTTTCACTACCACCGTCCTCAACTATAACATCTAATTCTCGAGTAACTTGGTGATCGGGTATCCTTCTCACACAATCATGAGGGTATTCTTAGGTTCGCTGAGTTAAGCGTCTTTAAAACAATCATAAAAAAGCAAACTTAGAGGCTAACATTACTTTTGTCAAATCAAATGTTATCGTAATTACATTTTTTTTTAAGACCCTGTGTCACGTGGTCTACTATCTCATCAAAGTGAATATCAGTCAACCCATCATCAGTTGTCACTAAGCTAAGCCAATACACTTTGACGCAACACAATCTTTGATGATAGAGCGACAGAGTCGTAATAAAATGGATGTGACTCACCCAGTATTCATCTGCTCGGATTGCTGACATAGCAAACTTGAACCGTATCACTCGCTACTAGCCGCTGCTGCAGGCGCTGGCCCGAAACCGCCTGAGCCCCTCGCCCTACTGGCGATGGCGCCTCCGTCATTGTTTCGTGGACATCTCGAAGCAAAATGTCTGGTGTTGCCGCATCGAAAACAGATGCGGTCTGAAACTGCCATCCTGCTTGCACTCGTTCTCGTGTGTTAATCTGTCAACAAACATACCCGCAAAGTATCACATTGCTCGGTCACTCCTGACCAAATATGGTACAGGCAAAAACACAATGAAAATTTGGACAAACTAAAAAAATTGCAGAGTTCAGAGCATTAGTCATTATTTGATTCCTAAATCTCAAGATCACATAGTAAACAATCAACTAAGCCAATAAAACATCCTAAGAGCATTACAAAACACAAAG
The DNA here is from genome assembly GCA_916614155.1 of Mesoligia furuncula. Classification (NCBI taxonomy): domain Eukaryota; kingdom Metazoa; phylum Arthropoda; class Insecta; order Lepidoptera; family Noctuidae; genus Mesoligia; species Mesoligia furuncula. Next base: position 8,895,955 of record OU744799.1, on the reverse strand, counting down.
CAGGAATCTTATTCGTGGCCTGTGGCTTTTCATCAAGCCCAACAAACAGAGTCCCACGGACTCAATGGTCTCTACAAGACCCGACCTAAGATTCACCAATATCACTCGACTTAATCTCTACTCTCTTTCATCAACCAGACTTTTACTTGGCTTTCCTTAAATTCGTTAGTAATACTCTGATTTTCTGGCATTTTTCGCAACCTCCCATATGAAGACTGATGAGATCATTAAAAGGGACTCGACTCTTTAAAATCTGTTTTATCAATTTGCAATAAGCATTCAAATTAGAAATCAAAAATTAGGCTAATCTAAGAATTTGAACTGTCTAGTTTCGAGATTACCGAGACCAAGTACAACGATTCCACACTACGTTAGTCAAAGAAAACAAAACCTCAGGTATCCCATTCACGGTCCCACACATTTGTTACATGCGCACTTCCCGCAGGAATGCCGAGTCATCCTTGACTCTACGGTCTTGGCTTCAAGGCTAGACCCGACCATACTACCCAGAGCTACCGCGTACACCACGTACTCACGATACTCTGGTACGGTCTCCGACCCAATGAACCGAGAACCTGATTACACAAACTAAAGTGATGCCAGCTCATCATCCATTTCGTCTACAATCTCAATTGGTACTTGGCCCTCGGGCATCATCCGAACACTGTCATAGAGCGTATTTGTAAGTACGCATCTAAGTCAACCTACTTACCAAAAAAACACCAACCAGAGCCATGTACCATCGTTATCCACATTACAACAATAATCTTTTTCACTAAGAGCCTTAGACACCTGGAAACCCACACACGAGCAAACCAATCTAACGCCACGGCTCTCCGGCCGATTAGCAATCGCATTGCTCTCACACATCCAGCGTATGGATCCGTGTGCATCACCCTGTGACTACACACTTTTTACTACGGCCGATAGAGAACCCTTACTCGTGTGGTTCCCACTACTTATGCTTGCTCATCACCACTGTGATCACCATCTACTCCGACTGGTACATGACCTACTGGCATCATTTGTAATCTATAGTGAGAGTCTTTAAAAATTGCATTTTAAACGAGACTGGGCTTTACTTCTCAATGTAACTGTTTTTGCCGTTGTTTACAAGGGAAGCACTCAGTACCAGAGTCATAACAAAATGAAAACGACTCACCAGATTCGGTAGACAATAGATCTGTAGCTGGCTTAATGGTACAGACATTCACTCGCTGTCACTGCCTCCTTGGCAGAAATCGCGAAGCTTCTTGCACGGAAAACACCGTCCTTGATCAGCGATTATTCATACAGGAGATCCACAGAGTGCAGCGCTCTCCGACACTACCATTCTGCTTGTACACGTCCGTGTGTGTTAACCTGTAACCACAAAAACAAACCAACAGCAGTGCATGTTCCACTTGGCCAATTCTGTTTACCAATTCTGTTTACACATTGTTATCGAAACGCATTACTTAATTTTGTAAAAACGATAGCAATCATCGACAACAAAAGATTCCTCTAAGCCTTAGTAATAACAGGGACAGGTCACGAACTATATCAATTTAGATCACATACAACGCTCATGGCCTTGCTGCCGCAGCAGCTAGTGACACTCATGCCACCCATATCGTCATCACCTCAAGTGATACGATCAACATACTTCACTTTACATAGAGTCCACAACTCCCAGGTCACTACAAGACCAACACAACAATAGTCTCCATTGAGACCCTGGTCCCCGCTGCACCACCAGCTGCCCATCGCTCCCTGAACAACTCACAAGTGAGTTGCAGTTACGACAAGTGCGTACAGTGCGACTTAACCGTCTTCTACGTTTAACTCGTTAGGAACACTACTTAGAGGCATCTTTCGTATGCGACCGTGAGCATACTTGTAAGTACGGTTAGAATTTAAATCTTTTAACGTATGGGGTCACCATCCAAAACATCAACTAATTTAAGCGGACCTCTGAACTTCCGATCTAATTCTGATGATCTGAACTTAGTATCTGATTTTGCTACTCATTTTTTACTAACACTCAATCGCCAATGTTGTTATAGCTGCCTTTGTTCTATCATAATATTACTAATCGCAACGCTACATATGATTTGTTCTGTGCTGAATACACGCGTTTGACCAATACCCGTCAACACAACAACTGTATTAACTCGATTGCCACTTAATTTGGCTGCACAACTCGCTTTTACTAACGAGCATTCAGCACCAGAATGGTAAACAAAACAATACAGCTCACCTTTATTTTGTAACGTGCCTGAGGGCAGATAAACGTCATCCACTCGCCCTTCACTACTTCCAGCACGTTGTCTACCATCAGCTTGGCTGCCACTGCTCGTGCAGGGCCGCGATATGTCCTGGTTTCTCACTTGCAACACACGAAGGGTTTCAATGACGGCTGCGAGGCTGCTTGGCTCGATTCTCAAAGTCACTCCATGTCCTTATCCAGGTGAAATCCAGTCAAAGAAATATCGCACCGTGACGTCAACGCTCAATTCTCCATAATTTTTCAGCTCGAGTGTATCCCAGTTCTGATGTCGCATCAGCGGGTGGCCGAGATGCGAGACATCGGGTCTTCTTCACGATCCGACATAGTTTAGATAGGTGTGGGCACTGCAGTGGGTACTCGAACGAAAAGATTATTTGAATTTACAGTAACTTTAATAAACTAGCTATTTACAACCGAAACGCACACGTGCGTCGGAAACAAACACGTGCGTTGGTATTGAGCGTTTGCCGAGACTGTCCGAGCTCGACGACTGTCCACTGTAGACTGTCGCAGCACTCGGTCTCTCCACCAGTCCTCGCTGCATCCCCTCCACCGACGATCGTGTCCAAGCGGTAGGGCTCGCTTGCGTTTCCGATCACATGATTCTTCGTTTACCAAACAAATGGTTAGATGGCGCTGTTCACTTTACTGTGTTGCCATTTATCCACGACATATTTTACTTCGATGGTCCTAGATTATCATTTGTGACTTCGAGTGACAGCTATGTGAACTTCTCCAGCATTGCATAAATATGTAAACTGTCACGCCCTTCATATCCGGAGGCTTTTGTTTAGGTAGTAAGTTTTGTTTGCATTTTTAATTTTGATTTATTATTTTTTTGCTTGAGTACGTATAGTTTTTATTGTATTTGTTGGTATATTGGCATGGCTAGCTGACATGTGGCAAATAATTTAATTTAATGTTCTGTGTGTTGTATTGTTAATTAGTTTGCATACCTAGTATTGTATACAATGAAGTATTTTCTAACTGAACAGCTGTGCTGCTGGGGAGTTTGTTGCGCCACTTCTTCTCCCCAGCGAAAGCACTAGGGCGTTTTGAGGGACTGTCTTTTGTAATTTTGACGTTCGCAAAGTGCTGATTCTCAGCCAAGTTTAAATAATTGACTTTTGATTTGAATTGATCCGTTAATTTCATCATCATTGGCATCCTTGTTCCATGAAATGCAGAGTCCAGGCCTCCTCCTCTTTTCCATACTTTATTTTATATTAACCTGTACTGTCCCACTGCTGGGCAAAGGTCTCCCGCATATTTCTCTATTCATCTTTGCCTGCTGCCTTTTCCGGCCAGTCAGAGGTCCCAGTCAGAAAGAGGTCGAAGAAGAAGAAGTCGGAGAAGGTCGAGAAGGAGGTTTGGTTGTCGCACATACATTTACCTACATTAAATGATTTCACAAAATATTCTTTCAAAAAGGTTCCTCTACGAACACAATCTTTATATATAAAATTCAAAGTCCTGACTGACTGATATATCAACGCACAGCCTAAACCGCTGGTCTTAGAGACATGAAATTTGGAGGGTGTCTTTGTGAAAAGTAGGTTACCAAGAAAGAGTTTTTGGAAATTCCACCCCTAAGAGGGTGAATGGGGGGAGGGTGAAATTTCACGCGGACGAAGTCGCGGGCAGAAGCTAGTCATCTTGTAATAATAAAGAACCAACACACACGATAAACACGGAAATTTATCGTGTTAAAGTAATAATCTTATTTATTCCCTCCATCCTCGCATACGTTTATGATGCCTTCCATAGTAAATATACGAATAATAATACTTCATAAACGGACCAATAAATGTATAACAGGTTAAACACGATATAAAAATAGTTATAACCAAGAATAACCAGTAGTTTATGATTCAAGCTAGGTCGTAACGTTTTACCCTTTATGTGGCGGTAATTCTCGTGTTTTCCTTCGTAATGAATTTCAACCATTTTCTGACTACAGTTACTAAATCGACCCATTTACACGGAAATTTTTCGCCCGTCGTCGAATGTATTGAGTTGTAAAAGTTTTATGGTCTAAGTGTGTTAGTTACACGAGCTACACACATCGACGGCAGAGGTAACTGCAGCCGTCGACAGGATTATTATTATTATTACTTCTCTGCGTGTCGCTCATGTGTATAAGCACTTCAAATCAAATCAAATCAAATTTATTCGTAAATGTAGGTTCTATTACAATAAGATGTTATAATAAGACGGTCAGTTCGCTACATTTTACTCGAGAGCATACAGATAATAATTAAGTTAGTGGTGTCGAAACCACAGACACACATTTAAAATCAAATAATCCAATTAATTAAATAATAACACACAATTATTTACGTGGTTACACACAATACAATTACCAATGTCAACATAATAATATATATACATATACACAACACAGGGAATCCTAGTGTGGAGACCAGTGATTTATCTGATATAATTATGTATTTTTTTTTTGAACAATAAAGATTATTATTATTATGTCTTTTCATATTTCTTTTTATATTTCATTTCATCATCATCTGCCTAGCCTTTTCCCAACTATTTTTCTTTTTATATTTCATTATTATTCCCTTTATTTCATTTTAAACACATATAAATTATATTTTTAAATATTAGAATATAAAAACATAAAAACATTTAAAAATATAAAAAATAGTAGCCCACCGGTATCGGGAACAGGGTCCAAGCTACCGGCGGTCAGGGCTCCAGAGAGAGGAACCTCCTGACAATGCGAGCCGTGTCCAGAAGTACTGCTTTCTGAATCAAGCCCTTGATCCAGCTGCCCAACGAGAGCCTCTTCAGGTGTTGGTCGAGGCTCTTGGCTATTAGTCCATTGGCTGTTACGACTATCGGCACAATGATTGCTGAGTCAACATCCCACATGTCGACAACCTCGCGAGCCAAGTCAAGATACTTGACTTGTTTATCTTTCTCGGCTTTCACGAGGTTCTCATCATGCGGGACTGTTATGTCAACAATCATTGCGCGACGCTCTGATCGATCCACCACCACTATGTCAGGCTTATTGGCAACAATAGTCCTGTCAGTGATGATGGATCGATCCCAGTACAATGTGATATTTCCATTTTCGAGAACTGGGTCGGGCACATACCTGTAGTACGGAACCTCCGATTCCACAAGGCTGTATTTCAGAGCAAGTTGCTGATGAATTATCCTGGCTACAAGGTTGTGTCTATGCAAGTACTCTCCGTTAGCTAGACGAGAACACCCGGAGATAATATGTCTGATTGATTCTCCCGGCCGGTGGCATGCATTCATATTTCATTTATTATTATTATTATAAAATCATTAAATTAAATGTAATATTCGAATAACCTAAATGTCAGTGGTGTCCTCCATAAACTCATCTAATAATAATAACATTTATAAAATAAAAATTGTTTCAGTTTCTTTTTGAACTTAATATTAGTAAGATTTTTATCTGTCGTGGGATTTTATTGAAAATAACTGGAGCCATTCGATAAATACTTTTACGTAGGAGAGCTGTTTTACTGCGATCAACAAAAAGAATGTTCAAATCCCTTTTCCTTAACCGTGGATCAGCTGGGGCTCTTATTTCGGAAAGCTGTGGGTTTTTCTTAACAAACACTGCCACCTCAAAGATGTATATGAAGGCAATGTCAGAAGCTTCAAGGATTCAAAATATGGTCTACAACTGTCCCTTGAGTGCAGACTACAAATAGCGCGTACGCATTTTTTTTTGGGCGATGAAAACGTAATTATTGTCTGTCGAGTTACCCCAGAAAACGACTCCGTATCTTAGAACTGATTCTACATAATAATAATACATACCTGCCTAATAGGGGAGATGTAATACTATCATGAAGCTAGGATCATACTTGACTGTAAGGGGACATGTCCACGGGCGAGAAAATCGCGGCGATAGTTTCGCCGTGCCATCAAATTTTCGCCGTGACGAGATCGTCGTGTGGAGACACGTTCTAAGAGTGTATAGAAATACGTGGCACGACGATAATATCGCCGCGATTCTTTTGCTCATGGAGACGGCCCCTTAGAGCGATTTTAGACAGGGACAGAAAGAGAAAAATGCGTAGGCGAGAACGATGAGGCTTTGTTGAATTTTGTAGATTTTCAAATATTTTTATAGTGTCGACTTGTTGACTGATTCCCTTTTATTTTATTTTATTTTTTAGATATTATTATATCTATACTATTAATATCCTCGTCTTTAACATTAAATAAAGTTTCATATAGGTATTATATTCAGGTATCTTACTCAATGTCTTAATATTAAGCTATAAGACAAGTCTTGGTGAAATTTCTACAACATTAAGTTACCAAGTTAAGTTTAGTAAGTTATCTAATGTGTGCATTGAGTAGTTAATGCAGTAGCTAGCTACAGAAATTCCCTGTACCTATATAAGCTGGTAAGATTAAGTTCCGAAATGTAGGTACTGAATTATTTACACGGATAGTAAGTACAGTGCTGTGTAACATCATCATATATGATTTGTGTAATATTGTGAGGGAACCGACAGGTCTTAGAACCAAATAGTTTAAGACATAATAAATGACCACCACCAGCTCTCACCGGAACGCGTAGCATATGGTTCATATTCGGTTTGCGCAAATATGACCATGTTTCCGAATTTCGTATGAAGCTCAAGTGGTTACCAATTCGCCTTCACTGGAATGCTCATATTCTTTCTCTTGTGTATAATGTGCTCTTTTCCCCTTCCACTGTGGAAATACAGACGCCAGCAAATCAAGCTACTACAATCTATTAGGTATAATACAGTATGCGTTTTTTTTTTTCAAAATCAACGAGTTCGATTCCTGGCTAGAAATATTGATTTTTCAAAAATTCAATAATGCAGTTTTAGTTTTCATCAAAATCGAGCCCGCGGCTCCTTTGAGTACTTTTGGCTATTCCTCATAGTTTCGGATTTGGTCATCCACGCCCACTTTGAAAGTTCACCCTGTATATATAAATAAATATGCCCAACCTTCCTGATATAGAGAAGTCCTCTCAAAAGAGCCTTGAGTTCCAGCAGTCTAATATAAAAACACCTGCGGGGTTATTGCGTAGCACACTATCATAGCAACGACTTTCATTTTGACAGTTCAACAACATTCATTGCGTTACTACGTTGCAGACAAATTTTTCGAACATAATTATGAAGCAATGGATTAGCAATATCTTTCAAAATTATTTAGATTGAAATTGTTGGTGTGTTACGCAACTAGGGTGCTGTTCTGATTCCCACAGGGAAAATAAACAAGGTAGACAATAATAGGAACATGTGGTTTTCACATTAAATGAAACTATATATCTATAGAAGTATGAGGGGCCCGTGGCTAAATAATAACAGCCGCACAGGTCGATCGAACAGGTTAAGCTACGCTTGCCGCGGTTGGTCTGTGAATGGGTGACCATATTTACATACCGGGACCTCCGTGCCTCGGAAAGCACATTAAGCCGTTGGTCCCGGCTGTCATTCGTGGATCTTTGGCAGTCGCTACGGGTAGTCAGAAGCCCGAAAGACTGACAACCAGTCTTACCAAGGGGTATCGTATTACCCAATAACTGGGTTGTGGAGGTCAGATAGGCAGTCGCTCCATGTAAAATACTGGTATTCAGGTGCATCCGGTTAGACTGGAAGCCGACTCCAACATAGTTGGGAAAAGGCTAGTCAGATGATGATATCTATAGAGGAACAGGGTGTAAAGTTCACTCATACTCTATAGAAAAGGGAGGATCCTCCAACCAGACGGGTGTTGTGTCTGGCGGGCTACTGCCCGATGATTCATGTCGGGCCGTTGTATTTATGCTACATATATTTTGACTACGGTGTAGAATTTGCGAAGTTAGGCCTTGTAGAGTTAGGGCTTGTAGAGTTAGAAGCTTGGCTCTACATGAGATCTGATTACTTTTTGACATTGCGAGCTACATGGTCTCGTCTTGAACATGAAATGTTTTTGTGGGATTTCATTTCTTTTTGTAAGTTGCTTATGATATTTATACGAGTATTTTTTCTGCTGTTCATTTTTCTTTCTTTTTTTGGGGTGTATTTCTTGTACATCAGAGGTGTTTTTTTTCATAGCCCATTCTCTATCTTTGCCTTTATTCTTTGTTGGCTTACTGTTTACAATAAGCGATAGATCAGGGCGATACTTGGCTCTTAGGCGATTATAATATGCCATAAGAAGAATGTACTTGTATAATTTTCAGATCTCAAGCATGAAATTAAGTTTGTATGGGAATTTTAAGTTTGTATGGGAAAACCGAAACAAATCATTCCTTAATTTAAAGGGTAGGGGATGATTTACTAAAAAAACCTGAACCTGATTTATAACAAGGTGGGGTATATAAATTTTCAGACCTCTAACATCAAAATTTACGGAAGTCTCATACAAATTTTCACCCCCAAGTTAAGGAGTTGGGGGGTAAAAGTTTCAAGTTTTAACATTTTTTTGTTGTTTGTGTACTATTACTAGCCTACATACCAAATTTCAGCTTTCTAGGACTTCAGGAAGAACCTTAAGAATATGGATGATCATCAGTGAGTGTCGAAATCGGGGTATTTTAGATATCAATAAAATCTAAAGTATAAGAGCTATGCAATTGAAACTTTATAAGTTTAATAAGTCAACCACTGACATCAAATTCCGAAAATTTTGTTAATCTGGTATAATCCAAACCCAAGTTAAGAAGGTTCAAAAATACGATTGCTTCGAGAAAAGGTAGGTAGTGCCCTTGCGCTTCGCTTGGCTCGTCTTGGCGGGGGCACTCCCGTGCCCCCAGATGATATATTGTATTGGAGTTATTTCAGACATGTATTGTCAAACATTTTGTTAAATTTTTCGAAATTATTGATAAGTTTTGTATAAAACTTATTTATGTTTAAACGATAAACACATACACTTAAAAAGATAACAATTTACATTATCTGCTGTACCTTTTTGATTTTAATATTTAACAACATCAGGTAAATGCAAAGATACGAATACTATAAAGTCACCGACCTTTGGTCTGCAGTATCTTCGCGTACCACGTGGATAAGTGTCTTGTTTTGCTTGTTATCAAAGTGTTAATAAATTAACCCGACTAACTATAAGAGGTGCCTTAGACCATCGAACTGAACAACTTTCACTATGGAACCAACTCTGAAATCACGAAAAAAAAAATCAGCTGTTTAATACAAAAGTTTGATGGTTCCCTTTATGCCTAGCCCAGAAATTTAAATTGGCGATTGATTGATTGATAGTATTGATAAGTAATATAAAAATGAAAAAAAATATTAACTAGTTCGGCAGTAAAAGCTGAGCAGTAACATAAATAAAAATGAGTCGTAACAAATATTTAAATGCGTAAGTAAATAAAAGTTTTGCAGTAAACTGGCTTAACGGGCAGTTACGTGGGCAGTTAAAAATCGGAACTAGTCGGTGAGAAATCTAACTAGGAAGTACCTACTTAGTGCGCGTTTGGTCACAGTTCTAACCTATTCGGCCTTATCACAAAACAAGGTTTATATTTAGACCCAGGTATAAACCATCGAGCTATTTTTGAAATTCGAACTAAATTTCGACAAAATTAAAGCTCTAATTATAAAAATTTACGGCAAACCCGAGTTTAAGTTGTCAATTTTGTAATAAGAACTTAACTTTCTCCAAATAAAGTTTAAGCTTTCGATTAAAGTTAGAATTCGTTCTGTAATAAGATGGATTTAGTCGGGCTGACCTGACTTAGTTACTGCGACTAATTACTGAAAAAGTACATAATAATCATCACCTGCCTAGACTTTTCCCAACTATGTTGGGATCGGCTTCCAGTCTAACCGGATGCAGCTGAATACCAGTATTTAACATGGAGCGACTGCCTATCTGACCTCCACAACCCAGTTACTGGGTAATACGGTACCCATTGGTAGGACTGGTTGTCAGACTTCCGGGCTTCTGACTACCCGTAACGACTGTCAAAGATCCACGAATGACAGCCGGGACCAACGGCTTAATGTGCTTTCCCAGACACAGAGGGGTCACGGTACGTAAAGATGGTCACCCATCCACAGACCAACCGCGGCAAGCGTAGCTTAACCTGATCGATCGACCTGTGTGGCTGTTATTATTTAGCCACGGACCCCTTTCGTTTGAAAAAGTACACACTATCTTGAATTCATGGAAACCTAGTACTTTTTCTTAGGTTACTGCTAAGAACTTTTGCAAATGTGTCGTGAACAGAATAACCGTCTTCATTATGTAAATTGCACCCGTGCGAAACCAGGACGGGTCGTTAGTATTTTAATAAACAAACGCGGTTCGCTGAAAAAGATTACGTAAATCTCCAAACTGTATTAATACCACCTCGCCACTTAATCCTCAAACAATATCACAGATACACAACAGTGGATATTGGAACTTTAACAGGATTACCGTTTGGTCGCGCTAAGTTGGCCCGATGCACGTAGTATCAATATTTGTGTGCTTTGATTAAATTCCGATTCATAGGGCTCCAATTCCAATTGATTCGGTCTTATCAATACTGCATTGTTAGTGGAGTCTATAAATAGATATTGTTGTGAAGGCTTTCCGATAGCGCGGAGATTGAAGAAAAATATGAACGGGTTTATGAATATTGGATGGTTCATTTTATTTTCAAAATGACTGTTCATTTGTAGCGGTATTTAAGTGTATGTACAGTATGATACATCTAGCTGACGGGGTTGTGGGAGACTCTACTCTAAGACTCTACGAAAGTTGTTTGTGCTTGGCTAGACTGGACTGGGCTGGTCCAATTAAATCTGTCTGGTACTTTCCTCAAAAGACCATTTCAGACATCAATCTACTTGGTCTTTATAATATGTGACCAAGATTATGTCTGGACCAAAGGTCGCAGTCTCTTTTAAGGTCCAGGTCTTAGGTAATAGGTACTACGGGTTGGTGTCCGCAACTCCACGTCAATGCGCGTATTTTGCATCCAGGTCTTTGAAGGTAAACGAACTCAAAACTTTGTTTCGATCTTTCTTCTCAGAGTGGTACGATTTATATGGTGTACAGTCAACAAAGCAGATAAATATACAAGATCGTCGCATATACTTGAAGTTTAGTAAGAAACCGATGGATGTTTTCTAATAAAATTTTATTTTATTAATAGAAAACAAACAGCTCATTTATCAATTAAATTTCAGGCAACAACCTCCGTCGGTTTCTTACTAAACTTCAACTATATCCGACGATCCTGGATACTTATCTCCTTTGTTGATTGTACATAATAAAGAGTATTCTATGCTATTCTAGTCTATTCTATTCCGATAGGAAGCGTTGACCTCATGTAGCTAATTTTTTGACGTGTAAAAGTGATTCCAATATCCCATCTATATTTACAGAATAAATAATTTAATTTAAAAATAAGCACGTGCATAAAACATTAATAATTAAGAATGTATCCCACTTATATTATATTTGAACATGAAACACACCACAAACTCACATTTTTTCACCCAAATAATCGTCAAAGTCACATTCCTGCTCCTGTACTTTTTACTTATGAAAACTTCAGCATTCCCTTGTACACGGAAACTGTTTTCAAACATGCGTTTCTTTTTACGGATGTGGCAGTTCCGCCATACTTATTTAATAAGCTACCCTTATGGGCTAGCGAGCCTTTTTATACGAGTTGGTAAATGTGAGATATTACGGGTTCATACAATGCTGGCTTGAAACGAGGCACTGGAGAAGAGTGGTCGGGCTTTTATTTTTAAGTCAACTCGTAATATTGTTTATTCTCATATTTTGTGTGTTCTTCGCAATACCTTTTCAGCTGTGTTTAAGAAGGCGCATGTTTAGTAAAAACTGATCTGATTGACTAAGGATTAAGGATCTGTGTGCACGCCATCGAGACCTTACATTATGCCAGAATTCAAATTCCTACGTTGCATAGATCTCGAGAAATCTTCAAATCAAATCAAATCAAATCAAATCAAATAATTTATTTGCATAATACACGTGAAAAAGGTGTTACAGGTATAAAAGGTACATTGTATTATAACCTACTGAGGTGTGCAAATTAATATATTAGGTACATACTAATAGAAACATTAAATCTAAAAAATAAATTTTAAATTGAGTTACATTATAAAATAGAAATGTTAAATTAAGTAAAATGTCAAATTATTATACACTAGTCAGATCAAAATTTCAATAAGTATTCATTATATTTGCGGTGCCATTTCATAACCGACTCATCTTTCATTTAAATAATCATTAATTGAATAGTAACATTTTGTAACTAAGAATTCATGCAAACATAATTTGAACTGGTTCATTTTGTGTAGGTCTGTGATACTTTTTGGCAACTTATTGTATACTTTGGGTGCCATGCCCAAAATGTTTTTACTATAGACTGCTTTTTTATGACGTCTTGCGCATATTTTATTTTTGTGTCGTGTACTTCTTGGATGCGAATAAAGATGTAGATTCTCTTTGACAAAGATCGCCACTTCATATATATAAAGACACGGGAATGTTAGTAGCTGGAATTGCTGAAAATGTGGTTTACAGCTTTCTGTGCGTTGTATGCCACACATTGCCCTTATGCATTGTTTCTGGGCTTTGAACGCAATTTCTCTGTCTGGCGAGTTCCCCCAAAATATGATTCCGTAGCGTAAAGTAGAAGCAACATACCCGTGATACGCCATTAATATTGTTGCACGATTTGACACTTTTCTTAGGTTATGGAGAGCATAAGAATACTGGCTAAGCTTTTTGCATGTGTTTTCAACATGTGTTTTCCAGCTCATATTTTTATTTATCCAAATACCTAAGAATTTAGTGTGTTCTACTTCACTGATAATTTTGTTACCGTAACGAATATCCGGTTTTTTAAAGTTTGTTTGTTGTTCAAATGAGATGTAATTTGTTTTTTCTAGATTTATTTTTAAGTTATTTTTAGTTAGCCAATTTATTATATCATTTAAGTTGTCGTTTATTTCTTTTTCGAATGTCATGTCATCTTTAGTTTTGATTAGTATTGTGCTGTCGTCAGCGAATAAAATCATTGGATTATTGATAGTTTTAGGCATGTCATTAATATATATGATGAATAATAATGCAGAAATAACACCGCCCTGCGGCACACCAAATCTGCATTGTCTATGTGTAGAGACATAAGTCTTCTCAGTTCTTGTGTAGGGGCAGATTTTATTTATGTATGTAATTTGTTGTCGATTAGTCAGATATGATTTGATAAGTTCAAGGATATTGCCTCTAATTCCATATTTTTCCAGCTTGTTTATCAGTATTTTATGGTTAACGTAGTCAAATGCCTTTGACATGTCCATAAATAATGCCACTACGGGTGTTCTATTGTCAACGTTAGTTAGAACGTGTTCAACAAGTTTGTAAATAGCGGAGTCAATTTTTTTATTTTTCCTGAAACCATATTGATCGCTAACCAGGATTTTGTTAGTTTCTAGATATGCATATATGCTGTTTTGTATTACTTTTTCAAAAATTTTTGAGAATACCGGAATGAGCGCGATTGGTCTGTAGTTACTAGGATCATGCTTATCGCCTTTTTTATGTATTGGTTTAATTACAGAGATTTTCAATTTTTCTGGAAAAATGCCTGTCTCAATGCTACCATTGATAATATGGCTGAGTATTGGTGCAATGATAGGAGATGTGGCTTTTATTACCTCGGTGGTTATGTCGTCATATCCAGCGCTTTTAGTATTTTTCAGGGAATTAATAATTTTAAATATGTCAATGGGTACTGTGGGTGTCATAAATATTGAATTAGGATGAGAGTTTATTGTTAGTTTACTATTAAGATTAATGTCACTTTGAGATTCAATTTGGTCTATAAAATAATTATTTAATGATTCCGCTATTTGTTCAGGGTTATTTATAATTTTGTTGTCAATTTTTATGCTATCAATACCTTGTTTAGGGTAGTTTGATTTCTGCTTATTAATTATGCTCCATGTAGCTTTGCTTTTGTTTTCAGCCTTATTTATAAAATTATTGTTTTGTGCTTTTTGCGTCTGTTTGATTATGTGTTTTAATCTTTTAGTATACGTTTTAAGTTTATTTTTATTGTCTAGGTTTGGTGACTTTCTATACTCCCATAGCATGTTTCTTTTACGTTTCGAACATTTTTTCAGTCCCGTTGTGATCCACTTTGGTTTTTTGATTACCGAAATTTTTATTTTGTTAATTGGGAAACATAGGTCATAAAATAATTTAAATATGTGGTGGAACTCATTAAATGCTTCGTTTGGATCTGAGCATTTATAGACGTCATGAAATGATAAATTTTGCAGGCATTCCCTAAACTTTCTGATATTTTCATCACTATAGTCACGTTTGTAGACAAACCAGTGAGAGAATGTGCAGGTTTTTTTGACACGACATTTTAGCAGTTGTGCTGTATGGTCTGATATTGCTAATTCTTTGACCTCGCAGCTACTTCCTCTGATATTATGTATGATGTTGTCAATACAGGTCCCGCTACCCAGACGTGTTGGAGATCGCGTCCCCAGAATCAGATTATAGCTATGCAGTATATTTTGAAAAGTAACAGAAATTTTACTATTTTTGCAAATATCTATATTAAAATCTCCACATAGCACAGTCCTGCTATCACGTTTTAAACATATTTCGTTTAATATCATATCTAAATTATTAAAGAACATTGATACTTTATCTTTACTATGATTTGGCGGTCTATAGATACAAATAATGATGATGGGGTGGGAAGTAAGTTTTATCGCGCAGCATTCAATTTGGTTAGTTATGGCCCATTTATTTATATTAATGGTTTCAAATGGATGTGTGTTTTTTACTAGAATGCAGGAGCCCCCGTTTCTATCTTGCCTAGCGTAGCAAGCTGCTAGTGTGTAGTTAGGAATATGTAGGTGTTCCTGGTCATCTTTTTTCATGTTGTGTTCAGTTATGCATAAGATATCTATCGATTTACCAACATCTGCAAGTTCAATCAGATGTGTACTTATTAGATCTGACTTATTTATTAGGCCATTGACATTTTGGTGCATTATAAATATATGATTATACACGAAAAAAATTTGTGTTATTATCTTGATTTATTATGGATTGCAAGTTTGGTGATTGTGAGTCTGTAGGTATTCCTATTTTTTCCGACTGGGAACACTCTGCCTCAAAGTTGACATTGTTTGCGCTGTATATTGTTTTCATAAGATCTTGTAAATCTGATACTACATATCTCGTGCCATAGCTATTCAGTGTGCCTGAGCGCTGATTATACATGTCATAGTTATAAGAAAGATTTAGGTTGGAGTCTAGTAGATACGCGTAGTTATATGCCTGTGTGTCCATATATAGAAGATTATTAAAAGCTTCTATTCTACTATTGTACAGAGTATTGCTATAATTTAGTTGTTTTACATAATAAGTATTATTATATTGAAATTTAAATTTATATGTCGGTAAACAAATAATAATATTAGTGTGAGTTAGTGTTATTAATTTTTCTCGAATAAACATAGTTAGTTCTATATAGTTTTGAGTAGTTCGGAAGTCTTCTTCGCCAATGTAGATAATACAATAGTCTTTTGTTGTAAAGTTTTGAAGTTTTACATCAATTGTCTCTAATACTTGCTTCAGTCCACATTTAGGTTTCCGATAATGGCAAATGTCGTAGTTTTGCAGGGTAGTTTCTTCTGCAACGGTGTACAATTTATTTGATGTTTCACTGCTTAATAAACATATTTTTGGTTTAGTTATTTTAGTAGTAGTAGTAGTCTGCTTGCTGTAAGTTGTGCATGGTGATGTCACTCGGCCAGTATTATTAGCATCCTTAGCAGGACATAATTTTATCGGTGAATCTAAGAACTCAACTTCCCTTTGCTTGCTATCCGATAATTTTTGTTTCTGCTGGTCATTATAAGCACGGCGAGGTGTTATCAATTTTTTGCTTTTCTTAGGTGTACTCAATTCGCTCATTAGCTTTTTCGTCGCTTTGTTAACAATTTCATGCTTATTTGTTATATCGTTAATAGTTTTTTTGAGTTCCGTGTTCTCTATTGATAAATTATTTATTTCTTCGTGGGCTGTACTTAATTCTGACTTTAATTCCTCTATTTGTTGCTTCAACTTTCGTATTTCGTCATTGTCTTCGATTGATATGTTTGGTAAGCTGTTGGTGCTGCCATCTATTGTTGAATTGCCAGATTCAACCTCTGTTAGTGTATCTGACACTGTACGAGTGCGGTTCCTTCGAAAGGTTATATTCTCAAAGAAGCTCATGTTCATTAGTAACTACCCACTCACTCTATTCGTAATGTTGGATACTGCGGTACTGGATACCGTGTTCAAACACAGACTGATTAATAGTTTGTTTCCGTCACAATTTATTTTAAATATTACAATGCTCAAGTTTTAAAATCAAGCGTTCAACGAACATTCCCAAAAAGACAAATCTGTGTGCTGGATTCGAACTCGAGCCTTCCGACGCCGCACGCAATAATTAGGTATGTCGCTTATCGATTTAGCCACAGTGACAGTTATTCCTAGAGTTGAAATTTTTGATCATTAGGCTCGTCCGAAAAAAAAAAGATCGTTACAACGCCGGTTGATTTTTAAACATTTTGAATATTTTTTCACTAAGTGTCACTTTCACAATTTAAGTTTTTTCGTTGTTTATTTTCTATTTACGAGTGTCACATTGAGTAGCAGTGTTTGTTGTAGCCTAAGAATGAGTTTGGGACTTATTGCTGGAGAAATTAGAAGTATTGTTATGAAACGTAGTCAAAACTTTCGAATAGTTCACTTTTAATGTTATTATGCACAGTTCCCTCCACAAACGCTCTGCAGCAACTATTGTTCATTTACACACACGTTACACACAATTTTAGCCACTTTTAGACGATATTACTAATTTTATTAATTTTTTATTACGGAGCTATTGTTTATACTGCCAAGTGGCGCCACCTTCCCCAAGTGGCGCCACCTTCCTTCACCTTCACCCTTCTTCCACCTTCATCTTCTGTAGCAGATGGACAAAAAAGTGATCTTATAAAGGGTCCGTCTTTCCTTTTAGGTCGAAGCCCTAAAAATGTCCACAAAGTGATCAATCAACAACCTATCACAGTCTACTGCTGAACATAGATCCAGGTGGTGGCGTCACAACACACTGTCCTCCGCCTCCCGCATCGAATCTGTCCCAGCCATTTTATTAAGGTCGTTAGTCCATCTGGCATCAGCGGGAGGCGCCCCGCTCTCCGAAACGCGGTCTCCGCTCTAGAACTCGTCTGCTCCACAAAATAATCGTTGTTTGGCAATTCATCAGAATTGAGTCAACTTGGCCGCCTGTCCCCAGCTTGACATTGCTTTCTCAGAACAAAATAATTCGACACGACCTAGCTGCATGGTATTTCACATTCGCTTTAGTACCAAGTATTAAATAGTTACCTAGGCCACTTTACCGTCACACTTTGAATACTATTATAAACTATTTAATTGTATCAGTTGATAGAATCTAATTCTAAGTAATATGATTGGTGCTGATTAATCAATGAAAGACTTAAATAACTATAGCTCTAACTAATATCGTAGCAGTCAGTAATCGTGTCAGACTTGCAAAAAAAATTTGCTTTTCCCGAGTAGCCTTATTGCAGCTAGGTATGTGCAAATTTATCGCAAATATATATAAACCCGTTTTAAAAATTGCCGCGGTCGGCTCTTGGATGGGTGAGCATTCATTACATATCGAGACCCCTCCTAGATTAGGGAAACACGTTAAGTCGTTGGTTCAGGCTATCATTCTTAAATCTTTGACAGTCGTTACGGGTAGTCAGAAGCCCAAAAGCCTGACAAACTGTCTTATCAAGGGGGTAAATATAGTGTTACCCAGTAATTGGGTTGTGGAGGTCAGATAGGCAGTCGTTTCATGTAAAATACTAGTAGGTATTCAGCTGAATCCGGTTAAACTAGGAGCCGAACCCCCAAAGGTGTGTTCCGCATTGTCGAGGCGGGGGAAGCGAAGAGGAACTCGAGGAGAGGCCGCTCGTCAGGGCTTTAGCTGGTAAGCCGACGACGTAGCGGCCAACAAGTAGGTTGCGGCGCCGCTTGTGCAACATCGCAATTGAGGCGGGCCGCGATGTCATATGGGAGGCATCGGGGCTGAGGGTTGGAGGCCGCGGCGGGAGAGGAGTGCCGGTATTGCGGTGCGCCGCTCTCCCTACTTTCCGCGGTCTTGACGGAGTCGCCACCGTCTGATGGCGGACGCAGTGGGGCCGCAAGGGAGGAGGAGTGTTGGTATGACGTTAGCCGCTCTCCCTATCCTAGGCTAATGATCTGACGCGTCGCGGGTGGACCAAGGGTACCCAGACACGGGGTCGTCTGGCGCCCATGTGCTGGTTTGGTCCCTGAGGCGGTCACGGCGCGCTGTGTTCTGGTGCGCCGGTGATGGGGAGTACTCCTCAAAGGAGGGTCCGGTGACGGACAGCCGCGGCGGGTTCACGGAGTGAGTGCTAACGGATACCCGTGTTCCCGCCGTAAGCGGCAGAGGAGGACACCGTGGAATTTTAGTGGGTTAGAGTCCCACATAACTGCACTATTTCCCCGTGGTAGTGCAGAATGCATGAGCATTTCTCCACGTTAAAAAAAAAAGAAGCCAAACCCAACAGTTGTGAAAAGCCTAGGCAGATTAATGTGTAATGAAAAATACAAAAGGTCTTTCAACTGAATACGTCTGCCTTATCAATTGGCAAGTGGCTTGTCTTAAAATGGAATTGGTCAAAACCTTTTTCTCAAAAGGATCCAGTTAATATTGCACAATATTTTAATACGTACAAGCATGGACCAAAGAAAGGCTCGTTTTTAATAACGTCCGAATCAAAAGGCGCTTTTGTCATGTTTTCAATAAAACATCGGTTTGTTTTTAAAATTAAATATGTGCCTTCTTTATTGTTAGCATCATGTATGTACATACTTACATTAATAATAAATTTATTTTTATTTAAGTTAAAAAAATACTTGCTTTAACCGTGTCAAAATCGATGTTTTCATTTAATTTTTTTGACAAAAATTTTGTATTTTATTTAAAATACACATTACGTTTGTGTTAAAGGATTGGTTGATCAGTATTTTAGTCAATTGAAATAAAAAAATCTATAGGAAGGCACTGAATGTACCCCCCATACGTATGCTTTGCTCATATCCTTTGCTAATTAGAGAATGCATCCAATAATAGCTTTGTTTTGTGATGGGAGGTCCTTTGTGTTTTGTGAAACAAAATTATGTTAACAATGAAAAATAATTAGTTCCACGTACCCCAATAACTCATGGAGGAATTATTTAATCTACCCAACGGTAGATTCAATGGAATAGTGTTTTTTGCACATTATGACTGGTGCAAGGTATTAAAGATATATATACCTGCGAATATCTTATTAGCTTATTACCCTAGTATTATGTCGATTTTACATAAAATCCAAGGGATTTATAACAGTTTATTATTCGACTATGTCAGTGAGGAAGTGTTATACAATATAAGCAAACACCATGGACAGAGGGATGCCCCTCAGCTTGATGGAGTGACGACCCTAAAAAGGTGGCTAGGATGCGGAAGGCGGAGGACAAAGTGTTGTGGCGCAGCCTGGGAGAGGCCTATGTCCAGCGTTGGACTGCGATAGGCTAAGATTATGATGGACAGAAAACACAATTTGACCAAATAATAATAATAATAATCGTTTATTTCAGGCATTAGCACCCATAAAATTAAAATTGAAAACTTAGACTAAAAATAAAATAAAATAAAACTTATACTAAAAACATAAACATTTCACACCAGAGAAGCTCAAACGCAAAGAATTACAATTATTTTGTCTCCCTCAGTACATGCAACGCATAAAACACAGCTTTTACTATAACATTTTTACTTGCCACCACACGTGAAAAGAACGACGCCCTGAGCTTCCTCATGAGCGCAAAGAAGTCGGTAACTCCGCTCTCAGCAAACATCTCAGTCGCACTACACCGCCAGGGCAGGTTGAGCATGACCCGAAACGCGTTATTATATTGTACACGAAGAGTATTGTATGCACTCTTCGTGTACTTGTACCAAAGTTAGAACGACTGACAGTAAGCCTGGAACAGGGTTACCTTTACTTGCTTCGAGCAATGGAAGAAACGTCTATTTAGCATGTTACTTTTACATGCAATGCTACGTCTTTGTCTTTCCATGTCATTATAATATTTGTATGAAAATTTTATAATATAACAATTTTGGCAATTTTTTTATTTCAGCTAGGTACCTAATCAAAGTACTGGCCCAAATTATCTGTACAATTTTGCCATTTTGATGTCAGTTTGTTTATCCCTTTACTGTAGAAGTCTGCCGGACAGGAGGCGATGAAGTCAGCGAAAGCGTTTTGTACTGCCTCTTGGGTGTTGAATTTTTTCCCACTTAAAAATTTGTAAAAACTAAGATAACAGACGTTACTCAAAAAGCCGCTAAACTTAAGTGGGACTGGGCCGGACTAAGAGGACCACCGATTAGGTCCCACTAAACGCACGACGCCATCGCCGTGGGCCAAGACGAAGATGACGGGACTAGCTTGACTCCTACCGTAGGGTCTGGCTGGCACTAGCAAAAGACAGAATTGTGTGCAAAAGGGTGAGGGAGGCCTGTGCCCTGCAGTGGGACAGTACAGGCTAATTAGCTTAGATTAGAAAAAATTGTCTAAATTTTGAAAAAAGTAGAAATCTGTTGGGGCCGGTGAGTTCGGTGGGTGACGAAGAGCTTCCAGCTGTAACTCTTGTAGCTTTGCGATGGTCTGTCGTGAAGTGTGAGTTCGCGCGTGGTCGTGGAGAAGCAATCGGGAAGAGCGATTGACCAGTCTTGGTTGTTGAATTGCGAGCTTCTCCATCATTGTTTGCAATTCTTGGCAATAGACATCTGCCGTCACTGTTGTGCCACTCGGTAAGAAGTTGTTATGTACAGACGCCAGCACATCAAGCTACTATAATCTGTCAAATGTCTTTAACAGCTAGCTTCATCTTCTTTAATAGGTAGCTTGATGTGCTGGCGTCTGTACAAGGCCGGCACTGGTCCACCAGACCACAAAATACAGATAGTACAGAAGGCAATCTACATACAAAGTGCGCTCGAGCAAAGCACACATAGACACCGCTCACGGACACGTTATCTCGGAGTGTTTGGGAGTAGTGCGAGCGCGGGTGCCATCCGCTTGAGACACGCGTCTGTGAAGTGCAAAAATTGAGCAACAAAAAATGGCTATCTAAGCTCGATTTATATATTAGTTTCCTATTTTGAACCAGTATAAACGAAGTACCTAACTTTTTTGTAAGGTAAATTCACGCCACCAACTATTACGTAAGTTGAAAACATGATTTTTTGTTTGTGTAGATAGTGTTGTTTTTAGTGTCATTTGTTAGGTTTAGGTCTAAAACGGGCAAAATAGTTATTACGGATTTTCGATAGTGAAAATTGACAAATGTAAAATTTTATATGTTTTTGTTCTGTAAACTTTCTGTATTGTAATACTATGTTTATTGTTTTGTTTTAATATTGTAGAATAAGCTCAACAATAAATCAAACAACTAGATACGAGTGACACTACCACGATAGTTTTTTGTGCATAAGCCAAAGTTGACAACCCTAGTGCGACCGCCGAGCGTAGGTATGAAAAGTGAAGTACATACATGTGATTGCCTTCTGTACTATCTGTATTTTGTGACCAGACAGTCATCTGCCTATGAGTAATCTTTTTTTAGCGCACTGATTAGGTGCTGTACCCGGGTCCACCCACTGAGACGCACGCTTACGGTTGTCGTACAGGATCCACTTTTCATCGCAGGTAACAATTCAATTAAGAATCCCCTCGTTTCTACGCCGATTCAGTAGTGCTATGCATGCTTCGACGCGTAAGTCTCGCTGTTGGTTGCTTAGTTCGTGTGGCACCCACTTATCTAGCTTTTTTTATCTTTCCGATTTGACGCAAGTGCTTCAATGTTGTTTTGACACTAACTCCAAGGCCCGCAGCAAGCTCAGCCGTAGATTGAGTTGGATCCGCTTCCACTATCGAATTTAATTCATCATTGTCGACAATGGTTACCAGCAGACCGTGAGGCTCGTTCTTCAACTCAAAATTTCCAGATTTAAAACGATTGAACCAATAATGGACCGTGTTTATGCAAGCAGTGTTAGGCCCGTACTCGTCGTTGATGTTTCGTGTTGTTTGCGCAGCGGCGGCAGCGGTATGTCCACGTAGGAACTCATATTCGAAAATTGTACAAATTTTCAGTTTATCCATGGTGCCAAAAACTACCACAATTTCACAAAAACAAAAAACTCAAATCAAAAAACAAAAATCTAAAAACAAATGACTGAATTTGAAATGAAATTAACACGGGTTTCGAATAAAATTTATTTGAATTTCGCCAATCCACGGATAATTAAATCTGAAAATGCTGGTTATAGAATCTCCAATTACATAGGTAAATACCTATTATTATGCTCGTATTGTTAGGGTTCCGTACCAAAGTGGTAAAACGGAACCCTTATGGTGAGACTCAAATTGTCTGTCGGTATGTCTGTCAGTCTGTCTGTCACAGCTGGATTTCTTAAGAACTACTAATGCTATCATCTTGAAATTTGGAATAGTTTTAGATGACTATTGCCCAACTATTTTGCAAATAAGAAATAAATAAAAATATATGGATATTTTTTGCAACAGGAACTGAAAGAGGGTCTGAAAAATTCGAAGTAGGGATTTAATTTTACTAGGGCATGTGGGGTATCATATGAAAGATCGTAGTTTGCACATTGTTAAACTTTTTTTTTTAGGCCGCAATTGTTTTCGACTTTTGATGAAAAATGTAAAAAAATCTGGTATTATTCTACGTGATAGAAGTTTATGCAAAGATTACAGGAAAAATAAAACGGAGTCTCTAAATAGTACACTCTTTCAGAAATCATCAAAAAAAGTTACATTAGTTCCACTACCGGTCAAGAGATGCCGCTGACATAAAACTGCAATATTCTACGCCGCAGTGCACACTGTTAAAATTCTCTGACAAATATAGGCCTCGCCGATGAAAATTTAAAAACATGATGGTACGGAACCCTCGGTGCGCGAGTCGGACTCGCTTTTGTCCGGTTTAAATTAATTCCATTTTGCGTAATAACAGTTAAGTAAGCAATGAACGAAAAATGTAATCCAATTCTAAGCCTATATTATGTTAGGTATAATATTGGTGTAAAAACAATGATATTATAAAGGAAAGATACGCTACGTTCATACCGAGCGACGTTCTGTATTGTTGCATTGTTATTACAAAGTACTTACTGCGATAGATAATACGGAACGTATGACACAGAAAGAGATAGCTATCTGTAGTGTTGCTCGCTGCTATTAGCGGGCTAAATGAAACTACAACAATTGTTTGAATTTGTCTGCAACATTTTGCGCGCGCTAGTGCCATATCTACCTATTTAATATAATATCATTGTGTAAAAAACACTAACAATACCAAAGATTGGACAGTCTTTTGAGCACGGCATACGCTCTTCTCACTTATCTCGTGTCGACACGATTGAAGAAATCTCTAAACAAAAAGCAAAAACGAGAGGCGTCGTGGGACACCCGCGGGGTGACACTAACAGTAGTAATGGCTTTTATTTTAATAGTTCAACAACATTCGTTGCGTCATGCGTCGAATCGTTGAGCTCCTCAAATTCTGAGTTGAGCTGCACGATTTTTGACAAATGCGTGCACTGATTGCGACAGGTCCTCTCAATCTGTGTGTTTCTTTCCTCAAAAGACCATTTTAGACACCAATCTTCATGGTCTTCAAACAATCTGACTAAGATTTTGTCTGGACTTTAAAAGAGACTGTGACCTCTGAGTTTGTTTCGGCCTTTCTTCTCAGAATAGTCAGATAGGAAACGCCGACCTCATCTAGTTTAAAAAAAATATAATTGACGTGTAAAAGTGTTTGTACAAACCTACTTACAGAAAATAAATCATTGGCTTAGGTTTAAACAATCACCAGATATAAAGAAATATAACGCCCAAAAAATCGTAAGTACTTACCAGAATTTAATCCCGATTTTAATATGAAATTATCACCAATAAACGTAAAGTCTGATATCCTAAAAAAGGCAAGTATCTTCAGGATAATCGCTGAGCTACCCAAAAAGGTCACGCATGCACCAAATATGTACTAGAATTTTATTTAAAAATTTCATCCAAATATGTTACACAATTTTATCCTAATAAAGTAAATTAATATACAAAAATCATTGTTTACCCAAAAAATATAAATTAAGGTCTAAAGGTTCACCGATTCTACCGTAAAATGTTTATTAAAGGCTGAGATTCTTAGAGCTTTCAATAAAAAAACAACAAAAAAAGTTTATAAACCACATGTTTTATTTCTACATACAAATAAACTTAAAACTTAATAAGGCAGTCCTTAGTGTAATTTTAAAATTTTAATGAAGAGTGGATCTTCAAAAAACTTAATCTTAGTGATAAATGAGTCTTCAAACAACCAACATTAAAACAGTCATTTGTATAGTCATAATTATTAAAAAATATTAATGAAGAATCAGTCTTCAAATAACGACGGGTGGGAGGGGTGCGAATGAAGCCGCGAGACTCAACTAATTTGTCATCAATATAATATACTTGGTTATTTGCATACATTTTATGGCAAACGTAGTGATATATTTGGGTAGTAATGCCACAAAACTTTGGTAGTTAAAATTTGGTGCACGTGTGGCCTTTTTGGGTTATGAAAAGTTTTTGTAGTGCAGGCATGACTTAAATAGCCCGAAAGAATTGGTACAGGTTTCATTTATTTGTACATATTACATTTTTTTTGGATGTGGCTGTTTAGGGTAACGATTGTTTTTTTTTGGTGGTCATTCAATTTCATCCCTAAATCATTTATCGTTTATGTACAGTGGGCTGCATCAATTGGGTACCCCAGTTGTATGAAAATTTTAATACAACTGGGGTACCCAATTGATGCAGCCCAACGTACGTGTTGGAGCAGACAAACTTTTCGAACATTTAACCATTCACATGACCCGCCTCCCCCCGTGACGTCGACCGCATTCTCATGTGAGTGGTTAGAAGCAATGGATGAACAATTCCTTCAGATTGAGATTGACTGTGTGTTACGCAATTAGGTTGCTGGTTGGAACGAAGTTCCTTTCGATTTGGTACACAATCGAAAAAGTGGAACGATTTGAGCATCGCGACACTTGTTGAGCAAAAAAAAAATTCGTGATGACATTTTTAACTATCGTGACGGTCAAATTGTTACACTTTTTTCGATTTAGCTTTTATTCGCAAAGTTTGCATAGTATATATAAAAAAAAAATATAATAAATATATATAGAGAGTCAAAGTATAGATATCTATGGTATATAAAGTCCTATAAAGAACTTAGTACCAACCAACTAAAGGATATTTTTCCATAAAAAATTATGCACAAAGACTTGGTATATACAACAATAATATAAGCTTATTACATTGAGAACAAAGCTCTGTTTTTCTTTATTCCCGACGTTCCGTGCGTCGCGTCGTGATGAAACGTAAACACAGCAGTCAAGTTATATTAAATCGGGGAGGACATCTTTCCGTTTATGACAAACGAGTGTTTTTTTTATGTAGCATGACGTACCTGTAATATATTAAGTTAATAAATCCTCGAATATTTTCTACGTGTGACAAATTTCATCCAAATTGGTTTGGATATTTGGGAGACTTTCATTTCCATCCGGAATTTCGAATTTCTACATCACGATGTTTTTAAGAAAACCGTTTGTGACAATCAGACGGATGCAAAACAGACGATGCAAAATTTATGTTATAACGGTTCCGTTTTCCTAAATCATAGAAAGAAGGAAAAGAAAGAAAAAAGGATTATTTGCGGCAAACAAAACGCAGAGAAAAAATACGAAACACAAAAACCGGCCAAGTGCGAGTCGGACTCGCACAAGAAGGGTTCAGTACCACAAGGCATAAAACGCCGAAAAATACGTGTTTTATACCCCTTTAAATTTTAACTTTATTTTATTTTTATTATTTGTTGATAAAGCGGCAACAGAAATGCAGCATCTGTGAAAATTTCAACTGTCTAGCCATCACGGTTTATGAGACACAGCCTGGTGACAGGCAGACACCATAGGTGATTTTTAACTTTAAGATTTAATCCCTTTAAACTATGTATTGACCTATTGTATCTGTGAATTTTTGTATTTTATTTTTACTGTAACTAATAGTAAATTTTCGCATGCCTCCTATAGCTATGTGAGATGTGTAAAGCACTCTTTATTGTAACAGTACCATATCTCTGGCGAAATAAATTATTATGATTATGAGACAGACAGACGGACAGTGGAGTCTTAGTAATAGGGTCCCGTTTTTATCCTTTGGGTACGGAACCCTAAAAAGAACAAGTTGGGGGAAAATATGCGTCACATCCACGCAAAATATCATCGTCATCATCATCTGCCCAGCATTTTCCCAACCATGTTAGAGTCGGCTCAGTTTAATCTGATATAGCTGAATACCTCCAGTATTTTACTAGGAGTGACTGCGTATCTGACATTCACAACCCAGTCACTGGGTAATACGATACCACTTAGTAGGACAGGTTGTCAGACTTTCGGGGTTCTGACTTCGCGTTTGCTAGGTACACTAACAACAAAGGCAATGTTTGCATCTTGATTACACGAGATGCAGACTCAATTTGCAGCTGCATCTATTCTCTGAATTCGGTTCCATATTTTATCAAAACCCTTGAACTGATTCGTGTGACCCAATAACTCGTACAGAGCAAGGCAGCACTGTTCCAACTCTATCCAATTCCAAAGCATCTTTGTTTACAGTTCAGTCACATTTGTTCCGTAAGGCTGTTGTACACGACACGGTTTCATTACGGAACGGCATATAATCCGTGCCGTAGAAAAAACTTGTCCAACAACAAGGTTCCATAACGACCAGTGGCAAAGGTTCCATACAACTCGATTCCTACCGACTTCCCTTTGAAAAATGGCACAGTCTATAGACAAATTATATAATTATATTAAAGATATCTACTCCGGCTTAACTCTTACAAACATTGACCCTTCGTTACTGATAACTACCCCTCGTCTGTTACGTAAGCTTAATAAGTTCGGTAACAATAGAAAAATTAATTGTGTTTTATTATTGACAGCTGACAATAGCTTCTATATAATGAGGGGCTTGTGGCTAAGTAAAAATAGCTGCACGGGACGACTGATCAGGTTAAGCTACGCTTGCCACGGTTGGTCCGTGGTGACCCTCTTCACATCCCTAGACCCCTCCGTGCCTCGGAAAGCACGTTAAGCCGTTGGTCCTAGCTGTCATTCGTGGATCTTTGACAGTCGTTACGGGTCGTTAGTAGCCCGAAAGTCTGACAACCAGTCTTACCAAAGGGTATCGTATTACCCAGTAACTGGGTTGTGGAGGTCAGGTGGGCAGTCGCTCCATGTAAAATACTGGTATTCAGCTGCATCCGGTTAGACTGGAAGCCGACCCCAACATAGTTGGGAAAAGGCTAGGCAGATGATGATGATGATGATTAGTGACAGTTGAGCTCATATTGATCCATACAGCACTGACGACCGTGCTAGGCCCAGCCACCGCGTGG
The DNA here is from genome assembly GCA_916614155.1 of Mesoligia furuncula. Lineage (NCBI taxonomy): Eukaryota > Metazoa > Arthropoda > Insecta > Lepidoptera > Noctuidae > Mesoligia > Mesoligia furuncula. The sequence continues at coordinate 8,868,003 of OU744799.1, read as the reverse complement.
TTTATAAAAAATAAAGTCCTCCAGAGCGTATTTCGGCCACGGCGGCCAATCTCAACGGAGACTAACCTTCGGCGCGGGAGATATTATAGTGCACAAGTGTGCGCGCAGACACAGGTGCACTTCCTCTTCATTCTCATATAGTCCGACACGACAGGGGCGCAGAACCAACGGCTTAGCGTGCTTTCCGAGGCACGGGGGCATCACATCGCTAACTTCCAAACTCCGGGCAGTTACTAAGAAACTTTGCCCGATCCGGGAATCGAATCCAGGACCCACGAACCCACGCTCAGAAGTCACGCTTGCGACCACGAGACCAACGGGGCAGTTCGGCGCGGCTTATACGCCATGTGTAGGCACACGGCGTATAAACCGCCGTGGAAAAAACGTGTCCGTCAACAAGCTTCCATAGTGATCCATACAACACTGACGACCGTGCCTACACACGGGTCTAAACACGACGAATAAACCGTAGTTTTTCACAACAAGAAAAACGTGTGTGTACAAAAGGCCTAAGGGCACGTTCACACGGCAACCATTTGATTAGATTTTTTCACGTCACACCAAAAAAAAATTAAAATTTTATAAAATCTTCAATCAATATTGGAATTCTGTCCTCCATATTGACAAACGACTGATGCAACACACAAGGGCAACTGGGGGTACGCGCGCGATTGCGTACGATTCTCGAAAGGGCGACTCGTGTGAACGAGACAACATGTACAGACGCCAGCACATCAAGCTACCCGAAACTGTCAAATTTTCCCAATCAACTTTGAACCTTATACTTTAGCAATAAAGTTGAAAATCGAATAAATAAATTTGACAGATTGTAGTAGCTTGATGTGCTGGCGTCTTTACATAAACGCCACTGCGTGTCGTAATCGATAAAAATCGTTACGAGGCGCGGCATTCTCTGTGGCAACTTCGTACGGTGTACGGTAAAAAATATCTCGAACACTACATTTTCCTGTATGGACTCCATGTGAACATTTTGACATATTGTCTACTGCCACTACTAAGTTCGATAAAATCTAGTGTGCCTACGGTATACGGAAAAGTATGGCGGTGTGAACGTGGCCTAAAGGTCGATCAGTCGATACTAGCAAAATATTTGAGACTAATGCAAAGCCGACTTGCGGTCCGAATATCCACATTACCGGATAAGACGATATCCCTTAGTAGGACAGGTTGTCAGATTATCGGGCTTCTGACTTTCTGTTTCCCTAAATTTCCCTCATCATGCTGAGTGGAAGCCTTCTTGTCAGTTATGACGTGTAGCTGTCGACTATTTCTGTTTTGTACTCGTGATTATAGATCTATTTTGTTTTTATTTTTCTTTAAGTTGGAGTTGGAGTTTAGAGTGGCCGATAGGGCTGAAAGGTTCTGGAGTGGCGACCGCATGCCGAAAGACGTAGCGTTGGAAGGCGTCCCACAAGATGGTCCGACAACCTTGTGATGGCCGCAGGAACCCATTGGATGCATGAAACACAGAACCGGTCGAAGTGGCGGTGCTTGGGGGAGGCCTATGTCCAGCGGTGGACGTCTTTCAGCTGAAATGAGGACGATGATGATGATTAGAGTTATCTCTTTGTATGCACGTGTTTCTGTGTCAAATAAACCTAATGTTTTTTTTTTCTTTCTTTCACATGCTAATGCCGATTCACACCTCTTGTTAAGATTTCTGTTTTTGATGAAACCAGTTATCTGATAAATAAGACCTTTACGTTGAAGGTACTGATATTTTTTCCTTAAGGGGCTTACAGGACATAAACGCAAAAAATGCAAGTTTTAGTGTCTAAACACACTATGCAGAAGTTACGCGACCGAAGTTCGCCATGCTTACGCCAGCAATGCTATTTGAACTACTGACGACACATTATGCTGAAATTACGTTGCGTTAAATAGCATTGCAGGCGTAATCGTGCCGAAATTCGGTCGCGCAACTTCGGCATAGTGTGTTTTGACACTTAGAAACAATAAAAGTATATGATTGATTACAGTAAACAAAATCAGAAAAAATATATGATATTCTTCAGGATATATGCTAGGTAGATAGTGTGTTGAAAACATAATACAACTAATTCGATACAATGGAAAAAAATCATGAAGATACCTCGAAAAACTTTATTTTTACAATAAAAACCAAGTATGGTTTTTATTGTAAAAATAAAGTTTTTCGAATAATCTGACAAAAATCAGAATGATTGCATGTGTATTAGTAAATACACATACAATCATTCTGATTTTTGTCAGATTATTCTACAAGCAACATACTAAAACACTAGTGTTTTAATTTTTATGTCCAACCAATAGATTTTTTGTAATTAAATAATTGCTTCATATTTTACAATAAATTACCAGCGTTGTGTCATCACCCTTATATTTCTTTTCTATGCAGTCCGACAGTGACCGCGCTTTAGGTCATGTAAGCCCCTTAAGTAACCTCGTCTTAAGGCATTAAATATGTATCGGTTAGTCAATTTGTCTGACCTTTCTCCAACTAACCAACTTAGGTGGTGAAAGGTCAGACAGATTGATTGACAGGTCGGCTTCCAGTGAACAGGGGATCGATTGAAAAAAAGAAAAATGCGTTTATTGGCATTACAGCAAAATAAATATACCTTAAAAGTATAAAACAGAACACAAAGATTATAATGACGAGGGTTCTCGATACATAATGGATGGTCACCCATCCATCAACCAACTGCGGCAAGCGTACCATACCCTTCAATCGACCCGTGCAGCTGTTATTATTATAAAGTAAAAAAGCGGTCAAGTGCGAGTCGGACTCGCGCACCGAGGGTTTCGTACGTAGACCAGGTATGTAACTACACATTTACGGTTTTCGGATTTGTTCCTTTATTTGTGCTACATGATATTGCCTCTTGCCAAATTTCATGATTCTAGGTCAACAGGAAGTAGGTACCCCATAGATTTTGATTCCTTTGCGAGTGTCAAAATATAAGGTAAAAAAGGAACAAAAACGCCTGTATCTTTTGATTGCGTTAACTTAGAAGTTTGATTTTTTCACCACTTCAAGGGATTGCATCCCTGAGCATTTGATATTAATTTTCAACTTGATAACTTTAGGTCTTCACAGACGGACAGACAGGCGGTCAACGAAGTGATCTTAAATGGGTTCCGTTTTTATTTTTGAGGCACGGAACCTTAAAAACTTAGTAATAGGGTCCCGTTTTTACCCTTTGGGTACGGAACCCTAACAAAGTGGGTCGTATATTATACTCTAAATACAGTCTTAGCCGAAGGTAAAAATACCAATTCTAATTTTACTAAAATAGCTAGGAGGTAAGACATCAGACCAATTTACAACTGTACATTAATTTTACACATACGTAATACGTACTAATTTAAAGTTTAAAAGCTATATTTATTTTACACATACATACTTACAGACGTATTAATTTTAAAGTTTAAAAGGTATATTTATTTGCCGGTTGGTCAAAGTTTCGGAGAAACTCAATTTCATTTTAAATAACTGTTCTGATTTTATAAAAATAAATAAAATATTTAAAAGGCTACGATATATTCACCTAATTAAATATTACCAACCTGCATGCCATGATGCCGTAACACGTGTAATTACATCGTAATTCAGAAGGTAATAGGTACTGAAACTTTAAATAAAATAATAAAAATATTTTATATTTATGTAAGACCTATTTTATTTCACACTATAAATTTTACTGTAACACGAATAATATAAAAATAAAATAATGAAAATATTTTATATTTATGTAAGACCTATTATATTTCACACTGTAAAATTTACTATAACACGAAATATATAAAATTCCATAGAGGTGTATAAGAAGCATGATGAATCGTGGTATTAATGTTGAGTTTCTGATTAAGTTACACACGTCGACATGTCAAGCTATACATTTCCAGTTTTAGCTGACCTCGTATTGTATAAGCTTTTCGTACAAGGAACTTTATAGCTAATGTGTCGTCGTGTAAGTGCATAATTATGCTGGTCCACATATTGGTTTGGTTTGTAGCCAAGTTACAGTTTTTCTGTCATATAACAATGAATAACCCTTCTATAAATTACAGTCATCATCATTTATCATCATTTCAGCCGAAAGAGGTCCACTGCTGGACATAGGCCTCCCCCAAAAGGGGCAAACCCCCCCCCCGGGTTTGCCATAATCGCCACGCTTGGCTGGCGGGTTGGCGATCGCAGTATGGTTTGGTGGTGGAATGCATAGAGAACGCTGCTGCCCATTCTCCGGTACACCCATTAGTCGCCTTTTACGACACCCACGGGAAGTATGGGGTGGTGCTATTCTTTAAGTTCGGCACCACACAGACCATAAATTAAATTACAGTAAAGGATATCATTCAAGTGTCGAAAGCACTAGGAAATGTTGAAGAGCGGGCGTTTTGGGGGAGTGTCTTTTGTAATTTTTACGTTCGAAAAATGCTGGTTATCAGCCTAGTTTGAATCAATGACTTTTCATTTTGATTTTGAACATTTTATACCCAAATTTAAGTATGGGATGCAATAGTTAATATAATGCTTAAAACACTAGTTATAAAATTATGATTTTTGGCTTTTTCAATCTCAAGTAGCAGCCATGGGGTTAATTGTAGACATTCGTTGTAATACTCGTAGTAAAAAATGCTCAATATTTTATATCCCACAAGAAAACAGTACTTTTTTTCTGACCGATTTTATTTGAGTCTTTGGTCAACTGGACCCACTTTTGGGTACGAAATAAATGATGTATTTTAAACAAAACTGCCTCAGTTTTAATTAAAATGATTTAGTATTTATATTACCTATTTGAAACTATGTCTATTCATTAAGTCGAACCGAATCTGCCCGTCGTCATGAAAGAAGACTTCTGGCCGCAGGACGTGGTGCTCCGTCGCTTCCGCGGACAAGTACCACAGAACTGCACAAGAGTTAGCTAGTGAAGTACCTACTATTTTATAATAAAAATATATATTTTTAGGTTATGCTATTTATTGGGCCTGCGTCGCCTGAAATAAATTAATAAATAAGCCGAAGCGTAGGTACTATCCGCAATGAAAGCGAAAAAGTTTTAAATGCCCGGATCGAATTAATAAGCTGACCTACCGATCGCTCTAAAAGCGATAGGGTTGAAAGCGGCACTTTATACCGCCAAATCCTATCCACTAGGAGTACCTACTAGGTACGACAAAGATCTAAATTTTATGAGTTCGTTCGATAACGTTCTCTTGTACTTACGTCTTGTCGACTGATTTATTGAGCTTTAGAAAGGACATTAATGTTCGGGCTGTTACCTAGAAGTGTGCGTCCGGTCGGGTAAAATATATTTTCATGTTCCACTTTCCTTGCAATCTGCACTTTAAAAGTAAAATAATAATATGCTTTTGAACCTAAAAAGGCCTACAACAAATTTCTAAATAAATAGATCGCAGAAAGCGATAAGGCCGCCCATGGCATGTTTTGTAGTGATAAATGTATTTTTGTTATGTATTTTCTGGTATACAATAAATTATATAGAAATAAATAGATGTATCCACATTGCTTTTAAGAAGATAAGCTAAGTATGTAAATAGAATAGAATACTCTTTATTATGCACACCATATAAATTACAGACATAAATACAGAAACTGTACAAAGGGTGACACAATGGGCGGTCGGTCTTATCGTTAAAAGCGATATTTTAAAGACAACCTTAGGATGGATTAAAAAGGGGAAGGACAGACAAATACTGTAGGTAGGTAGTCTGTGGTGTACCATTTACATAATACAATAAATACATACATAAAGTTTATTATACTTATCTAAATAAATATATAGGTACATATAATAATAAGCACGAAACAGGAGCAAAGAAAATATAATGATGATGTTTGAGGAGAGAGGAAGTGCTTTTTAACCATAATTTTAAAAGTGGACAAAGATTGAGCACGCCTTACCGACACGGGCAAGTCTTTCCATAACCGTACTGCTTGAACAGTAAAAGATTTGTCATATAAACTGGACTGTACATGAAGTGCTGGGCAAACGAATTGCGAAATTCCTCGGTTTTTTAAGTCGAGAAGTGGAATAAAACTCCACGCCTGAGTACTCGACAGTATAGCCAGGGCTCTTCAAATCATGAGCGAATTTTGTAAATAGTACTTCTCTCTCAATAGAGTGCACAACACCGTTTTCATGGGAAATGTTGATCTTACTTGTCTTTAACAATTTAATAAGGAAAATTCCGATCAAAATACTTGTTACTACGCTGAAACTGATTCCGATCGGTTTTTCCTGGAAGATCGAAATTCACGGAACTTTCAGCAATTTTTTATGACTTTCACCGAAACTACCGTGAATTTCACCGAAAATCCGCTTACATCTACCAAGCCGCACTGAGCCTGCGTGGTAGATTACGGCCCACTCACACACACAGAGAGGAGGCCTGTGTCCCAGCAGTGGGAACATTATAGGCTAGTTATGTTTATCCTTATACTAATATCCGCTTAAAAATGTAACATAACTCGAACAAAACATAAAAAAAAAAACGCAACCCAAGCTTTCTAAGGACTCTCTGGTTAACTTTGGCATTGTTTTGACACACCCCCAAACTTCTTCTTTTCGAGGAATAATAATGGAATACGTGATAAATCTCCGGGAATTTATTTCACCGCCCATGACCCGCAAATGTGAGGTGAATTCACAGCATTAGATGGATTCTTGAGCGAGACCGCAGCTTTCCAAGGTTTTGTGTGTTGATAAAAGCTTCCGTGATCACTTTATTGATTCAGTTGAGATTTAGCTGTATTGACAACATACGAGATGCGTTAAAGGACACGAACGATGAGGATAAACTATATGCTATAGACACACGTACAATTTTTTTTTTAAATGTCACGAATAATTAGTGAAGCGTGCATGAAAAACAGTGAATGTTGCCTCAGGTCGAAGTCGAGTTTTCTAAGGAAAATTGTTTTTGGTTAACCACGATCAAGAAACATAAAAGATAAAAAAATAAATAAATCGTTGCAGTTAATGATGCAGTCCTTAGAAGTTCAGTCTTCTTAATAAAAAGAAAAGAGGAAATTAATGATAAAAAAACAGTAGCACTACGGGAGTGCCGACGGAAGTAAAAACGAAACACAAACAGAATACTTTGCCATCACTCACTGACATATTGGATTATATGCATTAAAACCGAGTAAGTACATCCCGAGGGCAGCCGAACACATCCGAAGCGGGTATTTTTTGAGCCGTCTTATAAACAAAACACGCGCGGTGTCGCTTACGGTAACAGTGGCGCGAGTTCAATGGTTTTTCCCATCTTAAAAAATGCCCACGCGCCTTAAGAAGTTTTCACTTCAAAAACATAGTAGGTATAGCTTTGCTACTAAACTGCAAAGCAGTGTTTTGGCAGACATAGCTCCCTTAATAGTGAACAGAAACAATGAAAACAAGGAGTGAAGAAACCCATCCCAAACTGTTGCATCTCACTTTATTTTAACACTAGCTGTACCCCGCGGTTACACCCGCATAAGTTTCGATCCCGTGGGAAAATCGGAGTATTCTGTGTTAATCCAGTGTATCAGCAACCTTCATACCAAATTTTATCAAGATTGATCCAGCCGTTTGTGCGTGAAAAAGTAACAAACACACTTTCGCCAATACAATATAAGTGTGATACTGCATTTTAGAATTCAAATAAACACGAACACAAATATGAGGAGTCAGGTACAAGATATTTGTTCCGCCCGAGCTCTGAGTATGCACATGAGATATTGCTTTGTTGGGAGCACGTGGCCTTGACGATATAGAACAGACAACGAGGGCACAGCGCATTCTATTTTACTAGCACTTCACTCGCGACTTCGTCCGTGGATTTCGTACTTTCTCCTACAAACTTAAACAAGGGAGCTTAAGGGCACTACAGGACCTAAATGCATAAAACGCAAGTTTTATAATACCTAAAAGTCTATTATCGAGTACAGCACAAAATCAGAAAAATATAGGATATTCTTCAGGATATATGCTAGTTAGATAGTGTGTTGAAAACACAATACAACTAAATTGATACGATAGAAAAAAATCATAAAACCTCTAAAAACTTTCTTTTTACAATAAAAACCATACTAATATACATTACAATTGTTCTGATTTTTTTGTCAGATTATTATACAAGCAACATACTAAAGCACTAGTGTTTTAATTTTTTAGTCCAAGCAATAGTTTTTTTTGTAAATAGATAATTGCTTCATATTTTGCAATAAATTACCAGCGTTGTGTCATCAGGCTTCTCTTTCTTTTCTATGCAGTCCGACAGCGACCGCGCTTAAGTTAAGCCTCCAGGATAGTTTTGGAAAATAAATAGCTGCGATTTTTATTAATTACTTATAGAAGTATTTGTGCAAAGTTTCAAGTTACGGGAAGTTACGGGTTAAGGAATCTTTAATACAAATTATATTCCCCTATTTCACCCAACGAGGGTGGATTTTTGAAAAATTGTTTCTTGCCTTTCGATTATTTGACTTTAAGATTATTTAAATAAATTTTATAGTTAATCGAAGTAAGCAGTAAAATGCTCCCTTAACCTTTTGAATGTCTTAAGTTACACAGTTCGACAAAAGCAATTGTCTTTTTTATTGTGTCTCTAATTACGGCATTCGATGAGTTAAAAAGTGGATAACCCTTTTTAGGGTTCCGTACCCAAAGGGTAAAAACGGGACCCTATTACTAAGACTTCGCTGTCTGTCCGTCTGTCCGTCTGTCCGTCTGTCTGTCTGTCTGTCACCAGGCTGTATCTCAAGAACCGCGATAGCTAGACAGTTGAAATTTTCACACATGATGTATTTATGTTGCCGCTATAACAACAAATACTAAAAACAAAATAAAATAAATATTTAAAGGGGGCTCCCATACAACAAACGCGATTTTTTTGCCCTTTTTTGCTCGATATCAAAAATGGCAACAGGTAGGCACTTGAAATATTCACAAAATACTCAGTTGTATTTTAACTTTAATAATAAATAATAAAATTAAAATAAAATAAATATTTAAGGGGGGCTCCCATACAACAAACATGTTTTTTCGGCGTTTTTGCCTTGTGGTACGGAACCCTTCGTGTGCGAGTCCGACTCGCACTTGGCCAGTTTTTCACTTAGTTAATTAAGGGTTGAATGTCGCAAAATCTTCTCTCAGTATAAACCTTCGTATTAAACCATTACTTTCGTCCAAAATTCAAGTTTTTATATTAAGCGGTGTGGGCTGTGCCAGAGTCTAACGTACATAACCTGTTCTTTTATATATATAGATAATACCTAGATATCTCTTTCCTCTCTCATATTATTGCATAAAATGTCTTCATTTTCCATCACTTTGTGAACTAAAATTGAAAATTGTGCGACCAATTTTCATTTTAATCAAGCCCTGCTCGAAACTTGTTACTCTTGTAGTCATTTTAAGATGCTGACTTACTGAAAATTAATGTTTAATACCTGCAATTAATTATGGAAAGGCGGTTGGGAGTAGTTAGGCTGAAAATTTACAGCTGATATCAAACGAACCTAGAAAGTATTGAGAATAAGATCCTCGGAAGATGCAATGACTTGTTCCACAATTACGACCTTGATGTTTTCGGTGGTAAGATATTTTTCAACACACTTGCTCGTAAAGAGGCTCTTATTGAACCGCTTTTAGGTCCTTAATGCAGTGTATTAAAAACGCGTGTTTTTTTTTTTATGTTATTCCACTAGTGCATTAACGTCACAGATAACTATTTACTAGTCGGAGATGCACGCTTTTTTAATGTCATCAAAGAGACTTTGTAGACAACTCGTTATAGGTTATTATATTTTTATTATATTATGTTAGTTTCATTACTACTTGTACTATTTATTCTGTGGTATTGCTACAAGTCTCGAATAACGCATGCGCAGTGCATCATTTTGATTTCGCGCGCGCGCCGCCATTCGATGCGGCGGGACGCCGCCGCGCGCCCGAGGAGTGTACCTTGAACCACGACTGTGAGCGGGTGTGTAAAGTCGCTGAGGCGTTCCCGCCAAAAGTTTAGTTTAGTCCATATCTAGTATCTTAATTGTGTTTAGTTAAGTTAGTTCTAATATTGTGTTTTGTGCGAGACGTTAATAAACTGTAAAAACCGGTAACTTTGTTTGTCTTGAGTTGAAATCCCGCCACAATGAACAGTGGTCCTTCGCAGCCGGATAAAATGGACAGCAAAGTTACTGGCGTCGTCACAAGGAGCAAAGCCCACGCTGGAGCTGAGCCACGACCTGAAGCGAATACGACGTGTGTCACTACGATCCCGCGTAGTGAAGTTGTTGCCACGTCGACCGGGTCGCGATCAAGCCGTGTGAGCCGCGAAGCGCTACGCCTCCGTGCCGAGTACAAGGCCGAAGAAGAACTCGCCAAGTTGAAAGAACAGCTTATAAAAAAGAAACTAGCGTTGGACATCGCGGAGATCGAGGACGAAGTATCAGAAAACCGCGCTCACAGTGTATGCAGTAGTAATAAAGTGGATGAGTGGCTAAGTTCAAGTCAAGCCCCATGCGAGCACGCGGATATACCGCCAGCGCCCCGTGCGCCGGCCGGCGCGTGCCCGCCCGAAGGCCTAGCTCGAGAGCGCGCGCGCGCGTCCGCGCATGCGCCGTGCGCCACGCCTGGTTTTCCCGGGCTTTTCGAGCCCGCGGCGTCCATCCCGAAATGTGCGCCTGTCGCTCCACCCGAAGTCACCACCGCTGGCACTGTCGCTGCTTCCGACATCATGCACCTAGCCGACGTTATCATTACGAACATGACGAAGCGGCCACGACAAAATTATGATCTTCCCGTGTTTGATGGCAGCCCGGTAGACTGGTTGTCGTATCGTCGTACCTACGAAGCTACCGCGTGCACGTATAGCTTATACGAGAACACCGTGCGACTACAAGCATCGCTCCGTGGCGCAGCTAAGTGTGCCGTTGAAGGTCTGCTGCAAACCGGGTCCGACCCATCGGACGTAATAAAAGCCCTAGAAGAGGAGTTCGGACATCCCAATTTACTATTAGAAACAGCACTGCATAAAATCCGAAGTTTACCACAAGTATCCGACAGTGGCGTCGAGTTGAGAAATATGACGTGCGTTATACGAAACTGCGTGTACATTCTAAAAAACATAAAAGCAGAAGGTTATATAAATAACCCCCAAATAACGCACGAAATACTTAGTAAATTAACTCATGAGCGTGTGGTGTGAGGGCCACTTTGTTAAAACTCTTTGAAAACGTGCTTAGGATTTAGTGAACATTCCCAAAGAATTGTGAAAGTTGGTATCAGATTTTGTGAAAGTCTAATAACCGAGTTATAGACTGTGAAGTTGGGCCCTCAGTTCTCACATAGAGGATTGAGGGCCCACCTAAAACTGATAAACTATGGACACTACCGAAAAAGTTTTAATGCCAAAATCTAAGCTAATGCCAAACAAAATTTGTGAAAACAAGATATTATCGCAAAACACTGTCCTACTTTGTATATCTTCGTACAAAATGGGCCCTCAATTCTCATACACGTAAAAGTTTATCACGCAATTATAATGAAATCATTAACTTACAGCTACTGTTTGAAATCCTATTCAAATTCAAATTCAAATTCAAATTCAAAGCATTTATTTCAATTAGACCTTGTACAGGCACTTTTGAATTGTCAAAATTAAAATTAAATAGTCTGTCAGTTAGTCCGAAAGTTGAAGCTAGTTGCCCATTCCAAAACGTAGATCTCTATGGAGAAGAACGGGCAAGAAACTCCATGGACACTCTTTTAAATCAAGATATTACAAAATCCTGGGTACATTATTCTTGTTGCTTCTATATGTGAGAACAATGTAAAAAAAAGACACAAATGAAGAAACAATTCAAAATATAAGATTAAAAATAAGCATTGGCAGTTAAGAGATGACCAGTCTCAACCGACGGCGCCCGTTCACGAACATGACGCGTGGATCAGCACCATCCAGCTCAACCAGTTTGTAGGGAACCGAATGATCCAACACACGCGCCACCATCGGTGAGACATTTAAGTGAGCATGACAAGTTCTCAACTGCCATGCTCTTTCAAGTCAACATCAAAATTAAATCATAATAAACGGAAACATGGTTCTTACATTTACAAAATTAAAAAATGCTTCTAAATTATACAAAACTATAGTTTGCAATTTATTTAAGAGGTTAATAGAATTTAAAAAAATAATAAAAAACAATTATATGAACTCATATAACTTGTCAGTAAACTAATTCTGGAGAAAGAACATAAACATTGTCTTGAGTTAATCAGGGCGACCAACTATTCTTATCGTTTAAGTAATCGTTGATGGAATAGTATGCCTTTGAACAAAGGTTGGATTTTATTTGAGCTTTAAATGTATTAAAGGGCAAATCTAGTAATGAAGAAGGTAGCTTGTTATAAAAGGTTATACCAAGCCCAACAAATGAGTTATGAACCTTATGAAGCCGGTGAAAGGGAGCGCGTAGTTTGTCCTTATTTCTAGTGTTAACATTGTGAATATCACTGTTTTTAGTATACAAGTGTATATTTTGCCTAATATATAAAATGTTGGCAAAGATGAACTGTGATGCAACCGTAAGAATTCCAATATCTTTAAAAAAATCTCTTAGAGAAACTCTGGCACCTAACTGGTATATTGCTCGAACAGCTCGTTTTTGCAGGACAAATATATTTTGTATATCAGCGGCTTTGCCCCACAGCAGAATACCGTAGGACATAACGCTGTGAAAATAACTAAAATAGACTAAACGAGCTGTATCAACGTCAGTGTATTGTCTTACTTTCCTGACGGCGTAGGCAGCCGAACTGAGCCTTCCTGCTAGACTTGATATATGTGGTCTCCACTGAAGTTTGGCATCTACTGTTATTCCCAGAAAAACTGCCGTGTCCACAGTTTCAAGCACCTCTTTATCTAAGACGATGTTGGGTCCTAGATTTCTAACATTCGGTAAGGCGAACTTTACACATTTCGTCTTCTTGGCATTGAGGACTAGGTTATTTGACGTAAACCAATTCGTAACTATTGAGAGCGCACTGTTTACGTCGTCAAAATCTTGTCTATTCCTGTCTACTTTAAAAATAAGAGAGGTATCATCTGCAAACAGTACAACGTCACAGATGCCCTTTAAATGGAATGGTAAATCATTGATATATACTAGGAACAAGAAAGGACCCAGTATTGAGCCTTGCGGTACACCTAACTGAACTGGTAGCCCGGAGGATTTCACACCATTAACATCCACACATTGGAACCTATTATGTAAATAAGAATTTATTACGTTGAGAGCTTCGTTTTGGACACCGTAATGACGTAGTTTACGTAAAAGCGTGTCATGGTGCACGCAATCAAAGGCTTTGGAGAGATCACAGAAAACTCCAATAGCATTTTTCGAATTCTCCCATGCATTATATATGTGTTTTAGCAAAGCAACACCCGCATCTGTAGTCGAACGACCTTTTGTAAAGCCATATTGTTCATTATGAAGGAGGCTATTTAAATTAAAATGTCTTAGCAACTGCTTGAGTATTAATTTTTCAAATATTTTGCTAAATGCAGGTAAGATGGAAATAGGCCTGAAATTGCCAACGTCATTTTTATTACCTGATTTAAATAATGGTATGACTTTACTACTCTTCATGAGGTCAGGAAAAGTTCCTAAATCAACACATTTATTAAAAGTAACAGCTAGATAGGGGGCTACGATGTCTATTATATTACTTAAAAGTTTAATGGAGATGCCCCAGTAATCACCGGTGTTTTTAGACTTAAGTGTGTTAAAAACATTAACTACATCACGCGGGGTTACATGTTCGAAGCTAAATAAGCGACTACATTTAGGTACACTGCTATGCAAAAGGTTTTCAGCTTTAGACGGGGAGGAATTTAAGGAGCGAGTCGTAGTTATAGGTATGTTGGCAAAAAACTCATTAAATGCCTCAGCTACGTCAGCTGCTTTGTTAACTAATTTGTTGTCGACCATAATCTCAAGTTGTTTTTCTTGTTTAACCGATTTACCAGTTTCATTTTTAATAATTTTCCAAGTTGTTTTTACTTTATTATTAGAATTTTTAATTGTATCGCTTAAAAATTTTGATTTAGCAAAAGCACTAATCTTTTTGAATAATTTTGAATAATTTTTAACATAATCTAGGAAAGGAGTATCAAACCTGTATTTTTTCAAACCATATAACTCGTATAGTCTCGCTCTACTTTTATAAATACCTGGAGTAGCCCATTGGTTAAAGCCAACCGAGGAGCCATTAATGTTAATGGTTTTGGTCTTGAAAGTAGATTGGTACTCTTTTTGCACAACATCAAAAAGGGCACCATAAATTTCATTAGGATCCTCTTGTTCTACTATAGATGGTGTAATTCTATGAGCTATATTATTTTTAAACATTTTGCAACGACTAGCTGTATAAGGCCTGCATTCAAGTTTATGCGGCTTTTTATTTAATGGCATGGGGAAGCTAGCTAATAAACCACAGTGGTCGGACGTTAAGTCAGTTAACACTAATTTATTTTTGGCATCACAATCACTAAATATATTATCAAGACAAGTTGACGAAGATGCCGTGATCCTGGTAGGTTCAAAAAACAAGTTAATTAAATTATAAGACCTAAACAGATTGAGAAGTCTAATACTTAATGGAGTAACATCTAAAATATTAATATTGAAATCTCCACATAAAATAATACTTTTGTTACTTGATTTCAACCTATTGAGAGAATCCTCCATTACCGATTCAAAACTACTAAAATCCCCAGAGGGGGGTCGGTAAACGCAAATTATAACATATCGCTCAAGTTCAACACAAGACAATTCTATAGTGCGCTCAATTGAAAGATTAACTAAATCTAAACGTTGTTTACATTTCAACTTGTTTGAAACAAGAACTAAAGAGCCACCGCGAATAGCACTTTTTCTCACAAATGCACTCTGTACGGTAAAGTTATCATCATCGATAAACACTACTTCATGTTCTTTCAACCAGTGTTCAGTCAAACATAACACCTGAACATTGTAGTTCTCCATAAATAAACTTAATTCTAGCTCTTTGCCGGACAGACCCTGCATATTTTGATGTACAACATTCAACATATGCGGCTGACCCGTTGTCGCACCTAATAGTTTAAACTACAAGGCGTATCAGAAGTAGTGTTAGTACCACTACTAACAGTAATCGATGGTACACTACAAGTACCAGTGTCACTGAGTATATTGTATGCTAAAAGATTAGCAATTTGTCTCCTACAACTAGGTGGCAAATACATAGTGTAATTTGTCAGTTTGTAATCAGTAATGAATTGATTACAATCAAAATATAAAATAGCGTCACTGTGACGACAAGTCCTATTATAAATGAACATATTTAAATTATAAATAAGCTTATTTTGCTCATGAGATAAATAATAAGAATAAGGCAACGCACAAAAAATAAATTTACAGTTATTGGTCTCATGAAGATGTAACATCAAATGGACACATTCAATTATGTCCTTTTTTCTAACATTTAAACTATCCCCATATAATAATATAACAGTTGAACTAGGGTTTATTTTTGTCAATCTGATATTACTAATTAATTGGCTAATACTGGCACCGGGTGAACAATTATTAATTACATATTGTTGCGAACACTGATTAAATATCCTACCAAATCCTTGACCAAATTTATCAGAAAATACATAAGTAGTGTTAATCAAATTATTCATGGTATTGCTATCATCATTAATACAGCTACCTACTGGCTGAGCCACTGAGGGTGTGGGTGTAATAGGTTGAGGCTGCAGTCCCTGGGAGCAGGTACAGCTAAAAGAGAGGTTATTTGTCAGAGACTCATACCTCTCCGCATTATACTTGACCAGGTCTGCTAACTCATTAGCCTCCTGCATGCGCTTACTCAGGTCTTGTTGAGAAGCCTCATATTTACTAAAGATTTCCTTTAGAGCATATTCCCTAACAAGCAATTCATCCTGCAGGTGCTGAGTGTCTGTGTCATACATAGTATTACATAATTCTAATTCACTGTTACAGTTCTTTAATTCTTGTATTAAATTCAATTTCTTTTGCCTAAGTTTTGTATTTAATTTATTTACTTTTTGGCATTTTAAAGATTTTTGCTATATGCTACTAAATAAATTGTGAAAATTTATGAAATCAAGAACAGGTCACCACCTTTTGTTATTTAAAAGTTATGACCTTGATAAAATTCAGGGCCCTCAGTCCTCCATTTTATTTTGTTTTCGATTTATTACGCTTATCGTATGAAAGATAAGACAAATACAAAATTGTCTCTTTTTGTGAAAAAAATTGTGCAACAAATGCGATACCAGAAAGAAATTAAAAGACCCTTTATTGTATAAGTAAATCGAGTTTTATTTTTATTCTCTGTCTTAGGAAATAGGATGACCACAATTTCTTTTAGATTGCAGTAAAGATTAGTAAATGTAGAGTCATAGGTTTTAATGAACTTTCGCTTATTATCGTCATAGCATTTGTACTCAATTTCGTGATAAAAAAAATAATAAATAGGTGAAATTGAATTACCTAAACAATCCTTAGAGTGACTATCTAAGTACTATTTAGTAAAATATTACGAACTTATAAAATTATGAGTACCTAGGTATCAAAACAAACTTATCTTGAATGTTTGATATCTTGACCGAAGATGATTGAGTGTCTTGACCGAAGATGTGTTTGCGTATTAAAAAATTATTATTATTTTTATTCTTCACTACAACTGTTTCATAAAACTCGCCTTAATGCTTTATTACCTACAACTTCCGCTGCACTATCATAAACTATTGTTTAGTAACTACACTTAATATTACAACTATTGTGCATATATGTAAACAATAATTATTAATACATGTTATAATATTTTTAATATAATATTAGCTAGTTATTAGTTTTATTTATAATATTAGTTAGGATTATATTTAGCCTACATTGTCCCATGGCTGGGCAAAAGCTTTTATAAAAATAATAAATAAATTATTTGATTATTGTCATCAGAACGAACGATATTTCAAGCAAAAATGATTTGGGTATCCTCAACGATACATAATAATAATTTATATAAAAATGACATTGATGAAATAAATTCTAATAATGTAACATATAATAATCCATCTGACATTTGCAATATATTTAATGATTATTTTATTAATTTGACATCTAATCAACCATTTAATTCTAATAATATTAAGCTTAATCAAAACAACAAAAATCTTAACACTATTTTCCTAAATCCTGTAGATGCAAATGAAGTTTATAAAATTATAATGTCCCTAAATAATAGTAAAACTAGTGGATATGACGGCGTTGCTACAAAAGTTTTGAAGGCTTGTGCTACTTATATATGTCATCCACTAGCACATGTTATAAACCTATCTTTTTTGGAAGGTATATTTCCTGATCAGCTAAAAATGTCTATTGTAAAGCCACTATTTAAGAAGGGAAATAAGTCAGACCCAAATAACTACCGGCCTATCACAATAGTACCCATCATATCTAAAATTTTTGAGAAGGCAATGCATATTAGATTACTTAATTTTCTGAGTACACATGACATATTATGCAAAGAGCAGTTTGGTTTCCGTAAAGGTTGTTCAACTGCTCTTGCCATTTTCAACTTTATTAAACTTGTAACAGAAAGTATTAACAATGGTAATCCAGCGGTGTCAATATTTCTAGATATGAGTAAGGCCTTTGATTTTGTTAATCATTCTAAGCTATTATACAAATTAGACTTCTACGGCATAAGGGGCAATGCCTATGAATGGATATCTAGTTATTTAAGAAATAGGAAGCAATATACAGAGATATCCAAAGTTATAAAGAAACGTGACAGAATATATTCTAAAGAGAAATTTAAATCAGTAGCAATAATAAATAAGTGTGGTGTGCCTCAGGGTAGCATTCTCGGTCCTTTGCTTTTCTTACTTTACATAAATGATCTTCCGGAGGCCACTCTGCAGAAATGTATTCTTTTTGCAGACGATACGACAGTTATTATAAAGTGTCAGGATAAAAGCAATTACAATTCAGTTACCGAAGAGACCCTGTCAGCTATAATTAGTTGGATGGGAAATAATGACTTAAATATAAATGTTAGTAAGACCAAATTAATAGAATTTAACTCGTATAATACTAAACAATTAGCTTTAGATATTAGCTATAAAAATGAAAAAGTAGAACAAGTGGATGAAATAAAAATTTTAGGTATTAATATAGACAAAAATCTCAATTGGAAAAGCCATGTAGAATATGTATGTCAGAAACTTGATAGGTTTGTGTTTGCATTAAAAAAGCTACGTCAAAATGTTTGTGTAGAAGCGGCTCTCTCAGCTTACCATGGCTATGTGTCATCTGTCCTAAGCTATGGGCTTATCATGTGGGGTAATTCGACCGATATCGACCGAGTTTTCAAGCTCCAGAAACGTTGCATCAGGGTCATAAACAAGGCATGGTTTTTAGATAGCTGTAAACCTCTCTTTAAAAAGAGTAAAATTCTTCCACTGCCCTGTATGTACATACGAGACATCTGCATCTTTACAAAGAAATAAATAATAATAATATGCATTATTTTAGGCAACATAGCGAAGTTGTGCCAAGACAAAAAAGGGCTAAGTTTCGAAACTTATTATATCATCCATCTGGTCATAAAGATATTTACAAGAAAAATGTGTATAATATGTGTATATTGATTTATAATAACATACCAATAGAATTAAAATTATTGCAGGGTAATGATTTTAAAATCAAATTGACAGAGTGGCTACAAAATAGTTGCTTCTATAGCCTTAAGGAATTTATAGAACATAGACATAGTCGTTAAATAATGAATTAATTGTTATTTATGAGTAATTGGACTGATAATAGTAATTTTCTTTAAAAAATAATTGTTTTTATTTATATTTTATTGACATTTTTAATTACAGTTATTGACATTTAAATTTATTTTAATGATATTAGATTTTAAGTATTGACATTTAATTTTATTGTTTGACATTTAAATTTATTGTATTGACATTTATATTTTATTTTTTGTTAATTTTTGTAATCGGACAATTTAAAGCACCTTTTGAAATGCATGAAAGTTACTTTGGTTTGGTCTGTTTTTTAATATATATTTTTTTTTTTTATTTGTTTTAATGTTGCGTTTGCGTTTTGGGTGAAAATTAATGACTATATTGAATGTATTTGCACGCTTGCTTGCAGGCAGAATACAATAACTTTTAGGCTTTAAGATCTTGCCCAAATTAACAATGTATTTTCTGGCAAATAAATATTTGAATTTGAATTTAACAGTTTTTTTTTTTTTGTATTTTTTTTATCATGAAACTTGAGTACAAAATAATGCTATGACGATAATAAGCGAAAAATTGAAGAAAGTTTATTAAAACTTATACACTACATTTACTAATCTTTACTGCAATCTAAAAGAAATTGTGGTCACCCTATTTGCAAATTCAGATGATAAAAATAAAACTCGATTTTCTTATATAATAAAGGGTCTTTTAATTTCTTTCTGGTATCGAATTTGTTGCACAATTTTGACACAAAAAGAGACAATTTTGTATTTCTCTTATCTTTCCTACGATAAGCGTAATAAATCGAAAACAAATGAAATGGAGGACTGAGGGATAACTTTCAAACAACAAAAAGTGGTGACCTGTTCTTGCTTTTATAAATTTTCACAATTTATTTAGTAGCATATAGGATTTCAAACAGTAGCTGTAAGTTAATGATTTCATTATAATTGCGTAATAAACTTTTACGTGTATGAGAATTGAGGGCCCATTTTGTACGAAGATATACAAAGTAGGACAGTGTTTTGCGATAATATCTTGTTTTCACAAATTTTGTTTGGCATTAGCTTAGATTTTAGCATAAAAACTTTTTCTGTAGTGTCCATAGTTTATCAGTTTTAGGTGGGCCCTCAATCCTCTATGTGAGAACTGAGGGCCCAACTTTACAGTCTATAACTCGGTTATTAGACTTTCACAAAATCTCATACCAACTTTCACAATTCTTTGGGAATGTTCACTAAATCCTAAGCACATTTTCAAAGAGTTTTAACAAAGTGGCCCTCACACCACACGCACATAATTAACTCATGTTCAACGAGCGCAGTACGGCGAGTTTGTTATGAAAATGAACACCGACAGTAAACAAGATCTTCGTGTATCGCCCAACATAAATATTGTGCTCGAATTCCTAAGTCATTTGTCACGGGCATCAGCTTATTACCTACCACTGAACACCGAGCCTAAAATGTATCGTAACCGGCCCACCGCTCCTGCCAACTCTGCTAACGCAGCCGCCGTGAACACTTCGCGCGCCGGGTGCGCGGATCCTGCTCGGCGACAGCAACGGGAACATACTCACCGTGTACATATTACCAGCGAGGAATCTGCGTCATCGAGTAGGTCGCCGTGTACGTCGTCGTCATCGAATATGTGCGTGTTATGTAGTAGTGCGGGTCACCGACTACCCGAGTGCGATAAGTTTGTAAACAAAAGTGAACAGTGGAAAGTGGGACTTCGTAAAGGTAAATAAACTATGTTTTAAATGTTTAGTGCAAAGTCATTCTCGTTATCGCTGTCGCGCAAAACGGTGTGAAAAGTGTCGTTCTCCGCATCACACACTTCTCCACTACGAGAAGTCGAGCGCCCCGGACACCCGCGCCGCCGCCGCCAGCGCCGGCGCACCAGCTGTGGCTGGCGCGGCCGCCGTTCAACCGCCGTCGGACGCCGAGTCAGTGACGACTGTGACAAGTATGGGTGAGCAGTGTCGGAACACAAAAACATTATTAAAAATTGTGCCTGTAACTATTATTGTAAATAATGTCGAACATAATTGTTATGCTTTGCTTGATGATGGTGCCACTGTGTCGTTAATTGATTCAAGTGTTTGTAATTTTAGTGGACCATTATCCCCGTTGAAAATTGTTAGTGCACGCGGTCATGTTGTTACTGATAAGAATTCTTGTAGGGTGACTGCACTAATACGCGGACCCAACGGTTTGTGTCATGATATCGCATTACGTACTATCGATAACTTAGACTTGCCCACCCAAAGTGTGCCCGCCAGAGTTTTAGTTATAAATAAACATCTACGAGACTTAGATTGTTGTGAGATGACGTACGCAAAACCAATGCTATTAATCGGACAAGATAATTGGCAGCTAATAGTTAACCAGGAAATACGTCAGGGTAAATCCGGACAACCCGTAGCGTCGCTTACGAAGTTAGGGTGGGTTGTTCATGGGCCTGTAGGTACTTGTAGCGAGTCTGTTCGTGAATCGCTGGGAGGTAGGACTACTATGGTCACGTGACGCTGTACACTTACCCGATAATTACGATTATGCTGTCAAACGTTTACGCGGCATAGAAAGTAAGATGGATAAAAATCCCGATTATGCTGAATCGTATTGTCGTCAAATTGATAGGCTAATTTCTGAGAAATATGCTAGGCGTTTGGATACTCCGCTGACTGTTAACCCGGTATGGCACTTGCCGCATTTTGGGGTCGTTAACCCGAATAAACCAACCGTCTCACTTGTTATTGGCAAAGCTCGTGTCGTCCCGCTGAAGGTAATATCCGTGCCCCGCCTTGAACTGCAAGCAGCTGTGCTGGCGTGTAGGTTAGCTTGCGTCGTTGTTAAAGAGCAAGGCTTAACAATAGCACGCAAGTACTTGTGGTCCGATTCGAAAACGGTTTTAAAATGGATACATTCGGATCCTCGTGATTTTCAGAAGTTCGTTTCACATCGGTTGGCAGAAATTGATCGGAAGTCCAACCCAAGTGAGTGGCGTTGGGTGCCGTCTGCAGATAACCCTGCTGATGAAGCCACGAAAC
Organism: Mesoligia furuncula; assembly: GCA_916614155.1. Classification (NCBI taxonomy): domain Eukaryota; kingdom Metazoa; phylum Arthropoda; class Insecta; order Lepidoptera; family Noctuidae; genus Mesoligia; species Mesoligia furuncula. The sequence continues at coordinate 8,846,102 of OU744799.1, read as the reverse complement.
TGTGCTGGCCTACAAATTGTAAGTTATGGTTTTCAGGTCCCTCTTTCTTGTACGCGGACCAAGACCAGTGGCCGGTCAACGAGTTCGACAATGCAGTCGATACGGATTTGGAGCGTCTTGAGAAGGTTCACCTAGTAAAACAGTATGAACCTCTATTTAATGTTGATAGGTTCTCTAGTTGGACACGTGTTATTAGAGCTGCGGGTCGTGTTCTTACCTTTATAGGTTTGTGTCGTAAGAACCAGGTTGAGATGTTAACAGTTAGCAATGTCCGTGATGCTGAAATTCTTTTGTTGAAACAATGTCAAGTCGAGACTTATCCCAAGGAGTTGTCACTACTGAAATCAAACACTGCATTGCCTGCCGATAGTAGAATTCGCGATTTAGATCCTTTTTTGTATGAAGATGATGGTTTGCTTCGAGTCAGAGGACGCCTAAGTGCTGCACCAGAATTAATGTTTGATGAGAAGTATCCCATTATTTTAGATGGTCACAGCTATACCGCGCGTCTTATTGCACTCGAATATCACAAGCGCGCTCACCATGCCAATACTGAAACTGTAATAAACAGTATTAGGGAGAAATATTGGATAACTCAGTTGCGACGTACAGTCAAATCAGCCGTATCTAAATGTCAGCTTTGTCTTGTCCGGCGTACTCGCCCTTCGTTTCCCAAGATGGGAGATCTACCGACCGCTAGGCTTGTAAATACAAGAAGAGCTTTCGTACATTGCGGGGTAGATTATTTTGGTCCGATGGAAGTTTCGATAGGAAGGCGTCGAGAAAAAAGATGGGGCGTTATTTTCACTTGCCTTGTCACTCGCGGTGTTCATATTGAGCTCGCGTCTTCACTATCAGCTGACTCAGCCATAATGGCAATTCGACGCTTGATAGCTCGCCGTGGACAACCCTCTATCATGTCCAGTGATAGAGGCACGAACTTCGTAGGTGCTGACGCAGAGCTTAAAGCAGCCATTCAGGCAATAGAGAGCGACAAAATTTGTGATTTCCTCGTTACCAAGGGCATTTCGTGGCAATTTAACCCTCCTGCAGCCCCACACATGGGTGGATGCTGGGAGCGGCTCGTTCGCTCTGTAAAGACTGCACTTAGAGTTACTTTGTCGGCGCGAGCGCCTAAAGAGGAGTTGCTAATGACATTGATGGCTGAGGTAGAGATGACCCTAAACAGTAGGCCATTAACTTTTGTGGGTACGGACCCCGATGGGCCCGTCGCTCTTACCCCCAATCATTTATTGATAGGTACAGCGACCGGTGCATCCACGTTAGGTATCTTTGATGCATCGGACTTAACCAGTAGAAAGGCTTGGGTAAAGGCTCAGACTTTGGCGGACATGTTTTGGCGACGCTGGCTGAAAGAGTATGTCCCCACTCTTCAAAAGCGTCAAAAGTGGCTCCACGAAGTGCCGCCCGTGAAGGTGGGAGACATGGTTCTTATTTTAGAAGAAAATCAGCCTCGTAATATGTGGCCTAGGGGCGTGATTAGCGCAGTCCACCCAGGTCGCGATGGCCATATTAGAGTAGTAACTGTTAGAACCTGTAGGGGCTATATGAAGAGACCGGTTGTAAAGGTCATTGTGTTGCCTACTGACGAGTTTGTTCAGGAACAAGGGGGTGGAATGTAGACAACTCGTTATAGGTTATTATATTTTTATTATATTATGTTAGTTTCATTACTACTTGTACTATTTATTCTGTGGTATTGCTACAAGTCTCGAATAACGCATGCGCAGTGCATCATTTTGATTTCGCGCGCGCGCCGCCATTCGATGCGGCGGGACGCCGCCGCGCGCCCGAGGAGTGTACCTTGAACCACGACTGTGAGCGGGTGTGTAAAGTCGCTGAGGCGTTCCCGCCAAAAGTTTAGTTTAGTCCATATCTAGTATCTTAATTGTGTTTAGTTAAGTTAGTTCTAATATTGTGTTTTGTGCGAGACGTTAATAAACTGTAAAAACCGGTAACTTTGTTTGTCTTGAGTTGAAATCCCGCCACAATGAACAGACTTCATGCCAAAAGAAATCCGCGGGTCATATTTCACTTTTTTTAATAGTCTGTATTGTCCTTTGTCCTAAAATGAACTAATATTTATTTACCTTAAAGTGAATGCGCAGGAACCACGGACAATTTAAGGTGAATGCGCAGTGGTAGACCGCGAAATTCAAATTTTCTTAGGTTTTTTGCAATTTTCAGCTCAGTGTCTGGTTGTATTTGATTGATTTGTATTGTCAATGTCAATGTCAAATATGTCAATTATTATTGTGTGTTTGTCTGTCTTTGGTGCCTGGCTCTGACATCAAGCAATGAACAAAATTGTCAACATGTTTTAAGCTTGAGTACGAGGCTTTTGACTACGTTGTGTGTGTATATTTTGTCTTTTTTAAATTTTTTATATTTTTTGTTTGCAATGTGCCTTTTGTTTGTGCAGAATAAACAATTTTTCTTTCTTTCTTTCTTACCTTACTATCTTGATCAAAATATGATTTGCGACTATAACAGGTACGTCTTTACAGAATTATAATCATTAGAATCATTAATACTTCTTTCTAATGGAAAAGTTCTGAGGGAATAAATCTAACTTAAAGATTAGAAGACTATAATAATTCTGTAAATACATATAGTCGCGAAGCATATTTTGATCAAGATACAACCTGCATAATTATTACAAAAAACGTAAGATAATTTTAATTTCCTGTTCTATCACTGCGCATTCATTTTAAATTGTCCGTGGTCCCTTCCGAAACCAAACGGAAAAGACCCTGACTGGCGTTCTATTATTGCAGATTCTTAGTGAACTAATGTATATTTCTCTATGCCAAAAATACTTCCTAATTCCATACTAACTAAACTACAATTTGACATACGACAACACTACGACCAGTCTAAACATTATTTTGTATTTATTATATTTTTTCTATAGGCTGTTTAGCGGTCTGTTGTCAGTGCTTTTATTTTCATTTGCGTGCGCATCGCTAGTGCTGGCTAGCGCGGCGCGCGGAAAAACAAAACCAGCGCGCCATTTTCCATACAAGTTAATATTTAACAATACAAGTTAATTTTTTTCCTCGCAAGTGTGTTGAAAAACGTCGTATGAAACGCGTGTGCATTGATCATAATATCCTATTACCACCGCAAACATCAAGATCGCAACTAAATTAACAATTTAAGAGAAATATTTTTAATAAAATGTAAACTGATTATTAAACAAAAAACAGCATTTGTAAGCTATAACGTAGTATTGAATATTTTTTTTTAATTTTTATTTGTTTTATTTAAGTAAGTATTTCCAGGCAAGTCACTTCCATTTTGTTAACAACTTCAACGCGAATTTCATCGCCAAAGAACGTAGGATGCACAATAGAAAATTCATTTCCGAGACATGAATAGCCATAGATGGTTTCTTTTTTATCGTTTTGCGCGAGTGTGAAACGACTATCAAACCGACGCAGACGATACTGTCGATACGTCATGTGGGTTCCGTGAAAGCGTGCATATCCTGCACCATGATTACCGAACGATCGGAACGGCGTCCATGATGTTTTGAGCTGTGCGGTTTTGGCTTTATTTTCACGTAATAGTGGAGTAGTTGTAGGTTTCGGGATGGAACTAATTTCTACAAGACGGTCTTTGAATTTTTTAGTTTTTTAATAGCCTTTTTGATTTATACTAAAAGTCTATGAACATTATGTGCCTGACCCCTAATTGCGTAACACACTATTACGCTTAATTTGAATAATTTTAAAGCATATTTCTAATCCATTGCTCCATATGTTCGAAAAATGTGTCTGCTCAACAACGCAAAGAACGCGATGAATGTTGTTGAACTGTCAAAATGAAACCCATTGGTACTGATAGGGTGTTACGCAATTGGGTATGTTGGGGCAAATAAATTGATTGTCTTTCTTTCTTTCTAGGAAAATGTGAGTGTGCAAAATGCGTTTTTTGACCGCCATCTTGATACAATAATAAATTAATAGTTTAAACAATACTAGAAAAACACGCTTTTACAAATGCACGTACGATATTCTATCATGGAATGCCAGTGCCTATCTTTCGGCTCCATCATCAGATCAGTTCGACAGTACCATAGTAGAAGAAGAGATAGAAGCCAATTACCATGTCTCACTAGGAATAAGCCACACCCACGCGCCCCTGCGCGTCCGCCACCGCTCCCGAGTTTCCCCGAACCTTCACGAAGTTAAACGAATGTCACATCACATCGTTCATTTGACATTTATATTTTATTCAGTACGTTACTTGGAGTCGTGCTGAGTGCCGCCAGGCGGGATCTCTAGTCCTCAGACATTTGTGACTGTGCGTTTTAATTATTTTTTATCAAAGTTTAGTTAAAAATCAAAATCAAGAATGCCGCCTCAGTTAACGCAAATTGTAAGGGAGCGCATCATAGCCCTTCGATTGAGTGGATGTGATGTGATTGATATTTGTCGCCAGACGGGCATAACGGTGAGTAATATTTTTTTGTAGTTATAAATTTTAAATAATAATAAACAAAGGTTGGTTCCAGGAACTGGAACCAACCGTCAACGTTTCGGCCCAACGACTGTCGGATCAGGTGCGGGTCATCCAACGCAATCATAGGTTGGACGATATCGCACTTGATAGGCTGCGCTCAGAGGTACTGAGCAACCATATCGTCTCGACTTCGGCACAAACTGCGGCACAAGCGTCAACTGTTGATGCCATCCCGCCGCGGTCCAATCATGTTGAAGAAGAGGATGATAGGATTGACACAGTAAGTAGCCAGTGCAACGTCCGACTGAGGAGCGCACTAGAGGATGCATTAGGCGAGTATAGGTCCACTCCTACCGAACTCAGGCCACGTTCACCACGATTACCCATGCACAAAAAAAATAGGGCGCTGGTGTGTGCCTTGGACTCGCAGCTCAAGAATTTCTTCGAGAGCAGCGAGGATCTCGTTGATACACACTCGATCCTGTACTGTGCGGCTGTGGCGGCATGTCGTTTAGCTAACGTAAAATTTCCAAGTTGTGACGGAGCTACTCGACCAAAACCAGCCGTACCAGCCTGGCAGCGCAGGATCGAGCGTCGTATCGATGGGACCAGGGTACTCATCGGCAAACTATACTGCTTCAGGGAGGGCAATACACGGCCACGAGTGATGCGCTTTGTAAGGCGGGCATTCTCGGGGACTGGAATCAGCCTTCGAGAATACATATCCCGTGTCACAGAGCGCATCGACTTCCTGAAGCAGAAAGTTTGTGCATGGGCAAGCCGAATTCGACGGTATAAACGGCGGGTGGATCGATACACGCAGAATCGCATGTTCCAGAGCGATGAAAGGTGGATGTATAGAGCTTGGGAGCGACCTGAACAAAATGTGACAGATGTATACCGCCCGGATGATGCCACCACAAGTGCATTCTGGTGCAGCATCTGGTCGGTCCCCGTCTGTCACACTGAGGCTGGCTGGATGCGGGATGTCGAGCGAGTGTGTGAATCTGTACCAGAAATGAAAACAGTGCTAATTACGCCATCAGACGTTGCCAAAGCGGTCCGTCCGTTACCGAATTGGAAATCACCGGGACCGGACGGACTGCACAACTTTTGGCTGAAATGGCTAATTAGTTCACATACTTGCCTGGCATCTCAATTCCAGTCATCCTTAGAGTCTGGGTCGCTACCGCAGTTTCTAACAACAGGCGTTACCCACCTGCTCCATAAATCAGGTAGTCCCGCGGAACCCAAGAATTATAGACCGATTACGTGTTTATCGACGGTTTATAAACTTCTTACATCCATTTTGAGAGCGAAAATTAATACGCACATTGAGAGTAATTTGATTATGTCTGCCTCTCAAAATGGATGTAGGAATGGGTCCCGCGGTACTAAGGAGCTACTCCTCATAGACATGGCCATTAGCCAACAGGTTTGTCGATCCCGCAAGGATCTGTCGACATGTTGGATAGATTACAAGAAGGCCTACGACTCGGTGCCACATACATGGCTCATGAAGGTGCTGGAGTTGTACGAGATAGATGCAACTCTACGCACCTTCCTTGAGTCGTGTATGAGGCAATGGAATACAGTCCTTCGTTATCCAGGATGTCGACAGATCCAGGGAAATGATGAGCCTGTATGGATTAAACGGGGAATATTTCAGGGCGACAGTTTGTGTCCACTTTGGTTCTGCTTAGCCCTGAATCCTCTAAGTACACTACTGGAGGATTCAGGTCTAGGCTATCGGTTGAGGAGAGATGGTCAGGTCATATCTCACCTCCTTTACATGGATGATTTGAAACTCTTTGCCCCCAACAAATTGCGTCTGATGGAGCTACTGAAGGTAACAGAAACTTTCAGTAGCGCCATCAGGATGGAATTTGGTGTCGACAAATGTGCAGTCATGCATGTAAAGCGAGGGGAGATTATGGAATCCGAGGGAATTCAACTCTCAGATTCCATAAGCCTCAGATCCCTCTCCTCATCCGAAAGCTATAAGTATTTGGGTATGTCGGAAGCGTTAGGCATCAACGATGCTGACATGAAGCAATCGTTGAAGGAGCGCTTCTTTTGTCGCCTGAAGAAGGTATTAATTAGTCTTCTTTCGGGCGGAAATAAGGTGCGCGCCTTCAACGGTTGGGTCATGCCGGTTTTGATGTACTCTTTCGGCATACTTAAATGGACTCAGACTGAACTCGACGCCCTGGTTAGAAGAGTCCGTACACTACTGACTGCAAACCGGATGCATCACCCACGATCATCGGTGATGAGACTGTATATCCCGCGGAAGAGCGGGGGTCGAGGCTTTTTAAATGCGAAGGCCCTCCACAACCGCGAGGTGTGCAGTCTCAGGGAATATTTTTTAAAAGCCGAAGTGGGTAAGCACCGTGATGTGGTCACAGTGGACAAGGGGCTCACCCCGCTCTCCATGGCTAAAGAGAACTGGCGCAAACCTGTAGTACTTTCTACTTATGACCGCAAGAAGGTATGGCAAAACAAGGAGCTTCACGGGCGCTTCTATCGGGCTCTTCATGAGCCCGGTGTAGACTTCTTAGCGTCCATATCCTTGCTACGTTTTGGTGACCTTTTCGGGGAAACTGAAGGTTTTGTCTGTGCAATTATGGACGAAGTTATCTTAACGAATAACTACCGGAGACATATTATGAGGGACGGGACGGTTGACGTGTGTCGGGCATGCCACCGTCCGGGTGAGTCTATCAGACATATTATCTCTGGTTGTTCTCGTCTAGCTAACGGCGAGTACTTGCACAGGCATAACCAAGTAGCTAGGATTATTCACCAGCAACTTGCTTTGAAATATAAACTTGTGGATTCTGAGGTACCGTATTACAAGTATGTGCCCGACCCAGTTCTTGAAAATGACCATGTCACATTGTACTGGGATCGGTCTATCATTACTGACAGGACTATTGTTGCCAATAAGCCTGATATAGTGGTGATAGATCGATTAGCGCGCCGCACAATGATTGTCGATGTTACCATTCCACATGACGGGAACCTCGTGAAAGCTGAGAAAGAGAAGCAAATCAAATATCTCGACTTAGCACACGAGGTTGTTGACATGTGGAATGTGAGCTCGGCTATCATTGTGCCGATTGTCGTATCAGCCAATGGGCTGATGGCCGAAAGCCTCGATCAACATCTATCGAGGCTCTCGTTAGGCGGTTGGATCAAGGGCCTGATTCAGAAGGCAGTACTCCTTGATACGGCTCGCATTGTGAGGAGGTTCCTGTCTCTGGAGCCCTAAGTAGCTTGGACCCTGCTCCCGACACCGGCGGACAACTATTTTTTTAAATTTTTAAATGTTTTTTATACCTATTTTTTATATTTTAAGAAATATTTAAAAATGTAATAAAGTAAGTTAGCTAAATAAATGAACGGAATAATAACAAAGGTTGTATTGTTAAAAATGTGTCAATGGTGTTTTTCTATAGAATTTTCGAATTAATAGAAGGGATAGATCTATATTTGTGGATAGGTATATCTTCTTTGTGTTCTTTCATAATGGGTGCGCGCTGTTTCGTGAAAGCTTAAATTCAGAGTTATACCTCCGTAAGCATAATTCGATGAACTATTGTTTTTGATTCCATTTAGGGCTGATTTTTCCAACGTCAGTTAATTTTTATCCAGTCAATTTATTACTATCGGAGGAATAATTTTGAATTTTTGAAAATTCTTCCAAACAAAAACTGTCAGATGTCAATTTTATTCCAATACCTACTTAGTAAAAAATATCTGTCGATTGAAAAATCAGCCCAATAAGTTAGAATAGTGTAAAAATGATAGAATAGTAATATCGTTTTAATTATTAGTTTTCGTATTAGTTTCTAACAGGAATTTTTGAGAATTTTAATGTGAAGAAAAATTATAGGCAGAATAATTACGTAACTTGAAAACGTGATTCTTTCTTTATATTAATATTTGCGTGATTTTAGTGTCAAATGAGAGGATTATGTTTAAAACTGATATTCCCGTTTGAACTATGTAAATCGGTCCACGGGTTCTAGAGATAGAAAGAATTATGTCCTATAATGAAAACATGCCAAAGTTCGATTTTAGTAAGTTAATGTTCTAGAAAGTTTTTATTGTATAGAGATAGGATAAATGTTGATACGTAATACGAAAGAAGATTACATAGACCAATATAATGAAATTGTAACGATCGCCTAGGCATAAAGAACATAAAAACAGGGCTTTTAAGTGTCAGACCCAAGAGAAAATTACATGTAAAAATGGCTTAAAATCAAGGGTCTCTTTGCCTATAGTAATTGAGTAATAATGGGCAAATAAACTACAGCTATTTGTTTCGTTCCAGAAAAAAACAGTTTACTTCTGGCTTCGGCAGTGGGAAGAAAGCGGAAGCATAGATCCGCCAGCTCTACGCGAGAGCCACGCGGCTGCAGACGAGACGATGTGGAGTAACCTCAACTTCGTACAGCGTGAGTAACTAGTAATGACACTTCCCTATCTCATTAACTTATATCATCACAGTTAACATAAAACATGGTTTTCCTGAAAAGTGAATACCAAAATTGATTAAAAAATTAAATTTAAAAAACACACGTCACAAAAAAATAATAAAATTAAATGTAAGTAATTGGAAAAGGATCAAATAATTAAAAAACCCCCAACTTAAAGAATCTAGGTAACGAGACTAAAACAGATAAATTCATTTGGCAGTCGGGGGACCTGTTAGCCTCGTTACCTAGATTCTTTAAGTTGGGGGTTTTTAAATCATTTGATCCTTTTCCAATTACTTACATTTAATTTTATTATTTTTTTGTGTCGGGGGTTTTTTAAAATTTTAATTTAATTTTTTATTGTATGCTTTTTGTAGGGACTCCTTAATTTTTGTATTTCATTTCTTTTATTTTCTTGCGTTTTAAGATTCAGGTAATTTGGTGTTTAATCAGGTTTTTTATCCGTCAAAAAATAATTATTAATTTATCGTCGTTTCAGCCGATAGACGTCCACTGCTGGACATAGGCCTCCCCCAATTTTGGGAGAGTTTGCCATAATCGCCACGCTTGGCAGGCGGGTTGGCGATCGCAGTATGGTATGATGGTGGAATACATAGAGAACGCTGCTGCCCATTCTCCGGTACGACCCTTAGTCGCCTTTACGACACCCACGGGAAGTAAGGGGTGGTGGTATTCTTTAAGTCCGGCACCGGTGGCGGCATTAATTTATAGTTGAAGAATAATTTTGACTAAACAGACTTTTTTGTTTTATTATATCCTTTTTCTAGTTCTTCCTTTAGTTATTCAACTTTCGTATAAGTATTAGCTATTAGATATCTTAGGTATTTCAGATCTAGTTTATAAAATGGGACTGCAACACTATCTGATGTAGAAATACCAACGCTTTTTAAGTAGGATAATTCCATTCGTAATAAAAATAGTCAAACTCAGTGGTTGTATCACTTATTATATTACTCTATTAGATAAAAATATCTTCAGTCCTTTACAACCATATTTTACAACCCACCTCAACAAAGGTGGAAGTTCTCAATTCGACAGATTATTTGTGTATGTTTGTTTATATTTGGAAGAATATTTTTTAACCGTTCCATACTCATTTAAAGTTTATTCAAACTTGTTTCAAATTAATATTATTTCAAGTTAAACAAATATCAACTTTATTGTAATGGCAATTAAGTTGATTTCAGAGTGACTAGCACTATTGAAAAAGTTAAAGTTGTAAACTGAACTTTCTTGTGTACGATTCAAAGTTATTTTTCTGTAAAGTCATTTTTGTTTCCGATTTTTGACAAATTAATCGCGAATGCAGATTAGTTAAGTTAGCCCCTACAATTTCTCATAACAAAGAATCCTATGGAAGTATTGAAAATGACAAAATTTTCTTTGTTTTAGATATCAATGGACACAGTCAGGAGACGCCGGATTGCCGGATTGAAATGCCGCCGCCCTGCTAAGAAGATTCAAATGGGGTTATTTGAATCTTCTAAGGTGCATAAGGAGGCAAGAGTAAGTTTTTGCCTAGAGTTTTATAATTTTGACTGGGCAAACAATATCGTCATTTTTGTGGATGAAAAAAGCTTTCGTTCGGATATGGACGGAAGAAAAATATTATGGCGCAATAGCAATGAGCGCTATAATCCATAACGTAATTATTTTATTTACTTATTAAAATAAAGGTTCCAACCACTGTTTCTCAAACGCTTATTCTTCCATTGCTCGATTTGGAAAAGACGCCAGACATGTCGTTCGTTGATGTTGTGTCATAATAAACTATATTCCTCGCATGTCCTTCCCCAGGCTTCAAACTATCTCCATATTTTTCATCACAATTGTTTAAACAAATATCAACTTTATTGTAATGGCAATTAAGTTGATTTCAGAGTGACTAGCACTATTGAAAAAGTTAAAGTTGTAAACTGAACTTTCTTGTGTACGATTCAAAGTTATTTTTCTGTAAAGTCATTTTTGTTTCCGATTTTTGACAAATTAATCGCGAATGCAGATTAGTTAAGTTAGCCCCTACAATTTCTCATAACAAAGAATCCTATGGAAGTATTGAAAATGACAAAATTTTCTTTGTTTTAGATATCAATGGACACAGTCAGGAGACGCCGGATTGCCGGATTGAAATGCCGCCGCCCTGCTAAGAAGATTCAAATGGGGTTATTTGAATCTTCTAAGGTGCATAAGGAGGCAAGAGTAAGTTTTTGCCTAGAGTTTTATAATTTTGACTGGGCAAACAATATCGTCATTTTTGTGGATGAAAAAAGCTTTCGTTCGGATATGGACGGAAGAAAAATATTATGGCGCAATAGCAATGAGCGCTATAATCCATAACGTAATTATTTTATTTACTTATTAAAATAAAGGTTCCAACCACTGTTTCTCAAACGCTTATTCTTCCATTGCTCGATTTGGAAAAGACGCCAGACATGTCGTTCGTTGATGTTGTGTCATAATAAACTATATTCCTCGCATGTCCTTCCCCAGGCTTCAAACTATCTCCATATTTTTCATCACAATTGTCCACCGGCTTGGCCGCGAAGGCATAACACACAAAGTTCTTTCGCATTTATAATATTAGTATGGATCATTCTTCTAATATCGTGATAATTAATACTGTAAATTGAAATTTTATATTTATTTTCGCACTACTGTTATATTCTTGAGAATTTTTTTTTACTATTGTTGGTGACAATTTAAGATAGGGCCGTCACCCACTGGCGGCATGGCATGACAAGGGATTTTAAAAGCTTACTTTTGTTTGGCGGCAGCATTTGATTTTTCTTAGCAGCCATTAGTAGTTGTAACTGTATAATTAATCTGTTACAAATATCAATAAAAATAAAAGCTTGTAAAAATAAATATTATTTACTTGTTTTTAATCAGTTTGTTGTGTGAAATGTTTGTGTTAACAGTGTTAAATTAGATTCGAAATCATCTATAAGTATTACAAAAATCCCTTGTCGTGCCGTGCCTCCAGTGTGTGCCGGACCTTATACAGCCCAGTCAAATTATACTAATCTAGGTAAAAGCTTATTTTTGTTTGGCAATCAAATGCTACCGCATTTGATTTTGCTTGGCAGCCTTTGGTGATCTGTTACAAATAAAATTCTAATCTATATACCTAATAATAATAACGCCTTCGAAAGGTCCGCGAGGTGTGTCAGACATTTTAAAAATAAAAATTCTTTATTGACATAGGTAATGGTTACAGATAATTTTATGTAAGTATGAAGCATGTAGGACTGTAGGTATATTATAAATTACCTAATGTATAAAAATATTAAATTGTAGGTTATTCAAAACTAAACTATATAGATGGCTGAATGAAAATAATTTCTATAATATTAAGGATTTTTTTGAACATAAATTATAATGTTTTTAAATTCAATTTTGTTTATTTGTGCATTTTTTTTTCATTTATTGCAAAACTGTATGATCTCATATGCTTTAATAACACCTGTGTATACCATGTTTTACGCAAATAAATTATCTTAATCTATGGTATAGTTTGGTTTTATAACTTTTGTTGTAAGTATATTTTAATTTAAAGTAGGTAGTTGTTATAATGTTTTCAATTATATTAATGTTTAAAAATAAAAAGATTTGATTGTTATTCCGCATTTTATTTTAATATTTTTCCCGCGGTTTCACACGCGTTCCTGTAGGAACCTATCCTATGTCCTTTTCTGATTGGTAGGTATGCATAATTTCATGATGATCGGTTGTGTAGTTATAGTGCCAAAAGCAGGGGGTTAGCTACCGCCGTATCTGTTATACAGTGGGCCCCGACGGCATATTTATTTACTTAAAAAAACGTCACCGTCCTTTTTGCAAAAGACCCCGCCAAGATATTTTGATATGGGGCCCCTAGGGTTAGATCACACAGCCCTTTCGACTGCAGTCACTGCGTCTTCAGGTCATGACCGGCCGCCTTGCGGAGTTGTTTTAAAACTATGATATTTCCTAAGATATTCATTGAAATCAAATTTGTCAAGAGCAATTTTGTTCAAAATTAAATACGTGTTTATTTGGATAAGGATTAATATCATGCTTATAAAAACACCTTTGCAAATAATGCATTATTTTAGAACTTTGATTACGATAAAAAACAGGCCAAGTGCGAGTCGGACTCGCATACGAAGGGTTCCGTACCACAAGGCAAAAACGCCGAAAAAAACACGTTTGTTGTATGGGAGCCCCCTTTCAATATTTATTTTATTTTAATTTTATTATTAAAGTAAAAATACAACTGAGTATTTTGTGAATTTTTCAAGTGCCTACCTGTTGCCTTTTTGATATCGAGCAAAACAGGGAAAAAAATCGCGTTTGTCCTAAGGGAGCCCCCTTAAATATTTATTTTATTTTGTTTTTAGTATTTGTTGTTATAGCGGCAACAGGAATACATAATTTGTGAAAATTTCAACTGTCTAGCTATCGCGGTTCTTGAGATACATCCTGGTGACAGACAGGCGGACGGACGGACGGACAGACAGCGAAGTCTTAGTAATAGGTAGGGTTCCGTTTTTACCCTTTGGGTACGGAACCCTAAAAACGTTATAGTGAATCAAGTAGAGAAGAATTTTTCAATTCGAACCAGCAGTTCCTGAGATTAGCGCGTTCAAACAAACTTATCAGCTTTATAATATTATAGTATAGATTTAGGATGTAAAGTAACGATAATAATATATTAGAATTTTATTTGATAATTCATAACCTTTGAAATCGTATCTTATTACTAGCGCAATAAGGTTGAACTTCATGTAAAAGCAAACTTCGGTAGGTATTGGTAATTTCGTTACAAGGTTCAACCTGATTGTTTTTGTAATAAGGTCATGCTGCGGACGAAACGTTAATCTTAAACACGGCGGACTGACAAAAGGCTTTTTGTAGGTATAATTAATTGGCTAAACTTCACACACGTTCGTGATGGGGTATCCATATTTTTTAAAATTTCAAGAAGATTACCTATGTTATGGGTTTTCAGCATTTAATTTCGTGAAAATAAATAAAAATCTTTTATTTTGGAACAATAACAGATATAATAGGTATTATAAAAATAGTTAAAGGATGATAACTACAAAAGTTTATAACTGTGGCGCATGGCGCAGCTATCAATAATAGAATAGAAGAGCAAGGAACGCGCTAAGACAGGTGACCGCCAGCCCGTCAGTAAGTAGGTAACAAAACCCGGAAAAGGTCATTAAAACCTGCTTGAAATTTAAAAACTGGCCAAGTGCGAGTCGGACTCGCACACGAAGGGTTCCGTACCATAAGGCGAAAACGCCGAAAAAAACACGTTTGTTGTATGGGAGCCCCATACAACAAACGGATTCGATACAAGCGAGTCCGACTCGCACTTGGCCTGTTTTTTATCGTAATCAAAGTTCTAAAATAATGCATTATTTGCAAAGGTGTTTTTATAAGCATGATATTAATCCTTATCCAAATAAACACGTATTTAATTTTGAACAAAATTGCTCTTGACAAATTTGATTTCAATGAATATCTTAGGAAATATCATAGTTTTAAAACAACTCCGCAAGGCGGCCGGTCATGACCTGAAGACGCAGTGACTGCAGTCGAAAGGGCTGTGTGATCTAACCCTAGGGGCCCCATATCAAAATATCTTGGCGGGGTCTTTTGCAAAAAGGACGGTGACGTTTTTCCACGCGCGCCTCAAAGAGATGTCAGCATCGAGGAGGGCTCCCCTTAGGGCCGAAGCCTGCCGGGTCAGCGGGAGGGTTACCGTTGGTCCGGAACATAAAAGGCTAAGGAAGGAACACGGGTGGGTTTTAGTCAATAAGAGTCTGACACTCCCTTCCGCTCCACCCAGAGCGGAAGGAGTCATTTGATGATTTTCCATCCGAAAAAAAAAAATCTCTTTGGTTGTACCTACGTAGTACAGCGAAAAAAAGAAAAACACGGACAGTCTTCGCCATATTATAATTCAAAATGTTATCCTTTTATGATTCTCCAAAGTGGGCTTTTTAGCCCCCCCCCATAAGTATCGACGGTTCCACGCGACATGCTCATAATCATCATAGCCTATAATGTTCCCACTGCTGGAACACAGGCCTCGTCTCGGTGAGAGGGTGTGGGCCGTAATTCACGGAGCGGGCCCAGTGTGGGTTGGCAGATGCCAGATGTCTTCGATTTTTTTGATTCTATGACATGCCGGTTTCCTCACGATGTTTACCTTCACCGTTTTGAGAGCAGTGGTTACAGGATCTGGTGGACGCTGGTGATGGCGCACAAACAAGTAGCCGAATTCTGGGCCGAGTCCATTTAGATTGCTATCAACACGCTAAGAAGAAGAAGAGCAGTGGTGATGAAATAATTTGAACAAAGTAAAGCACATGTCTGGGTTCGAACCTACGAGCTGCAACTCACAATTCGTGGCCGTTACAACTTAGCTAGCACTCGCTCAGCTTGTCAAAATTACCCTTCAGTTCAGAAGTCAGCATCATAATCAAAATCATCTGAACCGAAAGACATATAAAGTCATGGCAGGGAAATGATTAGTTAAGCAAATTGATTAGCGACTTTAAGTGTCCGTATATTCAAATCACAACTGTCGTTCTTTGACAATTCTATGAAATGGCTAACACACGGCAAATTGACGTAGAATAACAATTGTATCTTAACAAAAACCTGCGCCCCGCGGTTTCACCCGCGTAAGTCTCGATCCCGTGGGAATATCAGTATATGAAGAAGCTTATGTCTTAATCCAGGTTATGGTCTATCCACGTGCCAAATTTCATCCAAAACGGTTGAGCCGTTTTAGCGTGAAAGCTCAACAAACAAACATACAAAAAATCAAATCTTTGCTCTTTAGGCCGGCCCTGAAGGAAAATATAAGAACGTATGCGCTTAGAGACGATTTTGTATGAAATGCGTGCATTCCGGGTGTCCGAATCTGAATTCCTGATCAGGAAACCGAATCAGGAAACCGGACGTATGCGGTCGGACTTATAATATTAGTTCAGATTAATTTCCATGACTACAGGAAAATAGGCATCTTTCTCCAACTTGGTGCAACCTTGAGAAGCGCAACGCAGTTTTATCGTTATTTGATTTAATCAAGTCACTTTTTATCTTTAGATATGTTTTTTCATTTAGTATATGGGCACCTTCTTGTTGTAATTTGTTATCATTTAATTATGCTTTTTTGTGTTGTGCTATGTATTTTGTATACACTGAGGTAATGTTTTATCTACCTATCTATCTCTCTTCCAAACGTCGTCAAGTTCAAGACTTTCCGCATTTGCGATAGTCCCACGACCTCCACTCACCATAATAGCATTCAACAATCAAAAGAAACAGCGCAGCTCTTACAAGATACTTTAACTTACGTAAGCATATAGACGAACCCTCGTAGCACCTCGTTGTTCCCTGGCTGCGCCCCGAGCTCACAATAGAAGTACCTCGCACATTGTATCGGGTCGCACAGCAATATTCTTTTCCATCTTACGGCAGGCTTCTGCGAATTGTTCAAAATATATTGTTGGACATTTAAAGTGAAACGAACATGGCTTGGTTGTAATGGATACAGTTTAGTTTTGTGTACATTCGTAGGTAGTAAATGTAAGGGCTTGTTCACAAGTTGAAGTATACTTCAAATGCATATTGTAGGAGCGGAAATAAAGTGTCATTTGATCGTATTTGAAAAATACTGGTATTCAGCTGGTTCCGGTTAGACTGGAAGCCGATCCCACCATAGTTGGGAAAAGGCTAGGCAGACGATGATGATGATCGTATTCAAAACTAAAATAATTTTATTTTGATAAAATGTGTTGTAATGGTTATCGATAAAAAGATACGTTGAACCTAAGGTTGAACATAAACTAGATAAATGATAAATGATTTTATTTTTGTAAGTAGGTTTGTACAAACACTTTTACACGTCAATCGTGTTTTTTTTTTAAACTAGATGAGGTCAGCGTTTCCTATCTGAGTACTCTGAGAAGAAAGGCCGAAACAAACTCAGAGGTCGCAGTCTCTTTTAAAGTCCAGACATAATCTTGGTCAGGTTATATGAAGATCATGTAGATCGATGCCTGAGATGGTCTTTTGAGGAAAGGACCACACAGATTGAGAGGACCGGTCCAGTCAGTGCACGCATTTGTCAGAAATCGTGCAGCTCAACTCAAAACTTAAGGAGCTCAACGATTCGACGAACCATACCAAAGAAAGGACATTTGGGTAGGCCACATAAATTACTCAAACCGCCAGACTATGAAAAAAAAACTGACAGAACAGAGAGAATAATAAAAAATTAAATTAATAAAATGACCCACATCGTCTACACATTCATAATAAATAAAATAATATAATACTTTACAAAGTAAACTAATGTCATTGTTTATTATAAAAAGTCATTAATGTCAATGTGTATACAAAAAAAAAAAAAATTCAAAATGCAGAAATTGGAAGCAGCTCAATCCCAAGAATGTTTGTCCTCAATATAATCTTTAACGGTATAAAAGGCTAGATCTAAACATTCGTATTATATTACAGCATAATCAGCCCCAAACATTTCCACTGCTAGGACCCAGCATGCATGGGGTAATTGCGTAACACACTAACAGTAGGAATGGCTTTCATTTTGACAATTCAACAACATTTTATTGTGTTATTTACGTTGCAGAGCGGACGAATTTTTCGAACATATGAAGCAAGGAAAGCATAGGATGGCATATGATGATGTGGTAATATTCTTCTAAATGATTCAGATTGTGATTGATAGTGTGTTACGCATCATCATCATCAATCATCAAATGACCCCTCTCGCGCTGGGTGGAGCGGAAGGGAGTGTCAGACTCTTACTGACTAAAACCCACCCGTGTTCCTTCCTTAGCCCTTTTTGTAGCGGTAACCCTTTCGGACAACCCCGCTGCCTTTCGGATAATCCCGCTGCACGCAACAAGGGTGCTGCTCTGTGACGGGGAGTGGGCCGTAATCCACCACGCAGCCCAATACGGGTTGGTGATTGTCACATGTCTTTGAAATTTTGTTTCTAGGACATGCCTATTACATGTTTCCTCCCGCTGTTTCCTTCACCGTTTTAAGAGCAGTGGTAATGAAATTACACAATTACATGTTGAACGCGAAGTGTGTGTGTGTTGTTCAAAGCGAAGTTCATCATCATTTTGAGTGTGTCGGTTACCATTCGAGCCTTCGGCTTGAACATTCGGCGGAATATTCCCTAGTTATTATCCGTATGACAGTCGTCTGTACAAGCCTTAAGTTTAGAGCAACGTTTCGGGTAGTTAAACTTTACTCCGAGCAGTGTTAATGTCGTAAACGTTTTGTTCTTGATCTCTTTCGTGTAATGCGTTGCAATCACTCACGACTTGCATCGTTAACAGATACAACATCTCCTTATGTTTAATCTCTAGTAAAACTTAGCTACGTTTAGCATTTTAACTACCGTCACCCAAAACTTCTACATTATCTATCATTCGCAGCCCGACTTCACCATTGCAGGACATAGGCGCCTATTGATATACAGGGTTATTCATCATCATCATTTCAGCCGAAAGAGGTCCACTGCTGGACATAGGCCTCTCCAAAAAGGGGGAGGGTTTGCCATAATCGCCACGCTTGGCAGGCGGGTTGGCGATCGCAGTATGGTATGGTGATGGAATGCATAGAGAACGCTGCTGCCCATTCTCGGGTTAGACCCTTAGTCGCCTTTTACGACACCCACGGGAAGTATGGGGTGGTGCTATTCTTTAAGTCCGGCACCACACAGACAACACACACAGTCAGGGTTATTGGTAAAACATAAACAACCTCTTAAGAGGTCATTGTACACATCCAAATGTAGGGAACAGATGACTTTTTTTTCGCGATTTCAGGTTTGGTCCCATAGTAAAAGTTGGTCATAATGATGAGTACAGTGACCTCTTAAGAAGTTGTTAATGTTTTACCAATAACCCTGTAGTTTCCCCGAAAAAATAATGGGTAGGTCGAATGACACTTGCACGCAATAAATCGACACGTTTAAGACAGTTAGAGACTTCCAACCATATAGTGGAGTTTAAATTTACTGCGCGTAGTTGTATAAAGTGATAAAGTACTTACGAGATCCACTGCATCATTACATCATCATCCTAGCCATCATCATCATCAGCCTAGGCTTTTCCCAACTATGATGGGGTCGGGTTGCAATCAAACCGGATGCAGCTGAAAACCAGTATTTAACATACAGCGACTGCGTATCTGACTTCCACAACCCAGTTACTACTGGGTAACACGAAACCCATTGGTATGACTAGTTGTCAGACTTTCGGGCTTCTGACTTTCCGTAGGTAACGACTGTCAAAGGTCCACCAATGACTGCCAGGACCAACGGCTTAACGTACTTACTTTCCGAGGCACGGAGAGCCACAAGCCCCTCAGACAGTTACTATATCAATAGGTATTTATTATCAATGTTATGACAGCTTCGCTTGCCGCGGTTGGTCCGTGGATGGGTGACCATCTTCATATACCAAGATCCCTCCGTGCCGCGGAAAGCACGTTAAGCCGTTAGTCCCGGCTGTCGTTCGAGTGGATCTTTGACAGTCGTTTCGGGTCGTCAGAAGCCCGAAAGTCTGACAACCAGTCTTACCAAGGGGTATCGAATTACCCAGTCACTGGGTTGTGGAGGTCAAATAGGCAGTCACTCCATGTAAAACACTGGTATTCAGCTGCATCCGGTTGGTGTGGAAGCCGACCCGAAAATAGTTGGGAAAAGGCTAGGCAGATGATGATGAGGTATGAATAGCCAATTACTAATCGCTATCTATAACTTCTTATTTATTTTCGAAGTTCTCCTCATTTTTACTACTAATAAAATTATACTATCACGTAAAACTTAGAAAATATTATCAATAAATTATAAAGTCTATAACAACATCACTATCCATTTAAACGTGCCCCAAGGTGAGTTTATCCAAAATGCCAGATGGCAAGTTCTAGTTTTCGAATTACTTTGATAATTTGTGCGTTATTAACGTACCAAGTTTTGAGACGATCCGACTTAAACTCAAGCCGATGTTAATAGCTTGTCACAGATCAAACTGATTGTAAGAATGATGTAGGTACACGTACACCTAGGTAGATCTAATAATGAGAAGTTGTTAGTGAAATAATAATTTGAGGGGCACGTGGCTAAATAATAACAGTCACACGGGTCGATCTTCAAAGTTAAGCAACGCTTGCCGAGGTTGGTCCATGGATGGGTGACCATCCATAACATAACGGCAGCCTTTTGTGCCTCGGAACGCACGTGAAGCTGTTGGTCCCGGCTGTAATTTGTAGACCTTTAACAGTCGTCATAAACCCGAAAGTCTGACAACCAGTCTTACCAAGGGGTAACGCATTACCCAGTAACTGGGTTGTGCAGGTCAGATAGGCTGTCGCTCCATGTGAAATACTGGTATCCAGTTGCATCCGGTTAGACTGGATGCCGACCCCAACGTAGTTGGGAAAAGGCTAGGCAGATTGAGTGAAATAATTATTTATTTATTTCACCAAAGAAACATGAAAATAGAATGAATGCTGTGGAAATGCGTTCCTTGCGAAGCATTTGTTGTGTGATTATGAATGACTAGCTGCGCCCCGCGGTTTCAACCGCAGAAGTGTCGATCGCGTGTGAATATCGGGATTAAAAGTAGCCTATTTGTTCATCCTGGTTATAAACTATCTGTGTACCAAATTTCATACAAATCCGTTCAGCCGTTTGAGAGAAGTAACAAACATAAACACACCCCCCCCCCCCCCCCACACACCCTCACACACACACATACCCTTACACCCTCACACACACCCTCACACACACACACACACACTCACAAACTTTCGCCTTTATAATATTAGTGTGATAAGATGAGTAATGATATCGTAAGGCAACGGTGTGGTTTAAAAAAAGATGTAGTGGCGAAGATTGATAAGAGTATGCTTAGATGGTTTGCTCATGTTGAGAGAAGTAATGAAAGGTGTCTAACAAAAGATATTTACAAGGCAGATGTTAGTAGAAACGCCGGGAGGGGACGCCCAAGGAGGACATACAGTGACCTTCTTGGTGATGTTTTTATTTATTTACGCTTTATTGTACACCACAAAAATATATAACATGAAAAAGATACATCAAACACTACAAAATATACAATGGGCGGCCTTATCGCTTTCTGCGATCTCTTCCAGGCAACCTTGGAATGGACAGTGATTTTCCTGGACATAAAATGGGGCTGTCGTTGGTGCAAATTTTATGTATACAATACACTAAAATAGATACACAGATATATACATATCCCGTCATTGATATTCCTCAGAAAGGTCTGGTGTGTAGTACTCGCAACTGGCGTGCGTGTATGATCAGATGTATGAAAGTAAACGAGGCAAAAGGAGTCATCATCATCATCATTTCAGCCGAAACACGTCCACTGCTGGACATAGGCCTCCCCCAAGCACCTCCACTTCGACCGGTTCTGTGCTTCTTCCGGGGATTCTTAGCACCCCTTGCCTCACCGTGGCCTTGGCCGCTACCGTAGCCAAGGGTATTATAGGCGACCGCCGGTCACTACTGCCATATTTTATTTAACTATTTATGTACACACATATAAACAGACAAGAACTGAGAAACAGAAAATACGTATAAAGGTGATGGTTATTTCTAAAGAAATCTTTTACAGCATAGGTACCTGCGATAAGAAAGCAGATAAATTGAGATGTAATTATGATAAAGGTTATAAAACTACTTCTAGCTGCGTTCTTAGGGTTCCCTACCTCAAAAGCAAAAAACGGAACCCTTATACGATCACTTTGATGTCCATCTGTCCGTCTATTAGGACCCTTTATCTCAGGAACGCGTGGAGGTATCTAGTTGAAATTAAAACCATATAGGTACTCAAGTTTGCGGTCCCTTGAAGCTGTGTAAAAATCAAACTTCTAAGTTGACGTTAAAAAACGATACGGCCGTTTATGCCGCAAAAAACGTATATTTTGACACGCTCAATGGAATCAAAATGTACAGGGTACTTCCCGTTGACGAAATCATGAAATTTTGCAAAAAGCAGGGTCATGTAGCACAAGTAAAGGAAAATATCCGAAAATCATAAATTTGAAGGTAAATAAAAAAAACCCGTGATAAACTATTTACATACCTACAAATTTAGTGTACTGAGGTACACCTCTGCATAACCCTTTGGAAAAACAGGCGTAGTGTTATGCTTTGTGTGTTAATAATGATTATAAATACCGGATGATTTTTTTTACCGTCTAGAAATTTTTACGGGGTGTTCTACCCATGAATATGAACAACTTTCACTATGGGAGCAACAAAAAAATCAGCTGTTTAATACACAAGTTCAATACCTACTTGACCAAAATGTATGAAACAGCAGATTTTTTTTTCGTGATTTCCGAGTTGGTCCCATAGTGAAAGTTGTTCATATTCATGGGTAGAACACCCCGTAAAAATTTCGAGACGGTAAAAAAAATCATCCAGTATACTTAAAACATAAGGCTCATTTTTCAATCGACAGATAATTTTTATTCGTGGAATAAAATTGACGTCAGACAGTTTTTGTATGAAAGAACTGTTAAAAACTCAAAATTATTCCTCCAATAAAATTATCTGGGGTTGGAAAAAAGAGCCGTAAGTTTTTATATGAATAAACAAGAACACTTTATAAAACTAATTAATGGAATACCTACAATGGTAAAACACACGAGAACGGAGTTGTTAACAAATGCAAAAGTTTCCTCGCTACGAAGAAAATATTAATTCAATTAATAATTAACTTTACACGTTGGTTCCATGGGTTTATAATTTATTTACTTTCAATTTCAAGTGTTTGGGATCCATAATTAATTTTCTAAGAAATATTGTGTTGAAGTTGATTTTGTGTGGAAGTGTTGTTTTATGTTTGATTTTGAATCGTAAAAATATACTTTGGATTCTGTCTGCGCCGACCGGTGCGCCGACCGGTGGAGTTTCTTGCCCATTCTTCTCCATACGAAACTACCTTCCTTTTTTTTTTTTTTTTTCTTGGATGGGAAATCATCAAATGACTCCTCCCGCTCTGGGTGGAGCGGAAAGGAGTGTCAGACTCTTACTGACTAAAACCCACCCGTGTTCCTTCCTTAGCCCTTTATGTTCCGGGCCAAAAAAGGAAAAAAAAAAAAACTACCTTATGATATGCTTATGCTAAATGTTACCATTACTGCCTATCTTTTCCTATGCTTATTTCCTAAGTAACCTCTTCAGCATCTTCTATGATACCCACGGATAGAAATGTGTCTTTATTTTCCGGGACCTCAGACATTTACAATTTTTTTTTATCACAACTTTCTATAGCCAAACGAAAATGATTAAACGGTCTATTCTTAGCACACGATCACAGCACGTCAGGTCATAGCACACGTATCAAAGCGGAAAGGGATCGGCACCGTATCAACTCGAGCCGTTTAGTATTCTTTGTATGAAACTCCCTACTGCAACTCACACTAATCGGAATCGTTACGTAATCGCTTCGCCTCGGGACAAGCTCCGTCAGTCAGTCGTCCCCGCGCTTACGGCTCGTCGCGGTCGTCCCCGCCCTTACGGCTCGTCGTCCCCGCGCTTACGTCTCTCCGTACCCGAGCTTACGTCTCTTCGTCCACCCTTGCCTCTCTCACCGCCTGCTTGCTGCACCATCAACCAGCGGTCGGCGAGCCGTAAACGCGGCGTCGCCTAGCAGTAGCCAAGTCGACGTAACGGAGCCGCTGATCCGCTTTGGTTACGTGCAACTTACGTTAGGTTGACGCCTGTTTGAAGGCGAGGCGAAAGGCGATACGGTGCCGATCCCTTTCCAATTTGGTACGTGTGCTATGATTTGATACCTTTAGCCGTAAATGAACTATAAGATACGTAAAATTTAACGGTTCGTCGTAACAAACAAACAAGAAAGTTAATAAAGTATTTGGACAAGTTTAAAGGGTAAATGACACAACATTTAACCTTCCATTTAACCTTTGCTTACGCAAGGATGGGTCAAAAGGACGATTGAACTTAAACAACAGATGAAAATAAATCTGTGTCTGTTATTGTCTAAAAGACAATCATACTCCCTCCGACCTGGCTATGTATAATTGGTGAGGAGTGCTTAACGTTCGGGAGGGGGTGTCCCGAATATTCTAATGTCCATATTATTACCATATATCCAAATTTTCATACTCACACCATTTTCCGAACTTTTATCGTTTTTTAAACGTTTTATGAAAAGCAAAATTGCTCCACCGTGTCACGGGAAGTTGTTAACATTGATATTAAAGTTAACAAACTCCGAAAAACATCGTTAAAGCAGTAATAAAAACTGAAAACTCACACCAAATGAACATAAAATGCATACATAATGATCGTTATACGAATAAGCCCACCGCAAACATACCGATTTAATGATATTGTTGCACCAGGACTGAGGTTTCAGCAATTATTACCATGGTCTAGTTAAAACAGGTTTTAAAATAAATAAGGCATGAAACTCCCAAAAATGAGTTCATTTGCAATAGCTGATAATTTATTTAAAGCAAAGGAATAATCCAACAATGTTTATTATTCGAGAGCTGCCGATGAAATGGACGAATGCCTTTGTTTAAAAAACCTCCGGAATGACAAAAGGGCGTAACGAAAAGGCCTGAGTATCATATACAGCTTTGCAGACAGATGGATTCACAAATATAATGAGTGTGCTGTTTCTTTAGTCTCATCCGATTGTGGAGGGGAATAATAATGTTATTTTTTTTTCTGAGGATACTGATGTTACTACTGTATGGGAGCTAGCTAGAAGTAAGCTACAAAATTCACAATTAACTTAGGCACCAAGTAAGAGTGAGGCCACACGGGCATTGCTGGTGCGTGGCGTCGTCGCACCGCTATGATTTCAACGTACTGAATGCCACACGGGCTATGCGGTGTCGCAACGCAACGTACGCAAGTACTACGTCGCAACGTCTGAATATTGGGTGAGTCAGTCTTTTACATATTACAGACGCCAACACAGTAGCTTTATGCTACTACAATCTGTCAAATTGATTTAATAGATTTTCAACTTTATCGCTAAACCATAGGGTTTAAAGTTGATTGCGAAGATTTGACAGTTTCGGGTAGCTTGATGTGACTGGGAAAAAACACTGCGCTGCGCTGCGATGCCGCTCCGAATGCTCGGCGTCGCAACCCAACACGACCCTTCCCGCTTCGTTTCTCTAGTCCCAGTCTAGTAGTGCGTTGCGTCGCCGCACGTCGCCGCACGTCGTCAACGCTTCGTGTGGCATGTCAATGTGGTTTGTATGTAGGATGACGTAGCGTCATTGCTCAGGCATTCGAACGCTCCGGCGACGCATCGTGTGGCTTCGCTCTAAGGGCGAGGACCCATTCGTGCGTTGCGTTGCGTCGTTGCAGCGGATCAACGCATTTTATGCTACACCTGCGTTGAGTCATTATGAATATAATAACCACACTAATATTATAAAGGCGAAAGTTTGTGAGTGTGTGTGTGTGTTTATATGTTTGTTACTTCTTCACGCTCAAACGGCTGGACCAATTTGGATAAAATTTGGTATGGAGGTAGCTGACAACCTGGATTAACATATAGGCTACTTTTTATCCCGATATTCCCACGGGATCGAAACTTATGCGGGTGAAACCGCGGGGCGCAGCTAGTGACTAATAAATTAGACATTGGCGCTGATTCTGTTGTCCACAAACTAAACTAAATTTAAGTTCAGGCATCTTTTTCTTTCTATTTCATTAAGAAAAGGACAGAAGATAAATATTAGTTTAGTCCTGTCAAATTAGTCAGCGCCTGACGTAAATTGACTTATTTTTAATAGCCAATTTTTTAATCTCGTCTAAATTGTCTATGGAGTAATTTCCTATAAACCTTCTGTCCTTTTCCTCTTGAAATAGAAAGAAAAATATGCATGAACTTAAATTTAGTTTAGTTTGTGAACAACAGAATCGGCGCCATTATTGAGTAATTTAATTGAAAAAATAATTAAACTGTCATAATTTAATTAATCATAGGTCAGTATTGAGTCGACGCTGCGACGACGCAACGAACTACCATTAGTTTGTTGCGTCGTTAGAGCGAGAAGTTAGAGCGAGGCCAAATGGCCTCGTTCTAACTGAACCAACAAAAATACTCCAGGGATCTATTCAATTACGTGATATTTAAAAATAACCCGAAATCCTCTTAGTTCCATAAATGTTAATGCCTGTTATTCGACGAGGAGTTTGTTTAACGACATTAAATTGAAAACGTAAACTATAATTCCTTTGATGCCTGAAATCACTCAACCCGTTACGAAGTATTAAATTCCTGTTGATTTCTCTGAGGATTACACCAATTTGTACGTTGGTATATTAATAATAGGAGGTTTTGGTTCTACTGTTTGTTTGTTGAATATTGTAGAAGCTGTTGAACAGATTCAAGTGAAAATTAGGCCTTTTTTTTCTCATTACAAGTACCTAGTGCTGAACTTTTCAGCGCTGCATGAGCCCACACACCACACATCTAATTTGTTTATTTTTTTTTGTATAATTCCGTAATTCGTTCGTCCTTGGAATAAAGTAAGCAATAGTTAGGTGTGTGGAAGACCAACAGAAGATCGCAGGGAGGAGACTCGCACAAACCGGCATCCTAATTGTTTAATTAATTAGTTTTTAATGAATTAGTTTTTAACACACTATTAATCACAATCTGAATCCTTTTTTAAATCAAATCAAATCAAATCATTTATTTCTTTGCAAACATGGGTAAATAATTGTTACATAGAAGTTAGATCTCGATTTTCTGCCGTCACATGAGCACGCAAATCATAATCAATTAATATGATTTTAAATAACAATTAGAGTATTATTATAATTCCATTTTACAAATTAATGTCAAATAATTTGAATCACAACAAATACTAAAAAAATGTCGTAATATTATATCAAATGTCACTGGCTACAATATTAAGTATGTCAATGGATACAATACAAGCATGTCAATTTAAATAAGTAAAATTAAGAAAAAGATATAATTTATTTTATCAAAAAGTCCAATCACATTTTAATTTTAATTATTGTTGCAAAGTGCATGTCAAGAATAAATAAACTGAAAACAAGAAGTCAATCATAAAGTCATTTAAAATGGCAACACCATTGATACTTAGATCCCACATATTTTTTCCGATAGGAACTCCGAGATATTTATAATACGATTTACTTATGAGAAAGTTTTTGAAATGTCTTTTAAACAAATTAACATTTAAGATTTTGATTCATTCTGGTATATGGTCATATATATTATTGAGGATATTGCTAATCCATTGCTTTGTATATTTCAAAAATTTGTTTGGTCAACAACGAAAATAACACAATGAATGTCGTTGAACTGTCAAAATGAAAGCTATTCCTACTGTTAGTGTATTACGCTATTACCACGCAGGTGGGAGGGCGACCAACAGAAGATCCCAGGGAAGACCTGGATGAAGAAAAAGGGGGGGAGGCATAACTATACTTAGCAGTGGGTGAGAAGAATGCTGCCAACGATGATGAACAAAGTCGATGGTACAATCTAACTCACAAAATGTAATAAAATAATAATTTACAATTTAATATCCTTAACGCATGAGGTATTTTGTTTGTAATTGAAGATGGTTAAAGCAAACAAAACAATGGAGCCTCTTGAAGAGAGCAATATAAATTTAAATATACCTAGAAATTTAATTATGAAGGAACATCGGAGAGGAATGTCTTAATTATAAAACAGAAATAGAGTATGTATACGGAATTCTAATATCTAAAACCCACCCGTGTTCCTTCAGTTGCCTGTGCCAGGGGGCCACGGTATCTCTTTCGAACAACCCGCGACTCTGGCAGGCATCGGCCCTAGCGGACCCCGTCAGTTAGTGGTACAGGTCACCAGCAATTACAGTCATGATGGTTAGCTCTACAGTGGCAGACCTAATCCAGAATGTTTCCTATTGGAACGCGACGGCAGGTCTCTGCCTTGAAAAACCAGCAAGTTGCGTTTACTACGCGTACACGCGCGTTGACGGCGCATGAAAAGAACAATGCTCATGGATGTATAGAATCCCGTACCATGCTGCATCAAAGTCAAACTTTGTTTTTTATAGACTATACTTATCATTTTAACTGCTACAAAAGTTCTTTTTGTATACAAAACCCGGGTTTCAGAGATTTTCTAAAAAATCGATGAAACCTAAAAACTAGATACTTTATTTTGTTTGACATTTCATACATGATCGGCCATGTCCTGCTGCAACGTCAATACCTAGTACATTTTTTTATTTATGAAACAGATTCGGTTACCACCTCGAATTGTAATTATGTATAGACTTTGTTTTTGTTTTTCTTAAAATATAAAAAAAAACGTTTCAATACATGTATTTATGACATTGGCAACCGTAACTGGAATTGAATCAATTGAGTGCATTATCAAACTATTTTCTTTTTATTCCGATTTCGTGATCCCGGTTAGACTTTGTTGAAAAATCAGCCATTTTAAATGATAAATTGGTTACGTTTTTTTGAGTTTAATACAATTAAAAGACGTTAAATACAGTGGGCCCAAAAAAAAAACTATCTCCATTCAAGGTTATGAAAAGGAACGTCATGTAAAGGGAATAAAACAATATCAACACTTTTTTACTTTATATTAAATTCCCTGTTCAAAAATCAAATCCCCGACGTGTAATGTCATAGAAAATAATTACTATCATATTTTGATCTGATGATGCATGAGACTTTTTGGTACGACTTTTGGTCATTGTCCTTTATTTTTTTGCACATATTTTTACGCGCAGTCGACGTCCTACGCCAATGTGGATCTTAAGGCCTTTGCCCTAAGATTGCGATTGGTGTAGGAAGGCGCCGAACAATGAAGGGAAAGGCGTTCAACATGGCTATTGCTAAACTAGTTTACAACTTACCAGAAATTAGGTATTTTGATACTCTACAGTGCGCGGTTATTACATCACAATAATTGCATCAACATCCTTATCGGGTTAGATAACACTAACTCTTTGCAATATGACAATTATTTAAAGGTTTGGCGATACATAAACTAATCTTATAACTTAACACTTATATTTCTAACCAGCTTCTGGCCGTGGATACCCCGCGTGGGGTTTTAATTATTTTTTTGCGAAACCCTGATCATTTTTTAAAATAAATTTTAAAAAGTATGCCTAAGTTACTCCTTATAACATCAGCTATCTGCCAGTGGAAGTTCCGTCAAAATCGATACTGCCGTTTCGGAGATTAGCCGGAACAAACAGACAGAGAATTAAAAAAAAAAAATGATTGTTCATATGCATTCGGTAAAAAAGTTGTTATTTTGACATTAAAGACACTTTAATTTTATATATTCTTTTAGAAAATACCTGTCTGAAAGTTGGATAAGACAGAGTTCAACAAAGAAACCCATAAACTAAGCCGATCTTCGAATATATCTGACAGCGTTTGACAGTTTGGCAGTCACTTACGGTTAATGCGGTTAATAGAGGTATACCTAAACCTTACCTTACGGTTAATAGAGGTATACCTCTATAGTAGATCTCATCATCGCACGTTCATATTAATTTCCAAATATGAAAAAAACAATTTTAATTATTTTTAAGTGTAATTAAGGCGATGTATTACAACTAAATGTAAAATAAGTAAAACGCAGTGTTTGGTTGCCCACCGTTACCGGTAACCTATTACGAACAGCTGATGTTCGACCCACGGATTTAAACGGGGAGTATTGTTACTTTTATTATTTAATTACCACACAGTGTCTTAGACTCTGTAACACGCTTTCATTGTGTACTAGAATCACTTTTCTTGGTGGATTTGGCACCTTGCAGTGGGTCAATACCACTTTGTATAAGTACATAATTATTTATTAAGTTAACGAAACTAAAGTAGTGAATTATCGTAATATTTTTTATCCTTAGTAGGCGTAATATTTGAATACTCAACAACAATAACGTTAATTATCGTTTATTGCATTGTTATCTATTTGTAAAACTAAAATTAAAAAAAAATAATCTAGACATCCTACCCACATAAGAAAAAGTAAAATCATAAAAAAATAAAACAATAGAATCAATGTAACTTTGTACTTCATTTAATCTAGTTGCATTTCAATTAGATTCAGCAGCCTACCTCATTTCCCTATAAAGCACCACTAAGTTCTCCCATTTTTCTTTTCATTTCTAGCTTTCCTTTTTTGTTTGTTTGTCTTATTAGTTCTCACCGTTCCTTTAATTGTACTTTCAGTACTAATTTTCTGAAACCATGCCTTTGATAACCCGTAAGGCTGCTGCTCAGGAGTTGGAGCTTAAATTGAGAAAGACCACTGAAGATCTTAAGGCTTCAAACAGCAAATGTCAACAGCTGTTACAGGAAATAGATGATAGTGAGAAGGAAATCGAGAAGGTCGTTTTCAAAAACACTGGCTTAAAACAAGAGCTAGTAGACAAAAGTAATGATGTACCTACTAATATTTTTGTAAAACATAATTTAAAAAGAGTGTCCATGGAGTTTCTTGCCCGTTCTTCCGAATACGCTTTGGTATGGGCAACTAGCTTCATATTTTCTGACTGACCGACTTCTTGACAATTCAAAATGTCTGTTAATGGTTTAATTGAAATAAACGCTTTGACTTTGACTTTGCAACGCATTTTTGTTAAGGCTAAGTGCGTCCTTAAATTCAGAGTTAGGCGTGAACTTAGGCGTTGTCAAAGTTAAAGCAGACGGGCCTAAAATTTATAAATTGTTTATCATCATCATCATCATCTCCCTAGCCTTTTCCCAGCTATGTTGGGGTCGGCTTCCAGTCTAACCGGATGCAGCTGAATAGCAGTATCTTAAGATTACAGTCAGTCAGTGTCAGTATTTTACATGTTTAGTATTTTTTTTTTTTGTAATTTTTTTATCTTTTTCATAATTTTCTAGACAAAAGAAAAATGTAAAGCTTACTTACAGTATGACTTTGTGAGCTAAGATCTCTTTTGAAAAGAAACCTCAGAAGCTTCGATGCCGCAGTCAGTGCCTGGTAATCTTGAACCAGGAGGTGGAGACTGTACAGCACTCCTATCAGCAACGCCAACAGGATTATCAACCTGAAAAATACAAAATGGCGGGCTTAGAATTATTTTTTTAAACATACGAACCATCATCATCATCATCTGCCTAGCCTTCTCCAAACTATGTTGGGGTCGGCTTCCAGTCTAAACGGATGCAGCTGAATACCAGTATTTTACATGGAGCGACTGCCTGTGCGACCTCCACAACCCAGTTACTGGGTAATACGATACCCCTTGGTAAGACTGGTTGTCAGACTTTCGGGCTTCTGACTACCCGTCGTCGTTTCAGCCGATAGACGTCCACTGCTGGACATAGGCCTCCCCCAATTTTGGGAGGGTTTGCCATAATCGCCACGCTTGGCAGGCGGGTTGGCGATCGCAGTATGGTATGATGGTGGAATAAATAGAGAACGCTGCTGCCCATTCTCCGGTACGACCCTTAGTCGCCTTTTACGACACCCACGGGAAGTAAGGGGTGGTGGTATTCTTTAAGTCCGGCACCACACAGACCACTGACTACCCGTAAAGACTGTCAAAGATCCAGGATTGACAGCCGGGACCAGCGGCTTAACGTGCTTTCCGAGGCACGGAGGGGTCACGGTATGTAAAGATGGTCACCCATCCACAGACCAACCGCGGCAAGCGTAGCTTAACCTGATCGATCGACCTGTGCGGCTGTTATTATTTAGCCACGGGCCCCTCGTCATTTAAACATACGCACCGACTGGAATAAAATCTGGACTCAAATAGTCCCATCGCCACAAGCGCTACTGCTGAGCACGAAGCCCTGGGTTCAATTCCTGGTTCGAACATAGTGTTATTGGGTTTTGAAGAATTTCTCAGGAGCAGCCCGGAGACTTCATTCATGCTCAGTTGGCATTAATGCCAATTAATGCTAATGTTGCGCACACCGACGTAACAATGCGATAATGCGGAAAAATGCTGCCTCAGTAATATCCCGAGTGAGGGAAAGCAGCAAGAGCATTCTGAAGGTGTTTGCAGAGAGGCTGGATAGGCCTACAATGGGGAGGTTTACCAAGCTATATGTTGGCAACAAAGCTTGTTAAACCTTCCTGTGATTATGCTTTTTTTTTTGTGTTCCTGCATGTTACTAATATAGTTTTTAAGTAAGATGACCAACACCCTATGGGCCTTCATGCCTGAATATATATATATATTTTTTTTATTAAGCTTGCCCCTATTTTATGGAACAAACATAACTGGAGAAATGACGCACCTTTACTATATTTCTGCCTAACCTTTCGGAGAAAATTGGCGTAATGTTATTTTAACTAATAATCTAGCTAACTAAGCAAGCTGAAGTGGCAATGGGCCGGCCATATTAGACGTAGAACCGATGGCCGTTGGGATAGATGTGTTCTTGAGTGGAGACCGCGAATCGGTAAATGAAAGGCGGATACAAACATTGCGAGGAATGCGCAGCGCACGGCGCTCATATAGCATGCTTTGTAATGTGTGGACGTTCAATTCGTGGTGAGGCATACGCTCCACGATCAAAGAGTACCTACGTGTGGACGTAGCTAAACACTGACTATACGAGGCATGCGCCGCGCACGACATTCGCTGGCTCGCTCTGTACTGGCGTAGGACATACCATACCATAATCAGCCTATAATGTTCCCACTGCTGGGACACAGGCCTCCTCTCGGTGAGAGGGAGTGGGCCGTAATCCACAACGCGGGCCCAGTGCGGATTGGCAGATGTCACATGTCTTCGAATTTTTGGTTCTAGGACATGCCGGTTTCCTCACGAAACGGTGCACTCAAAACGGTGAAGGAAAACATCGTGAGGAAACCGGCGTAGGACATGCCTCGCCACAATTGTAGTTACGCGAGGCAAGTGCTTTGCACGTGTCCAATCGACTCGAGCATGCGTCAGTCGACCTGAGCATGCGCTGGTTTTATTTTTACTCGAGTCAAATTAATATCAAGGCGTGTGTTGTGAGGCGCCGCGCACGCCTCGCAATATAGCTGTATCCGCCTTAAGGTGGGACGCCCTCAGGCTAGGTGGTGCGACGATCTTCGCAGGATGGCTGGTAGCAGCTGGATGAGAGTTGCCGAAAATCGAGTTGAATGGCGTGCAATAAGAGAGGCCTATGTCCAGCAGTGGACTGCTTTAGGCTGATGATGAATAAACTATATTTAAATTAAGAATTTGAGATAATTTTCAAGTTATGGAACAACAAACTGAATGGCATACTTAACAACGTTCAAATTCCGAATTATTCCGTTCTGATCTCCTGAACCCATCCTCCACCCCCCCGCCTCGATCCCCTCCTAGATTGTCTTCTGTTTTAATCTCTGTCTTATCCACTAAAAACTTTCCCATACCGGTTTGAACCGCTTTTTCTTTTGTTTTTGATCCTGAAGGATCGTCAGCAACACAACCAAAAACTCATTAGGACCTTTTTGTTACAAATGGTCACTCAAAAATCAACTCTTATTACATTTCACTAAAGTAAATAACTGATTAAGTGGCGATGGAATGTAAATGATCTGAGATTATGAACACTGCTATAGCCTGAAGCTAGTTTCCTACCTAAATGTGAAAACAAGTACTAAACTTAATTTTATGTATGAGGCTAGTTCCGTCTTTGAAGAAAATAAAAAAACAACATAAAACGTTTATGTTCTAGAAAAGCAAAATTAAAACGCGTTCTTATTTTAACTAGGTTTGAAAGCAGTAAAGTGGCCAGTATTTATAATTAACTAGTTTTTCTTTTAGTAGGTATAACTAAATTAATTAATTTAACATAATTGCTCTATAAAGACCTTATTTTGTAAACCGTGTCTTTTAGGGTTCCGAATCTAAAGGGTGCCAACGGAACCCTATTACTAAGCCTCCACTGTCCTTCCATCCATCTGTCTGACTGTCAGCGGAGTGTTTCTCATGAACCGTAATAGTTAGATAGTTGAAATTTTCACAGAGTTTGTATTTCTATTAACGCTGATAATTATAAAAAAAAATGAAGTTAATAAAAACGAAAGGGATCTCCATACACGAAACGTGTTTTTTTCAGCGTTTTTTGCCTTGTGGTACGGAACTTCGTGTGTGAGTCTGACTTGGACTTAGCCGGCTTATTTTTACCGACTTCTGTATTTGACTTTTTTTTTTTTTGCAAGCTGTTAGGTATTACTTAGCCACGGGCTTCTTCAGAGAGCTTCACCTTTCAAAATCTCATCGTAAAAATTACGTCGAAGTGAGCTGTCAATAATGTTATTCCCAGGGATTGACATTATTGACACTTTAGGCCTGAATTCCTATTACCCTGAAGTCGGTCGCGTACGGTTGGTCGCGTACGATCAGTACCAACATACGCGCCGCTGACGTCATCGTTAGCGTCGCAGTATGGTGCCATATTTTTTTTATTTTCCTTTATTGGCCAACCAACAATTGTTTACACTGTACATATTTAAAGTAACTATACCATCATCTAGGGTTATTGTAACAATTTCTTACAGGTTAGCACCGCATGCTCCATAAACATATTAGTGTGCCATAAGCACTGTACTTTAAAATTGTAATTAATATCTATTTAACTAAAAGCTAAAATTTTAAATTAACAAGTTTACATTAAATTATATAGAACACAACAATGATATTATAAAGGAAAGATGCGCTACGTTCATACTGAGCGACGTTCTGTATTGTTGCGTTGTTATTACAAAGTACCGACTGCTATAGATAATACGGAACGTATCACAGAAAGAGATAGCTATCTGTAGTGTGTTGCTCGCTGATATTAGCGGACTAAATGAAACTACAACAATTGCCTGAATTTGTCTGCAACAATTTGCGCGCGCTAGTGCGATATCTACCTCTTTAATATAATATCATTGGAACACAATGTATTTATTCACACGCGCGACCAACGTACGCGACCGACCGACGACGTCAGCGTAACAGGAATTTAGGCCTAACCAATCTCACTTCACCTAACTTTTCACGGTACGGCTTTTCAAGAAGAAAAGATCAGCACCTGTGGTGGACGTTAACTGATATTATGATGGCAAAATATTAATGTTTGGTAAATCATTTATTATCACTAAGGACTACCAAACTAATCAATTTCTATTGTTTCCACAAATACATAACATCATAGATATACCCAAGAGGGTTTGCAGGAAAACTGCTACTTAATTGCTTTATGAATAATTTATATTATTTTGTGCGAAAAACAATAAAAATAATATATCTAAAGCAATATCTTCGGTTCCCGCGAAAAAATCCATTGGCGAGATGCCAGTGCAAAGGATTTCAAGAAATATGTACTTCAACGACTTACCGAAAGAAATTATGTGAAAAATGGCCGTTTGTTCTTGGAAAAGATTGCTTTTTTTCTAACAGGATTGTACTGGAACGGAATCTTATATAATATAAATTGTATTTTTATATAAATCTCTTTGAAATATAACCTACCTGAGAATACAATTTCAAAAGTTCTATAACTTTGTGTACAGAAAGATATTTCGAGATAAGGGCAATTAAGAAAGTAATTAACTACTAGTAATTGAATTGAAACAGTTTAATTGGCTTACTGATCTTATGACGTCATGCGCAGACAAATGGTCGATTGCTATAATTTACGGATCGTTATTGGTTAAAATTAAGACTCTTGTATCTTAACCAATAATAAGCAAATACCTCATAACTTTGCATAGTAGACCTTCCCATGTGGAAGTAGCGATCACAAAATAAAACATCTAAAATTAGCTTATAAATAAAAAAACTGGCGAAGTGCAAGTCGGACTCGCACACGAAGGGTTCCATACCACAAGGCAAAAACGCCGAAAAAAACACGTTTGTTGTATGGGAGTCCCTTTCATTTTTACTAACTTCATTTTATTTTCATTAATTAATTATTATTTTATTCTGTTTTAAGTACCTATTTGTTGTTATAGCGACAACAGAAACACATCATCTGTGAAAATTTCAACTGTCTAGCTATCACGGTTCATGAGATACAGCCTGGTGACAGACGGACAGTGGAGTCTTAGTAATAGGGTCCCGTTTTTAACCTTTGGGTACTGAACCCTAAAAAAAGAATGCCCATTTTGGCAAATGAATGCTCCCATTGGTAAGCAAAACGAATCGTTTTTGTTTATAGGAACCGACCATTAGTCATCCGCCTATGATGAAAAAACTGACGGTGCGCGCTATAACAAAAATCTCAAACCTTTTATTTCAACATTAAAAGTACAAAATGGAGATTGTTGGTTCTAACCTAGGCACATGCTGTGCCTGGGGCACTGTTTAATTTGTAGCGGTATCCACAACGCAACATGAAAACTACGCGTCACGCAAAATCCTGCATCGCGCAATGCAAACATTTTGGCTATTTTTTTTTATAAAAGTTGAAATTGGTTACTGTTAGCCTCATAGAGACGGCAAAGCTAAAATTACAAAAATAAAGCTAATCAAGGGAAGAAAACTAAAATTATTTAAGTTAAACTGTGCTTATAATCAACAATACAAAAAACTGTTTTGACGAAGTCTACACAGCCTCATAATTAGGTACATATTTTCTCTAGGCAAACAAAATAGAAAATAGCAAGAAATAAATAGAAAATGATAGCAAAATATTTAACATCGCCTAGAACAAACAACCAAGTCAGCTTATTTAATTACGTAATTCGGCGTCCATAATTCAGCGCAAGATTCATTTCGACGGAACATTTGAATTTCGAAAAGTATCGTCCGTGTTCTTGCGTTGTCTACCAAGCTCTGTTTACAGACCGTTCCAGAAATTAATTGGCTTCCAGTTTAAGTTATTTACTGTTTAATTGTGTTATTAGCCGAAGGCGAGGCCGGAATTTGGCTGTATATTCTCCCAGTATTTTGTATCTTTTACTTTATCTCCGAAGTTTTCAGGGATCTAAATGGCGAGCCTCTTTTCTCTAAATTTTTCCCCTTTGTCCTTTTTTGCAACACCTGCCTTCGACGCTAATGGCTGAAGACCAAGAATTTGTAAAAGTTCTAAACTTCATGAATAGTGTACTTGAACTGGCCTTTGTTTTTTTCTTCAGGTCCAAAGATTGATTGAGACAAAAACTTGAGTAACTAATGGAACTTTAAAAGAATGAAAGAAATAATAATATTTTATTTGGGCACGCCCAGGAAGTACAAATAGTAAAGAAAACGAGCATTTAAAACTAACACAATTACATTTACAACAATAAAAAAAAAAAGATCTGTGCAACGAAACCAAAAAGGCTTTATTTAAAAAGGTTTCTTAAATTCAAACACTAGATTAGATTAGTGCTGTGAAATATCGAATTCTGAAATAATTTCTTAAAGTGGGAGCTAAGAGCCTTAAAAATAAACTAGAGCTAAATTGCCTTTACAACGATAACTTAACCTAACTTTACGCACCAAGTTTTTGTTCTAAGAAAGTTTTATTTTATAACAGCAATTTAGAGCGAGAAAAATATTAACAAAGATAAGAAATATGAAAATATAATAGCGCCACCAAAAAGTTTGATAATTTTTTTTGGAAATGCTGCCATAGAAAAAAAAAACACAAAAAAATCGTCTTACTTGATCCCCATTTTAAAACACACACACGACTAATAACACACACAGAATTCAATGAAATACCTGGGCATTCCTTCCCGCGCTGATTAAATTCGAAAATGCCATTTCTCTGCTTAGCCGTGGTACTTACAGTGTCTTTGCTATAACACTACCATGTTTGGGAGGATGCTATGTCGTACAGACTGTAGTAAAGTTAGGCCCTCCTAAATTGGAGCGTGCTATGTGAGCAGTTTGCGGCTGGAGGAAAGTGGTCGCGGTGCACTGCCTCAACGAGTTTGTTGTTTAATTTCCTCTAAAGATTATGGATTCGCAGACGGTTTCATCCTGTTTAGAAAATCGGTTTAGTGCCAAGTGGTTTAAGTTTTTAAAGTATTTTGGATAATTTTCGCAGAAAAGACTTTCTTTTATTGAGTCCTCAAATAACAGGCAAACAGACCGTCAATCACCAAAAATACGTAGCAATAAAAAAAAAACAATGATTTATAAAAATAATAATTAATGTTCGCGTAGGAACATTAAAGTACTCGGGATCAATAAAGTTGATTTTAACACCGTCTGCTTCAAAGTACGATTAAACAATTTTCCAAAAAGTATCCCAGGCATCTGGCGCTCCTCGACATGCCAATTCCAACATTGCTGATCCCAACTTCGCCAATGTCGGCGTAATAGCTGTTTGTTTGAAAAAAAAAGGTTTTTTTACCTCCCACAGTATCCGCAAAACTAAATATCAAAAACAGACAGAATGCAAAAATAATAAAGCCCAAATTCGCTCAGCAGAAAGCAGCACGGCAAGTTTTTTTAAAAACTAACTTACTGTTCGGTATCGGAAATAAAAAGTTTTTCAATCTGTTCGCTGAAGTTACTTGACCGAGGCGGTTCGCCCACAATTTGATATAACCAATAAATCAGCTTCATGAAGTAGGTAAATTGTTATTGTTGGCTGAAAACGTTTTATTATAATTTTATAGCATTTGGAACTTTTTAGACGAGCCACAGAACTTTATGTATCACGGATACACTGCTACAGTCCGTTCACAGTATTTTACCTACCTTTGACAGCAGCAACCGCATAGCAACCTTACAGCAACGAAATTATAGATCTTGTGATTTTGACCGACTTGGCAATGGCAGTAACTATATTGCCACAACAATAAAGGTGACTGTGATTTTGACAGTGGTGCAAAATCAGAGGTGAAATAACTGTGAACGGACTGTACAATGATATTTTGGGGTTCGAATGACGTTGACAAATGACGTTGTCGAATGGCGCTGTTGGTAAACATTTGTGAAATGTGTTGAAAACAAGATGGCGGCGTTACTTCCAATTTTGGCCACAAAGCAAAATAATGTCCCTTTTAACTTTAAATTATGGTTCTAATATTTTTTTAATATTATTTATTAAAAAAAAAAAAAAATTTGATATATAATTATTAAATTAGTAGGTTTACAGTATAAAAATAAATTTAAAATAATTATGTTGAATTAAATTAATTAAAAGGAATTCGACGTTTATTATCAGTATCAACAACTGAACTGTTTTATCTACACAAGAAAAAAAAAGAGTGGTGTCACGAAGAAAATCTTCGTCCTCAAAAGATAAGTACCTACAGCTGAAGCGACTAAAGAATCCTTTGTTAGATTTCAAAGTATACAGAGGTATTCGTAAGCAGGACTTGGATGTTGAAAACGGAAATAAATCTAAAGTTGATCCAGAAATATTCTAAACATTTCAACATCACAAAGATGGTCTATAAAGTCATAGGTTTTGAAGAATATATTTTAAAGTTGTTAAAAGTTAATATAACGAGTGCACCCAAACTCGGGTTGTGAACCCTTAAATGTAGGTCTACACACGGGGTCAAAATTACCCTTTCTCTTTGGCCGTTTACGACCTGTTTGTAAATAAAAGCTTCATTATTACTTTTCCCCTTTTTATTCAGTGTATTTGATTAGGCACTTAATTTGAGATGTTGACTCGAGATGTTTATTAGTGGAAAATAAACGTTATTTATTTTGAGTTACCAGGGAATTAGTAGAAACTTGAAAATATCAGAATAAAGATAGTCGGTGAAAACTCCGAAGGCGATTTATATCTCTGTCTGAAGACCATCTCGTGCATAATAACACTTACACTTAACACTTTTTTTTTTTAAAGTTGCCCCACACTAGGAATTTCTCCTGTATTGTGGGTGCGTTTACAAACACTTAAACTCACATACACAAACAGCCAGACCCGGAACAACTACTTGTAGGTCACACAAATATTTGTTTCGTGCAGGAATCGAACCCGCGACACGCGGCGCAGCAGTCAATCGCTTAACCACTGCGCCAACCGTGCCGTGCTGGTTTCGGCTTCCAGTCTAAGAGCAGCTGATTACCAGTATTTTACATGGAACGACTGCCTATATTTTACCTCCACATCCTCACACACACATCACATCCTGTATATTTGTTTTTGGGTAACACGATGCACCCCATACTTCCCGTGGGTGTCGTAAAAGGCGACTAAGGGAGACCGGAGAATGGGCAGCAGCGTTCTCTATGCATTACACCATCATACCATACTGCGATCGCCAACCCGCCTGCCAAGCGTGGCGATTATGGAAACCCCCCCCCCGTCCCAAATTGGGGGAGGCCTATGTCCAGCAGTGGACGTCTTTCGGCTGAAATGATGATGATTATGATGATGATGCACCTTGGTAAGACTGGTTGTGAGAATTTCGTGCTTCTGACGACCCTTAACGACTTTCAAAGATCCAAGAATGACAGCCGGGACCAACTGCTTAACGTACAGAACCCAGTATATCAAGGTAACAAAAACTGTAAAATTTTCCCAATCAACTTTGAACCTTATGGTTAAGCGATAAAGTTGAAAATCTATTAAATAAATTTTCCAGATTGTAGTAGCTTCCACATCAAGCTACTACAATCTGGAAAATTTATTTTCACACCACCTGCTCGAAAATGTCAAATTATATGTCAAGCAACCTTAACCTAAAGTGAGTCATTAGTAGCCGGGGGCACAGCCGGTCAATAATGTTGTACTGGATTTCATTATGACCCGCTGGTCAATAATGTGATTTGAATTTGGAATCTCACATGCTCAGCTAAATTGGCAGTATAGTACTAACAAACACCCTTTGGTGCCAGAAAGAGGAAAGCTATTCTCGAAACCCTTACTACGCGTGGATGATATTCTCGATTTACTACAAAATCATAACGACTGTTTCTTCATATATCGTTGCCATGTTTTCGAAGACATAATATTGTAAGAATAATTAGATAACTACGAACCATTTTTTAAAAGGAATGGAATAACATTAAAACTGGCATTAATAATAACAAATACCGTACCGCGCCGTAATACCGTTATAGTAATTGGATGTAACATTAGTTAATTTATTTTAAGTAAACTGCGCTAAGATTGCTGTGGATTTTGTGAATAAATAAATAAATAATAAAACCTATCTATACTACAGTCGATTTATCACATTTTATCAAAAATACTCTATTTTCACGAGCGTCTCCAATGACGTTCTAAATTCAAAATGCATACAGCCAATCATCCAAAACCGTTCTACCAGCCCTGTATAAAGCCGCTAGTATTTATATTATCTGTGATAAAGCTTAGTTTACACAAACGCCACTTCCATGAGAGTGATATCAATAGACACACACGACAAAACCGTAGAAAAGCCTTTTTTTTTGAAAATCGAATTGATCGTGTCTTGGCTTCTTATTGGTAGACGCAATAAAGGCGCGAATTTTCGTACTATGGCTATTATTTTCTCACAGTAGGTGTAAAAAGTAGAGTATCCTCCTCTGGGCTAAAGGTGTCTTTGCCTTGGGCTGGCTTGAATCCCTCGCTGCATTCAGGATTCTTGTATTAACTCCCTCGCTTCGCTCGTGAGTTAAACTCTTAGCTCCCTCGCTGCGCTCGGGAGTTAAATCCCGAATCCTTCATTGCGCTCGAGATTCAATATGACGCCCGTGACATAAGACACAACTTTAGCCCCTCGGTGCATAATCTACTATTAATTTTATGATTTTCGGCTGGCGTCTGTACTTTCCGAGGAACGACAAGAAGTCCTTGGTATGTAAAGATGGTTACCCATCCACGGACCGACCGCGGCAAGCGTAACCGTAACCTGATAAATCAAGCCGTGCAGCTGATATTACTTAGCCACGAGCCCCTAATAAACGTCAAATCATCATCAAATTCTTCAAAATCTTATCTCAGCGACAATAAATTCCAAAATGTAGGCAAATAAATTAGAGATATTTCTGACAGATTCCTTAAAATACGGGAATTGTCCCTCTAATATTTTCAAGAATATTTGTCATTCATATTTCTGTCCAGAGTCGTATAACGTAATATCAGAGACAAAACTCAGATTATAATATTCCGAGCTTTATTCATTGTTCACATTCCACGTCTTTCCTTTGTCACTATGATAATAGTGTGGCACAGGGAAGGAGTCTTCCCGTAAATCTTCTTCAACGTTATGTGTGGAAGCGAAAACAGCATCGAAATATATCTTATTGTTCTCCAGATTAACTTGGACACTGAAGTAAATACCGTAGGGGGATTTTGGTTGTATATTTTTTACTGTGGTGGTGATGTTTTTGAACAACATTTTGGAAGATTATGGAACCGCAATAATCAAGTGAAAATTTAGGGTTTATAGTTTTATTCTTTGGTAGGGCATAATCAGGCTGTAACGGTCTTATTGCTGGGTCACAGGGCTCCTCTCTTCGAGAGGGAGTGGGATGTTATCAGCCACGCGGGCCCAGTGCGGATTAGTAAATATCACATGTCGTCTAATTTATGGTTTGAGGACTTGCCGGTTTCTTCACGATGCTTGCCTTCACCGTTTTGAGAGAATGGTGATAAAACTATTTACATAAAATAAAACGCCTGCCTGGGTTCGGATTACCGACTTATTTTGATCGACGAAAACTGCGTCGGTTTATGCTTATAGAAAATAAATACCTCATATCTTATTTCTCTAAGGGCTTCATATTTT
The DNA here is from genome assembly GCA_916614155.1 of Mesoligia furuncula. Lineage (NCBI taxonomy): Eukaryota > Metazoa > Arthropoda > Insecta > Lepidoptera > Noctuidae > Mesoligia > Mesoligia furuncula. The sequence goes on along the minus strand of OU744799.1, from coordinate 8,803,408 downwards.
CTGAGCTAAACTCAATCTTAACAAGCATCGAAAGTACCAGGACCGCAAAAAAGAATAAGAGTTTTAAAACGCAACTGGAAACAAAGTCAAAGTCAAAACATTTATTTAAAATAGGCACATGAAAGGCACTTTTGAACGTCAAATCGTCGATCGTCAAAAGTCAATGAAATAGAATTGATTCTAGTCGCCCATTCCAAAAGGTAGTTTTCGTATGGAGAAGAATGGACAAGAAAATCCACCGTTACTTTTTTAAAATGTTTTACAATATTTTGCATACATTAAGTATGTAATAATATGTGAAGTAGATGCACCTAAAAGAAAATTACTATATCTCAATAGGTAAAAAATTAAAAATGAATGACATATAAATTAATTATCTAATAGATACACGGTGCTCACATATTTACAAACACGGTAAAAGTAAACGATTTTCATTTAAATAAAAAAAAAATTGTAAGTCAGGGTGTTAGTTAAAGTAATTACAGAATGTAAATCAATGTCAAAACAAAAGAAGAAAAAATAAATTTCACAATTAAATTAGCAACCAGTTTGATTTTGTCTGCTAGACAAAATCAAACTAGCTGCAACGGAAGCAGAAACTGCTCTTGGTTACTAAATATACCCAGATATTGCTCAAAGTACCTAGATATTGTATGGTATCCATGTATGTACCTAAGACTAATCTCTGAGGAGCTTCGCATAGTAAACAAGGAAGCGCTGCGGCATCGAGAAGGAGCTTAGAGAACTACATTCAAGTACCGTAGGTGGGTACCTATTATACGATCTATGTTGCGGTGCATGTAGGTGCGAACTCGAATTCCGTCGAGTATGCGAAGTTTCCAAAGTTCGGCAATAAACTTCGTGCAATTTCCCGTTTGATGGAAGAAGGAAGGAATTCAGCCTATGTATGGTGTTAGTGAACTATATATTAGTGGGTAGGTTTATACGGCTGATCGGATGAATTGTAATTAAGTTTTAACAGATACTCGTACATCGAACTGAAAAGTTCTTGATAGACGTTTCAAAAAGTTTCCAATTTGAAGGGAACATTTTGTGAGGTGGAATACGTAACTAATACCAATTCCAGTCCATGAACGTTTGTTCAAAATTTTATTTTTAATTTGTTTAAAACTTTTTTTTAGTTTTGTGCTATATTCAGTGCAATTTAAACTATATTTTAGTTTTTAATAATTTACGTTTTAAGTTTTACTTTCACTTCGATCTCAATATTTAATTTAGTTTTATATAATCGTTTGCAATTACTTACCTGTTCTTATATAAATCCCAGTGGTAAATATCGTAAAGATCCAAATGATGACCGCTAACTGTTACAGACCGACGTAAAGTTAATTATAGGAATCGTAACATTGGTTCAATCTAAATATATAAAACTCAAAGGTGACTGACTGACATAGTGATCTATCAACGCACCGCCCAAACCACTGGAGGGATCGGGCTGAAATTTGGCATGCAGGTAGATGTCATGACGTAGGCATCCGCTAAGAAAGGATTTTGATAAATTCTACCCCCAAGGGGATAAAATAGGGGATGAAACTTTGTATGA